>JAYESA010000002.1:52090680-52690680 GCA_036927795.1 Iris macrosiphon
GACGCTGAGACGGGAGAGCCTCTATGCTAAGATGAGCAAGTGCGAGTTTTTCCTTGACCGTGTCACTTTTTTTGGATACGTTATCACAGGAGAAGGCATCTCGGTGGACCCAGCAAAGATCTCATCTGTCGAGACGTGGCCAACCCCGACCAACGTCTCAGAGGTGAGAAGCTTTCTAGGACTTGTCGGATATTACCGGAGGTTCGTAGAAAACTTTGCACGAATCGCGGAACCAATTACCCGTCTTACCCGCAAGGATCAAGAGTTTATCTCGTCTGAGGAATGCCAGACAGCTTTTGATGAATGAAGAAGCGTCTGACTACAGCCCCCATCTTGACTATACCATCTGGATCCGGAGGTTTCGTAATTTATAGCGATGCATCCGGAAAAGGATTTGGTTGTGTCCTAATGCAACATGGGAAGGTTGTAGCTTATGCCTCAAGACAGCTGAGGACTCATGAGAAGAATTACCCCACTCACGACCTGGAGCTTGCCGCAGTCATCTTCGCCCTAAAGCTATGGAGACACTATCTATATGGCGAACGAGTGGAGATTTTCACCGATCACAAAAGCCTGAAATATGTCTACACTCAGAAAGACTTAAATCTGAGGCAAAGACGATGGTTCGAAGTGATGACGGATTTCGAGATCGATCTGCAGTACCATCCTGGGAAAGCTAATGTGGTAGCTGATGCTCTAAGCAGAAGACCCTCGGCATTCTTTATGATCACCCAACCAGGTCTACTGAGAGATCTTGAAAAGTTGGGAATAGAGGTCATTATGCCAGGACTTGACGGCCAACTATCCAACTACCAGCTGCAATCAACCTTGGTCGAAAGAATCAAAGCTGCTATACCAACAGATGCAAGATTTCAGAGGCTTCGACAAAGAACAGAGGCTGGAATTCAGACAGGATATCGCATACACGAAGATGGGACTCTAAGATGTAGTGATCGTTTTTATGTTCCAAATGAAGAACTTCGTAATGAGCTGATGTCAGAAGCTCATAGCTCAACATACTCTATACATCCAGGAGGCACAAAGATGTATAGAGATCTGCGATAATATTACTGGTGGCATGGAATAAAGCGGGAGATAGCACGCTTTGTGGCTAAATGTCTGGTGTGTCAGCAAGTCAAGGCTGAGCATCAGAGGTCTGCCGGTTTACTTCAACCCCTCCCAATACCTGAGTGGAAATAGGAACACATTACGATGGACTTTGTTACGGGCTTTCCAAGAAGTCCTAGTGGTCGTAATGCTGTATGGGTAATCGTAGATAGACTCACAAAGGCTGCTCATTTCCTACCTTTCAGAGTCGGACAATCTATAGAAGTCTTGGCGGACATGTACATGAAGAAGATCGTGCGTCTGCACGGAGTACCAGTCAGCATAATATCTGACCGGGATACGAGGTTTACATCCTACTTTTGGCGAAGTATGCAAGAAAGTCTTGGTACCCGCCTCAAGTTCAGCACCTCGTATCATCCGCAGACAGATGGCCAGTCAAAGCGCACCATCCAGACCTTAGAAGATATGCTGAGAGCCTGCATGCTTGACTTTAGCGGATCATGGAAAGATCATCTACACCTGGTGGAATTTTCCTACAACAACAGCTATCAAGCGAGCATCCAAATGGCTCCCTTTGAAGCTTTGTATGGAAAAAAATATCGTTCCCCAGTATGCTGGAGCGATGTTGGAGAAAGACAGATCTTGGGGCCAGAATTGATTATTCGTACGGTGGAGAAAGTAAAGAAGATCCAGGGACGCCTACGAGCTGCACAAGACAGGCAGAAGCACTGGGCCAACATTCATCGACGACCTCTAGAGTTCCACGTGGGAGAGCATGTGTTCTTGAAGATCTTACCTACCCGAGGAACTATCAGATTTGGAGGAAGAGGAAAGCTGAGTCCAAGGTACATTGGACCCTTCGATGTGCTAGAGCGCGTCGGAGAAGTTGCTTACAGGCTAGCTCTACCTCAGACCTTGGAGGGAGTACATGACGTCTTCCATGTATCTCAGCTGAGGAGGTATATCCCAGACCCGAGTCATGTGCTGGACTATTCAGAGATCACCATCGGGCCGAGTTTATCGTACCAGGAAGAGCCTGTAGAGATCCTGGACCGTAGCGAGAAAGTGTTGCGAGGCCAGACTATTCCTCTCGTTCGTGTTGCATAGAGACATCATACCCCAGGTGAATCCACCTGGGAACGAGAAGAGGATATTCGACAACGTTACCCCCATCTATTTCCAAACCAGGGTATGTCCTAATATTTCTAATCAACCTTCAATTCTCCTTATATATCAATCTTTCATTCTCATTATATGTCTGTTTCTATTTCGAGGATGAAATATTCTAAGGAGGGTAGATTGTAAACTCCCTCGACCAGATTTCAGTAATTTAGGATTAGTTTAGACTAATTAGAATTATTGCAACTTTTTAAAAAAATTATTTATTATATATTTTATTGATTGTGCACCTGTTCATTATACAATTAATTAGGGCATTACACTAGCTGTTAACCCTAAACAAAGTTCACATACCTGTCCTAAACATGTTAGACTATTTTTTCTGTATTTTGTGCAACTTCTAGAAACCTTGTTTGGTGTTTCGTTTTAGTCGCACAAATATCGTTACAGACGTACGTATTTATTCCCTATTTAAAATTTTGCTCTTTACCCATCCCTGTACCCTAGGGATTTGAGGATCAGTAGGCACCTATTTTGCCCAAACAAAAATAAGATAATATTTTACTCTAATTGTATTACAATTATCGTATTGACACCGTAGAGAAATTATGACCCTAACTGCCCCTAAATAATTAGTGAGCATCGTGCGCAGTATTTATTAATTAATAAAAACGAGGACCCGTATCACCTACAGAATCAGTCCCTGCATCTGCCCAGGTTCATCCCCACCCTTCCCAAAATATTTCCCCAGCTGTTTCCCTCATTTTTGTACAATTCAGTATTTCGGGGAAATAATATTTAAAATCAGGTAAATTACAAAATTACGCAAAATACCAATTTTATGCTTTTATGCAAATTATGAAAAGTTAGGGGTTTTTATGCAAAATTGCATGTAAGGTGGCATAATCCTATTGGTTAGTGAATAGGTGTATGGGACCCACCAAAAACACCCAGAAAAATCCAGGAGAAATATCCCAAAAACCTGAATTACCAAAATAACCCTGAATTTCCCATTATTTATGAAAATGCCATTGCCCCTAACCCCTATATAAACCCTAACCCCTCCCATTCAAATCTCCACAGCTCTCCCCTCCGACCGCCGCCGGCCGCCCAACTCCGGGCAACCCTCCGCCCTGACCCCCTCTCCCCTCCGGCCAAGCCCCACCGCCTGCACCACCCTGCTCCGCCGGCCAGAGCCCCCGCAACCTCCCCACTCCCTCACTGCCCACAGCAGCCACCACCACCCGAGCCACCCCCTGCGCCACCCTCCGCCACCGTGCACCGCCACCAACCCCACCACCCGACTCGCCACCATCCCCTCCAACGGACCACCATCCCTCACCGCCCCACGACCCTCCCTCCGCCGGCCAGAGCCCCCACAGCTCCTCCCCACTCCCCTAACCCTAACTGCCACCCTCTACTCCGACCGCCCCTAGCCGCCACCACCACCACCGTCGTGGACCTCCTCCACCACCACCATCCTGACCGCCCCTCCTTCCTCCGTCGATCCCGCACCCTGCCCGGCCACCTCCGCCACTCATCCGCCGCCGGCAGCCCCCGCACTCAGCTGTTGCTGCTGCTGCTGTTAGCTGCTACTGCTGTTGTTCCTGCTCCTTCGGCCGTCTCCGGCCATCTCCGCCGCCGTCCTCCTGCCGTCGACGACCCCTAGGGCCCACCTATCAGTAGGTATACTACTAAACCCTAATATATATATATTTACATACATATCCTTATATGTATTACTATATGTATATATATGTATATTAATATGTATACATGTATATTTATATATATATGTTATATATTATTATTATATAGTATATTATATTGTATATATTATATACATATATATCTATATTCTATACATATATATATTTATATATGTAAATTTGTATATATGTATATATATATCTATGTATATATACTATATATATTATGTAATAAATTTAATATGTATATATGTATGTGTATATGTATATTTATATATACTATATACTATTATGTAATAATTATTAATATATATATGCATTTTATTCTGTTTATATATATATATATATATATATATATATATATATATAGTATATATAACTATATTCGTACATATATTTATATATATATATAGTTATATATGATATGTATACTACATGTTATATATTATATATATACTATATATTTTTCCTTCATTTTATTTTTGTGCACTTAATTTATTTCCTGCACTTATTATATATATATATTATCTATATGTATATATATATTAATATTCAGCTGGATAATACAGCTTATATATATTATATATATTTTCAAATTCTTGCAATGTCATTTCAATTTATTACATAATATTATATATTACTGTGCTGGATATTACAGCCTACATATATATATGTATACATTTACAATTCTTGCACTGTCTTCAATTTATTATATATATATATATATATATATATATATATATATATATATTATCTATATATATTATATAAGTTATATTTATATTCCTGCCCTGTCAATTCATTATATCTATATATATACATCAGTAGATATACCCTGATTATTTATATTATTATATCAGTGGATACACCCTGATAATATTATATTATTATATATATATGGCAGTGGATATACCCTGCTACTATTATAATTGCTATATATATACCTGTATTTTTTTTCTGTTCTGTATATGCTATATATACTGCTATATAAATTATATCTATATATATATACATACTATATATATATCTATATTATATATGTGTATATAAGTATATGTACATATACTTTATATTACAACCATGATATTCACGAACCCTGTCTGTTTTAACAGAAACCAACTTCAGCACAGCCAGTGACCCCCTGTCACCAGCAACCTCAAACCTGACTGTGAGATCAGGTTATCAACACTATCAGGGAGTAGGCAAGTATACCTTGCCAAGTTAATGTTTAAATTCAATTATTGATATCTGCTTTGTTCCTGAATTTCATATACCATGATTACCTGAGACTGCCTTGGGTACAGTCAGCTGATATGATTGACAATTAACATAATATTATAGACTCACCAACAACTGTGAGAGTATTCTAATATTCTCCTAGAGCCTATCACGGGAACACGCAACATGGTTGCAATGCATATTGGGATGCGAGCTGCGTATTTGATTAGCTACCAGTACGTGTGACCCGCATCACGGATTAGAATAATTCAGGAAAAGTACGACTTGACATTTAGTTTCATTGGGATGGGAAAGATAACTAGTAGACGTATGGGACACCCCCTCCGTAAATGTTTTATACCTTCGTACCAGTGATGGTCGATTGCAGAGTGCCCTTGAGTCAGGGGGCATACGACACATATACTAGCCAGTCACCACGATTGGTGAATTACGTCAGCGTGTGTCTAGCCTACACATTCCCATGCGTACTACAAGGTCTTTACTTGCATTTCACTTAGAATGGTTAGCACCCTGTATTTATTTTCTTTATTCAGTATTTATATACATGGCATGTCATTTTCTGTATCTTGTTATGTCCCACTGAGGACCTGGTTCCCTGCCAGATCTAGACGAGACTTTCTACCCCACTGTGTACGGCCCGGATCAGGAGGCCAGATGTGCTACCGAGGAGGAGCTCGAGGAGACACCCTCAGAGTATGCTTGACCCTAGAGGCCTGCCACCTGGAGATGGAGATGTTTTCCTCAGATAGACGCTGCTTAGTCTATCTGATTTTTCTGCGCTATTATCAGTTTTTGTAGTAGGCTTATATTCTCACCAGTTGTGTACTGTATCAGACTCAGTTATATATATGTTCGGCACTTACTTTTCTGATATTTTGTTGTGGATGAGATAGATTTGACTGTGTTTTACATGTAGTATTTTAGGACAGCGTAGCACATTCCTTTGGGTCCATGCAAAATGGATTAAGCCCTTAGTGAAGTGTCAGCTGTCCAGTGACACGTGGCCTAGTTCCTGACATTTTGGGACTGGGGCGTGACAAGGCCAATGATCATTACTCACAAGGGTAAGGGTAAATTCCAGCCCAAATGGGAAGGCCCTTATGTGATCGAGACGACGTTCTTAAACGGTGCTTACAGATTAGCCAAGCCTAATGGAGACTTGTTAATGGCTCCTATCAATGGTAAATTCCTGAAGAGGTACTATGCTTAATCTCCGTCGCTCAGCAGAGTTTAGTGAGGATCTCATTCTGACAATACTACTTCCCAAAAAAATTTAGTTGGATCATATTCTATCATGTCCATATAACCTCTGAATAGATATGTTTAACTAATTTGGAACTTCAAAACCTATCACGTCCATATTACCTCTGATAGTGTTTTGTGTACAAATTTTAGTTGGAGCATATTCTATCATGTCCATATAACCTCTGAATAGATATATCCAACTGAAGCTTACCGAAAGTATATCACGTCCATATTATCTCTAATATGACTTTCATCCTAGCCTATCGTTTATATTCCAAAATGATAGGTCCACCAAAGTCAGATAAAGCCTCTTTATTATCTCCAGAAAGAGCAAATTACATAGAAAAGCAAAAAAGTACATCATTTGGGGGGATCAGTTAAGTCGCGAATCTACTGTGCCAGAGTAACCATTCTCTCATCCCTGGAGTTCAAGACGTCGGCGTGAGCCCGCTCCAACATTGCCGCCTCATTATTTAAAGCAGATAGCTCGGATCGAGCATGTACAAAACCTGCGTGGATGACACCCATATGTGTCAGGTTCTGCTGAGCCGTCTCCATTCGATCCTTCAACACGTCGCGAGTTGTTGATAAAGACAGAACCTTCTCCTTGGCCTTAGAGAGGTCATCTTCCAATTTGCGGATCCTCGCTGCCTCTGCCTCATAATCGGCCTCGCACTGAGTCAGCTGGGGAATGACATATTCCAATTCGGTACGCTCTTGATCCATCTCCTGCTGCTGTTCCTGGACGGATTTGTTCAGAGATTCTATTTGCCCAACAAGCTCTGCGGTTAAGGAGTCATACCTAGCTTGAACGAGACCGTCAATGCTGCCTCGAGATAGCTGCAAATAATTGTTAATGGGTTATTCCAAACCATTAACTATCTGCTCCAGCGTATCAGCTCTCCTAGCGTCGTTGAAGTCTCTGATCGGCATTATCGCAAACTGGGAGGACCTCCGTAGAGCCTCAAAACCTAGATTCTTCTCCAGCACTATCGATATCAGCGTTCTCAAAGTGGTGTAGCAAATTCTAGTTTACTGCTCAATCAGCATAACGAGATCCGAATGGACGCTGGGAGTGGCTGCAATATCGACGAATCCCTTTCCAGGAACGACTGCAGAGGGTATCGTCACAGTCGTCGCTTCAGCAGATGGTGCGACAAAAGAAGAAGCGCCAACAACGGTCGAAGTGGCTGGCGCACTCAAAGGAGGCATAGTCGTAATGACAGGCTCATCCTCCTCTCGAGATATCGGAACCATTTCGGGCGAGTCGGCACCCGAAAATGTTTCCTCTTCAAAGTCAGGCACCTCCGTGTCATAGACAGGAGCGAAAACAAAGCCGAAAGTTGCGTCGACGCTGACCTTCCCGTAGATGTCTTCCCCTGAAAAGAAGACAAGAGAAAGTTAATATCAATATGATGTTCATTTTTCTAAAAAGAGGCATAAAGACGATATTTACCCATGGCCGATGGTATATATGTCGCGTCTGCAGCCAGTACAGCTAAATCATTTCTTAATGATGCTAAGCGAGCTGTCATACCTGGAGAAGGGGGTGTGCCAACTGACATTGGCAGGTATTCTTCCAGATCTTCACCGAGATCCACTCGAGGCTCATTGGGTGGAATCTCGCTGGGTATACTTACAGACGCGGTAGGGGTTTCTCCCATTGCTGGTCTGCATAAAGATATTCTTATTTGGCTTGGCCCGAAGGCAATTTTGTACCACTACCTGAAGCGGTAGCAACGACAGCAGCCTCGAGCAAAGATTCTCTGGCACTGCCTGTCAAAACTGTAGAGGTTCCCTCTCTAAAAGGCGAGGAACCTCTAATCAAAGGATCGTCCCCAACAGGGGAAACAGCAGGCTCACTCCGAGAAGCCTCATGACTGGAAGTCCTAACAGGACCACTAACAGTCTTCTTTTTCTTGCGAGTGGAAGTCTCCTTCAGAATAGGAGCCCTTCGCTTACCAGGGATAACCAGAGGCTCTGCAGGCTGAGGTATTTCGCCTCTCGGTACTGCCAGCAAAGGCTCATCTGGATTGATAGAGTCCTCTTCTTCGTCAGATAAAACTGATGAGACTTGCTCTTTTCCAGCGGACTTAGAAGAGGGCATCCTAAAACTTCTACGCATATCAAAATCGCGATGGAAGGTGTTGATGGCCACGTTAAACTGGGCGTACGAGTGGAGGATGCGCAACTCCATGGAGAGGGAAGTCGCGGGCACAGTAAAAGCTGCTCTAGTGTAACCCATTATGAAGTACCGCCATCCTCTCGCTCCATCAATAAGTCTACCCCTGGACTTGAAGCTGGTAAGGACATTGCCCACGTGTAATTGGTCATACCCAAACTGCCTGGCAAACCGACTAGGCAGGTAGGGCTCCAAGAAGCATTGGTCTTCACTTCTGTATAATAAATGAGAAGGTCTAATACAGACCAACCAATTAAAAGCTTCAGGAGAAAGAATGGTCTGCCCTTCACCTGAGTCCTGAAGCCTGCTCCCCTGTTGATTGAGATGTACAGTGGGGACGGTGCAGAAGAGGTTCCCGCTGTGAGCAAAATTTAATGCTCGCCGACAGTCTAAAACTGTGGTCACATTCCAGATAAAATTCTTGTAATTCAACAAGAAATTATTCCCCAAACTACTGTCAGAGCCGGAAGATATCACCCTGGGATTATGGAGAATTAACCATCCCATCAAATACAGGAACGGTAATTCTACCCTGAAAAAGCTATCACGCCGTGTTTTATTGACAAGTAGCCCATCAGTAATAGCCCTCAGGCCAGCTTGTATGCGGCATACCATGGCAGGGAGCAAGCCCAGTCTTGCCCCAAACACCAGATGCACGGCAGGTCATAAGGTATTGCGGTGAATACGATCCACAGATGTAATGCCGGGTACCACCAGTCGGCGCAGCCATACAGAGAGAAAGCCAGTCAGTTGAGCTTCCCTTGACAGAGGCATGCGGCAATGCCGCAAATAACTGTAGGCTTTAGTGCCTGCAGGATATTTCCCTATCCTTTCGTCGAGAACTCGATCCGAAGCCCCAGCGTCTTCAATAAGGTCATCGACTACTTGAGCATTAAGCACGCTCAAAAGGCTCAAAGGCCTATCCCTGCTATCCACAACTTTGTCTGGCTTAGCATCTCTAGCCAGATGGAAGAAGAGGTAGGACGCCCATTTGTTGGTATGAGCCAGATCAGAGGGCTCATTATAAAAGGTGGTGCACGCAAGGTAATGGCTCATCAACTCCTGGTACACTGCCACCACCTGAGGGTTTGTGTCCCCCAAATCCCGGTTTGTTGGAACATACTCTTCATAAGGAGTATCCCCCATTGGTAGTATTGAAATCTCTGCCATTTCGTGAAGGGCCAATCCCAACTCCCCCAGTACGGTGGCAAAAGTCCCAGTGAGCGAGATATATCGCTCCATCAAAGCCAAAAATAGGTTGGGGTTGAGAGGTAACCCAACACTGGTAGCACTCACAGTCGCGTACAGACCAATGCTTTCCAGCTCAGTCTGAAAATGCTTCAGGGCCCAGGCAGCTAAACGAGCCCATCGAAGATTTGTAGGGATAACCCACCCATTGGTCCGAGGATTAACCTTGGGGTATACTCCTCCATGCCCCATGAAGTCATTGTAGAAAGTCGATAATTGGACTGGTTGGAGCAGTGAAGTGTCTTCACTCGGGACACTGCCCAGATACAATCCCCTGAACGACATGACTAAACCGGAAGGGCGGCTTACAAATAATCCTTGGTCGGACCCTTTCTGATAAAATATCTTCCCCGGCTAGCCGTGAAGATTAGGGGTCAGAGTCCACGACATCCTCCTGGGATGCGTAGCATGGAAGAATGTCTTGATAGGGTAATCTCTCAGCATCTTAGGCAGGTACATAACCATGCCTCCAATATTAAAAACCCAATCTTCCTTCTTGGGCTTCGTCTGGGATTGTTTATTGATCATATCCCCGAAGAGGAAAGCTGGTTTTATGTATTTTGCCCCGTCTATGTACGCCAGGGGCTCTCCATTGATCATGCTCAACAACATTCACTCTCCTTGAGACGATATCAGGATTCCCCTTCCTTCAGGATATTGGGGTCCAGAAATAGGAAATGTCACATGGGACAAATCCTCCAGGTAATTGGAGTGCAGCATCCCAGCAGCAGAACCCATCACCTCAGCCAACGGAGATATCTGCAAGTTAACTACAAAGTGCAAGAAAAATATGTCAGTTTCTATACTAGACCTCACAATCTTGCAGATTAAGCCAAAAAGCAACAGTCTGTGCTTTTATGCTAAGACTGTAAAAACTTGACTTTTTACGCTAGAATTTCATTCCAATGCGTAAAATTCAAGATTGGCAGTATACACAAAAATCTGACAGTCTGTATTTTATGCCAGATTGCCAAAGTTTGAGTTATTACGCCAGAATTTTCATCCAGAGCGTAACACTCAAAGTTTGTAGTATACGCCAAAATTCGACAGTCAAACCTTTTACGCCAGACTACGAAAATATAGAGTTTTTACGCTGACATATTAGAAATATGGGCGTAAAAGATGAAACATCTCTGCGCATCATCTTCCTCGAAGAGGCGTTCAGTACAGAAGATGACCTAGCACGTTTACGTACAACATGTGCGAAGGGTTTTCTTCGTTCATGTCGTCCCAAAAGCTTTACCTATAACGCCCGGTGCACAGCTTAACGGTGGAATACTTTATTCCGAGCGAGGTTCGCTCTACTCGATGGGAGTCGCTCTTGCTTGGGCAGAAGAGCGAGAAGAGGAGGCAGATTTCTTGCCCTTGGTCGTGGAAGATTGTTTTGGTGCCATTACTAAAAACTTAGAGTGGTCAGAGAAGAAATGAAGAAGTGCTCTCAAAGAGATGAAGGTTTTTCTTTTGCAAAAGACAAATAAAAAGTTTTTCTTTGAAGGCCTTGGGGTATTTATAGAGTTCAGATAAACTCCTCGAATCCCTAACCAAATCCGATATTTAATATTCGGTTATGATTGGGGACTATGTCAGCCTATTAGTCAGGGAAGGCGGATAGTCAGCGAATTCAAAAAGTTTTTTTGCAGAGCAGATTCGTGATTTTACGCCAAGGAGCTTTTTACGCTCGGGAAGCTACAAATCTTCAATTTTACGCAAAGAGGCTATAAGTCTATAGTTTTATGCCCGGATGCTTTTACGCTCGGTAGCTTTTACGCTCGAGAGGCTACAAACCTACGACTTTACGCTCAGAGGCTACAAATCTATGATTTCACACTCAGAAGCCTTTTACGCTCAGTGGCGACAAATCTACGACTTCACGCTCGAAAGTTTTTTCTGCAGAGGCTATAAATCTATAGTTCTATACCCGAATGATCTTATGCTTAGCAGCTTTTACGCTCGAGAGGCTACAAACTTATGATTTTATGCTCATATACAATACGGATCTATGACTTTCCGCATATCTTAAAATACGCAGGCCAGAGTATGCGTATATCTGAACAAATCTTAAGACGGCCAATTGCAAGGGTTCACGCAGAAGATGCTCCTTCTTAGTCTCAAAATATCCCAAGTACCCAAAGTATACAGAGTTCAGCATTGAAAATGACTCTTCTTCTTGGGTCGATTGGAAGTTCATCCAAAATCCAGTCTGAATATTTTCTCTACAGTTCAAGATGACGACTCAGTTTTGACAGCCATTTCTCGCCCTATTTCTAGGGATTTTTGGGAAATCGTTCTTGAAGATGATGGTCTGAACAAGAATTCTTTTTATCAGAGAAGTGACAAGTTCAGAATTCTACGCAATTTCTCGTTCAAAATAGCATAACAGTTCGGATATTCGACTTAAATGCTAAGCAGTTTTCTACGCGTCCTCAGTTACTCATAAAAGACGGGACGAGGCTAGATACTCTTTTTTATCAGAGTCGACGTAAAGTTATTCAGACGTGGCAAAGCTACACATATTCAGACTTTATCACAGCAAAATATGGTAAATCATCAGATGCATAAAAGAAGATGATTTTATTAATCATGATTACATATGAGGAAAATCCAGTCTACAAAGGGTTTTTCATCTCCATGATTACATATAAGGGAAATCCTGTCTACAAAGGCTTTTTCATCCTCATTAAAAGATCACGCCCAGAATCTGTTCTGTCAGGTTCTCGCATTGGTGGAGATCTTTATCCGTCTTCTACAGCAGTTTATCGACTTCCACAGTCGATGAACAAGAAAATAATTAATGGCGGGAGGATACAAAACTGGGCCTGTATAAATTATTCAAGAGCCTATCCTCCATACGCCAAGACAGATTGAGTTGAGGTTTTAGACCCAACTCAATACTGGAAGACAGGGCTAGTATGTCTGCCCTCGTCCACGAACAACTGAAAAAAATACAGCTTGCAAGGTGTGTGGTCTAATGTGACCCTTCCTCTCTCCTGGACGAATCGCCATATGAAGTTGCTGATTATCCCGAGCAAAGGAAGCTATGATATCCTTCCATTATCCATCGTAGCAGAGGACATTTGCTCGAAGACGCCTTCTTTTTTAGCTCCTTACATGCTGGAAGAGCATGATCTTCTTCTTCCTCAAGTCGACCCGACGAACTCCGGCAATCATCTCTGTTTGGTGAAGGAAATATGGGAAAAACAAATTAACTCATCAAGCTTTTTATAGGCAAAAGAGAACACACCGAATCCCAACAAATCCCTAAAATTCTGCCAAGAAATTAGCCTCAAGGAACGAGTCAGACTTGACCGTTTCATGCTTCATTCAAAGTGTTTCAAATTACGAGGAATTTAAAAACTTTGAAGGGGTCTTGTAGAAGCATGAAAAATATGTTGTAGAGTTATACGCAGTATTTTAGTGCTGGGCAGAGTAAAATATGACTTCAGAGCTATCGGCATACAACAGGGCTTCATCGCTAGTACAACGTAAAATATAAGCCCTAGGATAATCCGCGTAATGCAGTATTTCCAAGCTGCGTCAGCGTAAAAAGGTTATTACATCGCCACTTTGGTGTAGAACCTAATCGCTTTTAATGCAGTGGAAAGTCATACGGGGAACGCTTCGTATTCCTCGAATGAACCTGTCAGATCATGCAGTGAACCTGACTCCTGACAACGAGTACTGCACAGCTATCCAAACGACGGCTGTAATGATGGTGCGGCACAAAAACCCAAACCGTCGTTTAGTGATACTTCCCTGATACAAAGCGCTTTTACGCATACGAGGGAATACGCTGCCTAGTTTTACACAGGCAGATGTAAGCTTTTACGCTCAGCAGAAGACAAAATAAACTGTCATATCAAAAGCTGCTCTTCGTACAGAGATCGAGGCACGTCTCTGCATTTAATGCGCAGAATGGGGGCAAATCTTTGCATTTAATGCACGAGATTTGGTTATATCTCCAAAGACTGGGCGAGCCATAATTACGGCTAATACGTCCACATCATTACCTTTACACATTACGCCATCAGGCTACTTTCAGCTATAGGAGCACGCCGTACGCTATCTCCTCGGAATTCGCCAACTCAGGCTGTATTTACATTGGTGTGTGATAAGGCTATTTTGTCCAGAATACGCTCAAGACCTTAGTCAAGGAAGGAGGATCAACTATTTTTTACGCTAGCTACCTATCCATGCAGCATCAAGCTTCTACGCCTACAAGGCTTCTATGCCTACAAGACTTATATGCCTACAAGGTTTCTACGCCTATTTGGCTTCTATGCTGACTCGACAACCACTTGGCTTCTACGCCAACCTGACAACTATTTGGCTTCTACGCCATGGTGACAGTTATTGGCTTCTACGCCATCTTTTTCTACGCAAGGGGCAGTTACCTACGTGGCTTGTATGTCGTGATCTTCGTAGCAGTTATACGTATTTTCTCATCATGGGACACGCGTCACACGCAAATTCTGAAGATCATCTATACGTAGGTGGCAGTTATTATAACCGCCGCATAAAAAGTGCCATACTCTCCACTGTCCGACTTCTACGCCGACTGGATGATTACTGTCGCTAAAACCCTATAAATAGAGACCCCTATTAACAGAGGTCCAGGGTCAAAACAAGGTCAAAAATTTAGAGAATAGAAGTCAGAGGGTCGAAGCACAGACAAAGAGCAGTGATCGACAATTTTGGCATCGAGCATCCACTCCCTCTTGCAATCCTTGAAGCTTCTTCGTCTTCTACAGCATTTCTTCATCATCGTGTGGTCCAAGGTACAAAGTGATCGACTACAGATCAGACTCCTATAACAATATTTACCCAGATTAAATTTTGTACTTAACATCCTCGCATAGGATTAATAGTACTTCTTGTTTGTAAACCTAAGAAAGGGTTTTGTATAAACCTAGTTTTATTTCTTCCGTTTATTATCAAACAATGTGATTGAATATGTTGTTTATATTATATTATGGTATCCGTGTCTCCTCATGGAGTCGGATGCTCGTGTGAGATAGTTTAGATAGCATCAAGACCTAGACAGCGTTCTATCGTCGATGCTGCGGCGTAGGCTGGACGTACCCACATACTCGTACCCCAATTCTGGGTGCGGATCGCGATACATTTTTAGTGGTGGCCCATGCAGGTCAAACTTCGCAAGTTGTACGATATCGTCGTAGTGCAACGTATTAGTTGTACTACTGCGTGCTTGTTATAGAATATAGGATATAGGATACTAGTATGAGAGAGGATACTCAATCATGAATTATTTGAGAGATTCCTGGGATGACCCCCGAGAATCTTATTATTAATTCCAATTTAATTCCTTTTCCCTTGTTTTATTTTTTCTCGCTTGTTGATATTGAGTTTGATTCTTGTTGACCAGTTGTTAAATTTAAATTCTTGGTATTGTTGTTGAGTTGATTTTATATAGAGATAAATTTTATGGACTAAAAAATATGGTATCATCTGATGACATATGTTGATGAGGACAGTGAGAAAGGTAAAACATATACTTTGGTTATGAAACCTAGAGTTTATCGCAGGCAAATTAGATATCGTGACGAGAATGTAGGAACTGGCTTGGATGTACATACTGTAGTTATAAAACTTAGAGTCTATTACAGCCATACCGGTTGGCGTGGTGAAGATTCTAGATGACATAATTATAGAGTTGTATACCTTAGTTACGGAACCTATCGTTTATCGTATCTATGCTTACTGGCGTGGCGAGAATTCTGAGTGTCATGATTTCTGATAGATGTGTATGATTATCAGGTTGTATCTTAAATTGGTTCTTAAAGTATCATCTTAATACTTATCTATTTCGTTATTATAGGACCTTGTTACATCGCTTCCTTTTGTTGCTAGCAGTAAAGATATCTTCATTCCTTGATCCAGTTCCTTTTGAGCTTTATTTCCTTAAGATCTTTGTTAGTATGATAAATTGTGACTTGCAATTAGGTTTGTGTCCTGAGTATTATTATTGACTGAGTGTTGCTTGTGAGTTTGTAAGTGTTTCGTAGTTGGACATGTGAGCAGTAAGCATTAATATAGAGTTAACCCATAGCATAGTACCTTGTAGCAATAGCTCTAGGATAGGTGTCATTATAGTACTATAAGTAGAAAGAGAGTAAAGAGTATCAGTGATGGTTCCAAGAGTTAGTATCAGAGCCAGCATACCCGTCCTGGATAATCATGATTATGTAATTGGATGATCTATGTAAACAATTAAGTATCAAGGAATTGTGTTAAGGATTAATGGAGCATGATGTTCAATTTGATGATTGATATCGGGTGTGTTAAAAATAAAGAAATGTATATGCATAAAGGGTTTTAATGAGATGTCATGAGTAGAGAAATATCTGGATTGGTAATAAAAGTTGTGAAGCGTATCACAGATTAGTTTAACAGGCTGTAAAAGATTAAAGGGAGATAAATATACATCAATCAAGATGAGGAACCATATACTTGTCCATGAGAGTAAAGTAAAATATGGGTGTTATAGAAGGTGCAAGTAATCGTGAGTTCTAATAAGTTTAATGAGATGATCCAATAATGAAGCTAGTGTTATCATACCAAGGGTACTAATAATTTTATATCGAGGATTAGTTGAGCAAGGTGCTAATAGTAAGTGCCTTGTATGATAATGTTAAATTAGTATATCAGTTAATATAGATAGAAACTCATTGGAGAAAATACGTGTGATGATAACTTTGAACATTTGGAAGTAATAGTACAAGTAATTCGGGCAATACAAATTTCAGTACACAGTTGAGAGTTGTAGACAATGGGTGTATTTGAGTACACCTTGAGTATTAGAGACCGTGAGCATTTATATGTATATTTGTGGATTTGAAATTGAAGAGTGGAAATGAATTTTAATTTTTTTTAAGAATTTTAAAGAGTTAAGATTTTATATTATTAAAATGCTTGAGGATTCAATTTGATTCAATAAACATAGTCAAAGCTATAAAGATTTTAGAAGTGATTAAAATTTTATTTTGATATTGAGTATTTGACTTTTGGGGAAGTATATGCATTTTATTTTAAATCGTTCGAGAAGTAAAATTTTGATGATTTTATTGGAGGATTAAATTTTATGGTGGGTAAGATATATATATATATATATATATATATATATATATATATATATATATATATATATATATATATATATATATATGAGTGGATGCAGTGCATACGTAAGGATCTGTTGACTTGGGCATGATTGAGATGGCACTGCAAACAGACTTGGATGTCCATCTAGAGTTGTATTAGAGAGAACAATACTTAGTATGGTGTGCTGTACTTGGTGTGCACTTGAGTAATAAGAACAGCTAGTATGAACAATTGCAGTAGGCAAGAAAGCTAGCAGCGAGTGTGCTTGTAGTAGAAACTGTGGTACCTAAAGGGATAGAGGTATCAAACTTTGGATGCATTATTAAACCATAGATATATTAAAGATTCTTGGTATCAGATTTAGGTATCAATAGATAGGTGTATGCCATAAGGATGTATTCATGGATATCTTGTGGACTAATGATTAGTTGATATGGATATCAGTGTACAAGAATAAAAATTAGTTAGTGAATGTGCCAGAGTTAAGTGTATGTTAGAGATAGAAGATACTGCAAGTAATATGTTAGCAGGTTCTTTCTTTTCTTTCCTCATGTTCCTTTTTTCGTCTTTTGATTGATTGATTCCCTAGTACCGTAGCTTGTATTCATGATTTTCTTGTTAGAATGTAGTTAGTAGCACACCCTGACAGAGACTGCAATAGCATGACAAAATAGACCATAGCCATGCATGTTTTCTCTAGATTGTATGTTGTATGAATGTAGGTAGAATTTTCTTAGACCTTGATTATTGGGGGTTTGACCGTAGTAGATTTAGGAAGAGTTTATGACTTGACAAGAGAGACAAGATGCTTAAATTTTGAGTATAAACATTAATTTAAATAAAGTGTTAAGAATTTAACATGGCAGAATTGATAATTTATTAATTTTAGGAAGATTATGATATGATTGAATTTGTTATTAAAATTGAAGGAAATTAGAGAGATTATTATTTTATTTATTTGATTACAAAAATATGAATTTAAAAATTTATATTATAAATATTGCATTTGAAGATTCCATAAGTATCGCATTGTTGAGTATTTTATAAAAAAAGGGGAAATCCGGGAATAAAATCATTAATGGATTAGTGTTTGAATTCAATTTCCGGGATGAGAATTTAGATTTTATAAATGTGCATCGATTGGATTTATGGATTAGTATTTTAGATGGGATTTCTTAATTTATAAAAATGTGCATTTATTAAATTTAAAATTAGAGGATTGGATGTTAAATTTTGAGTATTTAATTATTAACTTAAAATTTTTGAGGAAATTGTGATAAAAATAAATTTGATTTTACTCCGAAGATTTTCAGGAATACGATAATTATATAATTTTAAAGATTTTGTGGAATAGCAATATGGATTTACTTTATGATTATATGGCTTAATGAATCTAGATTTGATGAAATAATATATATAATGAATAAACATTACTACTAAGGATTTAAATTTTGAGGACAAAATTCTTTTAAGGAGGGTAGACTTGTCACTACCACGTTCAAAAAACTGGGGTATTTTTTTTATATATATTTAATATTGCATGTATTTAATTTAAATAATTGCATGAGATGTGTAATTATAATATTATGTACAGTGTTCTTAATGTTTGAGCTAGTAGACTTGACATAGAAGCCCACTAGGTGAACACCTGACTGAATTATAGGATTATGTATTTAATTTTTTTATTTAGAATTAAATTGTTGAGGTTGTAATTAATTACCGTAATTTTATTTAATTGTTGCGCCTTGTCGTTGCCTCGATATTTGGAGCGCTACCCTATCTTTTGTCTTACAACAAATTTTACAACCTTGCCCTAGACGTGCCCGCCTTCTATTCTGACCTTTTTGTAACTCGTAATTATGCTCTCTTGTGCTTTATTTTAGTCGCACAATATTCGTCGCGGAAGTTTATTTAATTTCTAAATAAATTCTAACTTTGTATCGTTGTGCGTTCCAATCAGAATTCGAGGCAATCTCGACCCATTTTTCATGCAACCCAAATTAAGATAATATTCTGTTCTGAGTCTTCTTCACTAATGATATATGCGTCCTAACCTAATTTTGGCTCCATGTACTCCTAATTAATTTTAGAACACCGCTTGCATTTATTCTAATTAAATTGAGGATACCAACTTTGACTAATCCCGTTTTAACCCGTTTTAATCAAAATACCCCATTTATTAAGCCCATACAAAACTCACAATACCCCCTCACCCTACAAAACACCAAACACCAAATCGCCCACCAATTTTTTATTATTTCATGTGTTCGTGCAAATACCCAAATTTAAGGGGCTTGTTTACAAATATTGCTTTAGGTGTCAATACCCCATTGGTTCAAACCAAATGGAGAGCCCTAATATTTGACTAGTCAACCAACCCCTCTCTTTGTATGAGTAAATTCTTTATGATCAATCCTGGCCATTCATTCAAAATGGGACTCATCATCACCACCCACTCTACATCACCCTCTCCTAATTAATGTCTCTTCATGCACCCTTTCCCAAGCAAGCCCTAATCCCCAAACATAGGAAAGCCCCTATTTTCTCTCTCCTCCCTCCTCACAAATCCAACCGTAGCTTCCCTTCTCCTTTTTCGTTTTTTCTTTCTTCTTCTCTTCTTCTTCTTCCTCTTCATTTTTTTATTGATTCAAACCTAGGTGAACCGAGCCACTCCCCAGCCGGATTTTGGCCTCCTTCCCCGACTGCACTGCTGCAACTCGAGCTCCCTCGACAGCACGGTAGCACCGTAGTCTCGTGCACTCCATCTTCTTCCTCGACCAACGGCTGGAAACGTCGACCCGACTCCACGTCAACACCGACCTGCTCTCTTTTTCGTCGAGCACACCGGAGCCCGACCTCCCTGTATCCCATCTTCCCCAGCGAGTCAGCACGACTCATCCCGAGCCTCCCCCTCAATCCGGCCATCTCCCCAACTGCACACCCTGCTCTCACCATCATCCCGCTCCTCCTCATGCACATCCAAGCCTCGACACAACCACCCCCTTCCCGACCAACACTCCCTCTCCCCCGCCTGAAGCACCCCGACCCCACTCCATGACTTCCTCCAGACCGCCGTGAACCCCGCCACCGGATCTCATCTCCACCTCGACCTCCCGGTTCTTCTCGAACTCCTCCAAACTTCCACCTTGACCTCCCTTTCTCCCCCTCGACCACCCGCTCAACTCAACCCCACCGGCCAACTCCCTGCTCCGGCCCAGACCTCCCCGACCTGAACGCCGGCCATTCTCCTTTTCCCTCGCCCTCATCGACGTCCCCAGCAGCTCTCCGCCCACCACCGAAGCACCTCGACCTGGCCTCCTACGTGTTCATCACCATTCAGCAGCATGGTCGTCGTCATCGACACCATAGTCGACGTCATCATCAACTTCGTCGTCTTCGCCGTCGTCATGCACGCGTGCAGGTACGGTTTTCTTCCCTCGCGTACACGTACGCGTGTATGTATGTGTGTATATATGTATGTTGTATTAGTATGATTCGTATACGAATATGCATATACATGTATTTAGTCTATTTCTCTATTTATATATATGTATTCGATATATATATATATATTAATATATCCGTATATATGATATATGTTAATATATTCGTACTGGTATATATATACCTGTATATAGTATGAGTATTATTTTGGTATATATATATATATATATATATATATATATATATATATATATATGTATGTATGTATGTATTGGTATATGTTTAGTAAATGTATTTTGGTATATATATATATATATATTTATATATATATGTGTACACATATACGTAATTGGTATATGTATTAAATTGGTACATGTATATATATAAATATAGTATATGTATATTTTTACTGAAATATGTATATATATATTCAGTATATATATATTTTTTGTATATATATATATATATAAACATTGGTTGTTGTATATATATAAATATATATGTGGTATGTATATTTTTAAACATATATATATATATTATATAATTCTATTAGTGTATATACATATATTATGTACGTAATTAATTGGTATATATATTATGAGTATTATGTATATTCATATATGTACCTCTACTAGGTAACCCGAGTATAAATACGGATACCCATAACTACACATGACCTTGTGACCCTATGAACTGTTAGCATACATCCATGTACACTGACGTACTGGCGAGACCCGTATCATCGACTGTCTGATTGCACAGCAATTACAGACGCGACGCCCTTGCAACTTGACGCACACTGACCCTAGTTGACCAGAGTCATGCCTAGCGTAGTCCCGAGTTCAGTGTATTTTTGATTGTGTGATTAGTGTAATATCTGATGCAATGTTGTATTATTTTATGATATGTCTATAGGACTGTTCGATCATCCAGACGATACTCTGAAACAGGACATTGGTGTTACCAGCTAAGGACCCAAGGCGAGTACATTCTCTGATAATTTCCAATTATTTGATAATATCTATAATTCCAGTATCTAGAAATATTACATCTGATTCTTGACACTGTGCTACATGGACTAGTATATAGATTGGATCTGCAGTCATAAGATGTTACATTAATTATCGTATTGACATTGTACACGACATTGATATTTAGACCTTGTATATGATATATTGGATATTGCTCGTGTATCGTGACGTGTCGTGATTGGATCCACTATACTAGTTAGGGGCAGGGGGAATATTAGTAGATTATGTGATCATACCCAACTCTACATGCATCTTAGCTCACCCCACACTTCACGTTGGGTGCGGCCTGACCATTACATACCTCATAGCTGTTATATATGATTAGCCTGACTACTACTTGCATCAAAGCTACCAAATGGTTAGCCTGACTTTACATAAAACATAGCTAATCATATGTAACCAACCTGATCTTGTCCCAAGTTGATCACATGATAGACTGATATTTTAAATACTTAGAATAGTTATAGTTCTCCATTTTAGATCATATACCACATCACCCATATATGATATTGTACCTCGTTCTCTTTATTTCATTTATATACTGACTGTATCATATTGCCTATATTGCCTGTCTCTTTATATTGCATGTCTCTTTATTATGCCATTACATTTGTTCATTGTCTTCTCTCAGTATATAGCATCATCTGTTTATTGTTTTATAGCCCTTATCAATTAAATGGAACTGTT
Source organism: Iris macrosiphon (assembly GCA_036927795.1). NCBI lineage: Eukaryota > Viridiplantae > Streptophyta > Magnoliopsida > Asparagales > Iridaceae > Iris > Iris macrosiphon. Next base: position 52,112,772 of record JAYESA010000002.1, read on the forward strand.
ATTTGAGATGTACTTTGCTCCTTCCTGATTGGAAAATATTTTTTAGACTATGCCTTAGAGGACTGGTGTCCGACATTTATGGACCACAGGGTGAGTAGCTGCAGACTTGGACTTGGTAGTTCAGTTGTGATTCCGGGAGGTTTAGCCGGAATCACTAGTTATCTAGTTAGTTCTTTTAGCAGATTGTTTTTGGTACCGGATTTGTCTCCGGCATACTCTTTGAGACTTGGATTATATTGTTGAGTTAGACTATTTCTATTTTAGACTTGTGTTGCATCTTACTTGTTTCTTCGAGATCTTATCGTGCTGTAGTTATATGATTGAGTATATTATTCATATTACATTGTGGTATCCGTGTCTCCTCATGGAGTCGGATGCTCATATGAGATTGTTTAGATAGCATCAAGACCTAGACAGCGTTCTACCGCCGATGCTGCGGCGTAGGCTGAACGTACCCACTTACTTGTGCCCCAATTCTGGGTGCGGGTCGTGACACTTGGTATCATAAGGAATTATGAGCAGTTAGTATATGGTGTATTAGAGTAGAGATTGTGTCTGATAGTGTTGTGTTGACTGGAGTGTATATCTTGAGTGTGGGTGTATGGGTGTCAGGAAGTGTCCAGGCGATGTAATAGTAAGTATTCATAGTATATGTGCCTGGGCAGCAATGTGCACTTAGTGCAGTACAGGTACTGATTTGGTGACTACAGGCCTTGCTTAGCCATTGTATAGGTGCTCGAGTAACTATAAGTTGCAATTGGGGCTCATATGAAGCCTGATTTAGGTGTGGGGGTGACTGATGGTATTGTATTGTAGTGCATTAGTTAGCACTGTTGTAGTGAGTGAAGGGTGATGGGGGAAAAGTTTGATTGTAAGGTGAGAACTGGGTTACAATTCTGCAGAGTTTTGTTGTGCTCAAATGAGAGTGTACCAGTATATTAATTTACTTGACTGTAGATGCCGAGGTATGTGGTTTAGTTATGTTTGTGAGTGATTTCAGAGGTATAACCTGATATACTTTAGTGTCAGGCTTATGGGTTATGTAACTGATTGTGTATATGAATTTGTAGAATGATAAAAGTTGTGTGGGTGTACCATGTGAGAGGAGGGTATTAGTAGTGTGTAAGGAAATGTGCCTTGAGTATCCTGACACATGGGATATTGGTGCGTATGATATATTATGAGGGTAATATTATACGAGTATTCACTAGTATAAGTGTCAACTATCAGGTAGGTTGTCATGTATAATGTGATGTGTCAAGGCCTGCGTATTAGTGACTTCGGAGTGACATGGTGTATCCAAGTATTTAATATGAGAGCAACCATAGCATCAGAGATATCTAGGTATTCCTGCAGACAGTGGGGGTGCAGGACTCGATGGGGGTTGAGGGAGGATCTTAGATATGGAAGCTAGAAAGGTGAGAAGGACTGTACCTTGGTGCAGTCCAGTTCCAGACTTGCTACAGGCATAGGGAGGCTCAGGTGCAGGATGTGAGGAGTGTGGGGTATGGCATTAGGTGTGTAGTGACTTAGAGTTTGGTCTTGTGAGGCGCAGGCAGTTGAAGGAAAATAGGAAGAGGCCTTGCTAGAGCAGGAAGTTAAGGATTGTTCTGTGGCAATGGGAGTTGGCACTGCCTCCAAGTGCTGACAGAAGAGTTTGAGGAGAAGATGGACAACTGTAGGAGCAGTGATAGTTGGCATGGTTAAGTGTACCATGTTAGGGGTATCTTAGTATGAAGGAGTTAAGGTGTTGTATTACTTGAGAGTGTGGGAGTATGTGAGCAGTGGTGGGGAGTCCCTATATAGAATAGGTTTAGTTTGTAGTCTTGCACAACATGTAGGATAGGTTGGAGTATGATGTTGGGAGCAACGTCGGTATAAGTAATTGATAGGTAGGTGGTTTGTGTTGTGCTGATACAGGTATATCAGTAACTTGGATGTTCAAGTGAACACTTAGAAAGAAAATTAGTCAATGTGCACTGTAGTGACAACAATAAGGGGAAGGTTAGATCTCAGGTTCAGGTCAGACATGGGTTGTGAGTATCAGTCCAGTTTTTGGTCATACTCTATCTTGGTGTGATATGATACTTCTTGCCCTTGTTTGTTGTATGGGTGTTGTATTATCGCGATAATGGTTCATGTGCCAATGATACTTGGCTCTTGCATTATATGCTAGATTTAGATTTTTGTTTCTTCATGCGTGCTTCCTTGTGGTACTTACTACTTGGGGTCTAATCCCACTGGTTTTGCATGGCCTGGTTTAGAGATAGAGCCTAATGATCCATCTTATCTCTTCCTAACTAATCGCGCGCACCAGACGGATGACCGCTGTAGAAAATGAGTGGGTTTCATTCTTTTCTACTTATATTGTACATTTATATCTTTTGGGCATTTAGCCATCGACACTTGTTAGCTGGGAAGTCTGGACACTAGTTCCCTATATGACTGTAATTATTCAGACTATAGCTAACAAACTATCATGTACTTATGTTACTCTGCTAGCCTAACACTTTGCATGGCTAGATTCCTGTGCATTTTACTAGAGCGATTGGGATGCCTTACTATTGTATCTTATATTTTCTATGCTAATTTCTTCTTGACTTGAAGGATTGAGACATAGATGTTTATAGACCCTAGGTGACTTCATTGTAGTATGCATCCCCTTTTTTTCTTACAGTCTTGACCGTACCCTGGGGTATCTGTGTACTCCGCAGTGCGTAGCTGGCCATGTCTGTCACTATCACATTTTCTAGGAAAGGGTATTTTAATAATTTCATATTTAATTAAATATTGTGTATGATAAATAATTATTATTGTATTATTTAATTATTGTTAGATGTTAGTTATTTATTTTGGACTTGTGTTAGTGGACCAAACTAGTTTAGTTTAGACTCATTGACCAACATGTATTAATTATTAGAATTTAGCCCATTTAGAAAGTCCATTGGTTAGGAGCATGATTAAATTAATTAAACCATTAGACTATAAGATTCCCCCCTTAATTATTTCTTTATAAGTGGCCCTAAGGGGTATATTGGACAATTTATAGTGACTTGAGGAAGGGGAAAGGGGGGCTGACCTATAATAGAGGAGGAAAATTATTTCTCTCTCCTCTTTTCATTTGAAAACTAGATCTAGAAATTTTCTCAACCAAATTTCTTCATTTCCACTTTATTTCCCTACTAAATTTTATTCAAATTCCTTCCCAAATCACCATTGGAGACTAGTGGAGCAAGGATCTAGAAGGAGAAAGCAAGGATCTACAAAGAGGAGCAAGAATCTACAAGTTGGAGGCCAATTTTATCATATTTGGAGGTTGCATCGGGAATCCGTCTTCCAATAGGTATAATTCAATTTTTCTCCTTAATTTAGGTTCTAAATCTGAGATTTAACCATAAGAAATCAACCCATATGCATATGCTACCCATAGGATTTGGTTTTGTGGTCATAGGAGGCCTATTGAGAAAGTTATGGTACTTTTTGTGTCAATTTTGGAGGAATTTCGAGATTGACAATTGTTGTATCAATTGGTTCTATAGATCATTTTGGCATGTGCTTGTGTTTTTGGGGCTAGTGTCGTATCCACAATTGGGTACGTGTAGGTCGTATCCCATTAATTTGGTGATACGTGTTGATTTGGGGGTTTTTCCTCCGACACGGAACTTTAAGCATGTCACATTTTGACACGGACACGTAGATTTGTATTTGACTCTTCGTATTATTCGTAAATAATATATATGATTTGATCGTTTCCTTCGGGGTACGTTTGGATGTGTGGTGGACTCGTGTCACAAGAGTATCGTAGATCTAGTAGGATACGGAGTGATACGTTCCATGAGATGTACAATTTAATGGTAGATCTATTTCTCTTGTGTTCTTATTCATGGTGAGGTATAATTATATATATATATATATATATATATATATATATATATATATATATATATATATATATTGTTATATATTGTTGTTACATATATTTATGTATTAAATATCATAGATCTATATATCTATTATATATATATATATGTGTTGTATATTTATGTAGTTATTATTTTACATATATAAGATCTACTAGTAATTGTATATACATATGTGGTTGTTGTGTGTATATTGTATGGTGGTAAATATATATATATATTTATGTATATTATATGTAGCTATTATTCTACATATGTAAGAGCTATTTAATAGTGTAGTGTATGTATATATATATATATATATATATATATATATATATATATATATATATATATATATATATATATATATATATATATTATAGTATATATATGTTGTGGTTATGTATTTTGTATATATATATATATATATATATATATATATATACATATTATTCTTTGATTATATATACGTATACATGTATGTGTAGTTATATATATATTAGTATATATGTATGGGTGTATGTATATTCATATGTAGTAATTATATATATATATTAGTAGTTATAGAATGTATGGATAAATTGTATAGTTGCATATATATATATATTGTGTTAATATAGAGGGGTTTTTAGCGACAGCAACAAAGGCAGCAGCAGCAGCAGCAGCAGCAGCAATAGCAATAGCATACAACAGCAACAACAACAGCAATTTAGCGACAGCAGCAGCGTCGCCAAAGCAACAGAAGCAGCAATAGCATACAGCAGCAGCAGCGATAGTAGTTTAGCGACAGCAGCAAAATCGTCGCTAAAACTGCAGAGTATCAGCGGTATCAGATACTTCAGCGACGGTCAGCAGCAGTTATTAGTGACAGATTGGCAGTTTTCTTAATATTATATATATATATATATATATATATATGGTATTGAATATATATATGTAAATATGTTCCTAAATTGGCATATGCATTATAGTATACTATATGTATAATAATTAGTGTAGCATATATATATATATATTTACGGGTAGTTAGTATAAACAAGTATTTGGGTATTACCTTGAGATACCAAGGTAAGTACTAAGGTAATTGGAGATACCCAAGGTATGGAGTTTGGGTATCAATTTATAGTTTAGTGTTGTGATACCAAGTTGGTTCAAAACCAAGGTATCTATTTAATGTATATAATGTTTTACGTATTGATTTACATATCCGGTGATACGGTATCCTAGTATCTTAAGATATGGTTTTTGTGACCTAGACTTTTGTATTTGAACCCAATATTTTGTATTAGACTTATTGCAACCTAGAAATAGGTAGTTGACCATAGTTGACCATAGTTTGACTATAGTTTGACCATAGTTGACTTAGAGTTGACCTAGTTTGACTTTTGACTTAGAATTGACTTGTTGACCTAGAAGTTGACTAGTTTAACTTATTTTCTGTCCGGAACCTTGTATTGATGTTATATTCCATATCTAGGTCTTCGAGGCACCGTATCAGATATCTGTGAGACTATTCTTTGGACTTCAGACGAGTACATTCTTTGATAGTTTCTCATTTATGATATCCTCTATGTTTATTGTATCTAGTGTAGATATCCATGTTCTCTTGATGCTATGGTTACATGGATTGGTATATCTGGATCTTGTCATAAGATGTTATTCCTTGGTATATAGTGTATATGGTGCAAGTATTGTTTCATTGGTTATCTTGTACATGTACAAACACTGATTCTCGGGAAGAGTCGCTATCTTTTTGGGAAATCTCGTGCCATAGCATACCGTAGTTGGATCTATTATACCAGTAGAGGGTGGGGAGTACTTTAGTGTAGATATGTGATCATACCCCTATTGTATCAACACTACCAGAATAAGCAGGATTAGTGACATTTTTAGCAACGTAAAAGTAAAACGTCGCTAATATTAAATAAATCAGCGACTCCAAGGAATAACATCGCTAGACGTCGCTAATTGGCGACATATAGCAACGTTTAGCGACTTTTATTCGGTTTTCAAAATATTAGTCGCTATAAGTTTAATTATGGTCGCTAAACGTCACTAATTTGTTTCATTTAGCGATGTTTAGCGACTTATTTAGCGACGTTCCTCTTTTAGACATTTAGCGATGTATTTAGCGACGTCCAGGACGTCGGTAAATTAGCGACTTCTTTACTGGAGTCGCTAAACGTTGCTAATTTGTTTTATTTAACGACGTTTAGCGGCTAACTTAGCAACGTCATGGCGTGTGTCGCTAAAACATCGTTAAATAAGTTTCATGTAGGGCTAATTCCCCCCATTTCTTTTGATCCCTCTCCCAAATATTTTTTTCCCCTCTCCCAAATATTTTCCCCCCCTTCCCGCGTCCCCTCCTTCCTTCGACGACCCTCCTCCCTTCGGCGACGTGCTTCCTCCCTCCCGGCAACCCCCCTCCGGCCGCGTCCTCCCCCTCCGGCTCCCCTCCTCCCTCCGGCGTCCCCTCCTCCCTCTCGGCGACCCCCCTCCGGCCGCGTCCTTACGCCTTCGGCCGCGTCCCCTCCTTCCTCTGGCTCACCTTCTTCCTCCGGCTTCCCTCCTCAGTGAGCTCCTCTCTCTGTCTCCTTTCTCTGTCTCTCTCTCTCTCTAATAAGACACAAAACGATATGACACGACACAACACTAACCCTAACTCTCTGGTGCTGATTTCATCTTGGACTGTCCCCAAATGCAATGCCCTTCAGTTTTATTTATTGGCTCTCGATAACGATTCACTATGCAGAGACCTGTTAGTGTTAAATTTTATTTTAAAGCACCTTATGACCTCAGAAATCCTTCATATACTATGATAAATGTCCTTTGGACATGCTTTCAAGCAGAGCTAAAAGAAGTAGATGATGAACTCAGTAGATGCTAGCTCCTTCCCCATACAAAATTTGTATACTCGAGGTTCTGGGAACTGTGTTCAGATATACTTTATGTTTGAATAGTAAGTTGTGGTTTCTTCAACTATCAATACAAAATTTAGTACATAAGGTTCTTAGACTAAATATTCATACAAATGCTGGATGACCACATCAAGATCATTTTTAAGGCTGGAAGCCTGGAACAGCCAGGATGAATATGATTTTAGATATGTTTGGATTATATGTATACAATTGCTTGACAAGGGTTACATTGTGTGCGTGTGCGTGTGGAGGGCATGATTATAGCACTTGGCCATGTAAAACTGTTATTGTCTTGTGCCTATAAATTTACGTAGTAGGCCCTTCTTGAAGGTGATGCATAATTATGAGAAGGTTTCTTTTTAATTTGATGCCTGCTTGTGTAGGTTATAAGTCTAAATGTTGCTACTCTTGCCCTCTCTCTCTCTCTGCCTCAAGAATTTATGAAATATTTATATACTCGCATGTGAGTGATACTCATGTGGCTCACTCTGATACTAGCTCATAGATGATGTCTCGGACTACTGATATGATTGGCTAGTAGATGATGAGTTGGCTATGCTCCTGAGAATCTTTCTACTCTGCTACTAAGCTACTGAGCTGCTGTTGAACCTCTGCACTTTGTCACTTCACTGCATACACTTCGATATTGCTACTGGAAGTGAAGCTCACTGGTTTGGGTTCGTAACAAACTCGAACACACATACACACCCTCATTCCCGTGTCCGTGTCCGTGTGTCTGTGTCAGTATTTGGGTTAGTGTCCGTATTTCTAGCATTCAGTAGGGGACACAAGAACCATGAGTAATGTTGAGAAGCTGGCTCAACAATAATTGACTTGATTTATTTCAAGTACAACATACAGGAGAGGCTAAGTGCCCCTTCCTAGATATTTCCTGATATCTCCTACAAAAAATAATAAAAGCATAGGGCATCTTGACCTTTACAATTGACCATTTTTGTCATCCGGGTGAAGCCTCGTTCTCCTGATGCATTTATGTGTGACGACTTGTCCTAACTAAGTTAAATTATAGTTGTCTACTCACTTTTTATATATGACAACTTGTCCTAACTAAGTTCATAATTACACTATATGTAATGATTTATAGGATACATAATGTATGTAATAATTTATAGGATACATACTGTTATTTTTACAGAAGTATCTAGAAATGGATATGAATTACTATCTGCGTCATCGTTCATGGATGTACAACCATCATCCTGATGACATGTACGGTGTGCGGGATAAATTCATTGAGGGTGTACAACAGTTCCTGTAGTTTGCCAAGGCGTTCCCTTAGTACATGGACGGTACCAAAATTATGTGTCCATGTGTGAGAAGTCACAACAGGAAATATTATCCAGAAGTGGAAGTCACATATCATTTGTACTCGAAGGGTTTTACGCTGAATTACTATCAGTGGACCGCGCACAGAGAACTTATGTCTCTAGTATCAGAGTCGGAACCTTATATAGAGCCGTATATGGATGTCCATGACCACGATGCTTACGACGACGGGTGGGTGAACATGGTTTTTGATGCGGCGGGGCCTAGTTTCAATCCGGATAATTATAATGCAGTTGAGGAGGCACCGAATGCCAATACTGCAAAGTTTATGGAGTTGCTGGAGAATGCAAGGACTCCACTATATCCTGGTTGTGAGGATCATTCACCGTTGGAGGTGATTACAAGATTATTAAGCATCAAGTCCAATTTTAACATATCGCAAGAATGCTATAATCGACTGATCGATTTGATTATAGAGATCTTGCCCGAGGGTGCAAAGTTGCCTAAAGACTTCTATCGATCTAAGAGGATGGTGAGATCGCTTTGGATGTGATACGAGAAAATTGATGCATGTCGCCACGGGTGCATGTTATACTACAAAGACGACAAAGATGAAGATGCGTATAGATTATGTGGTGTTGATTGCTACAAGGCCACTGTTAGAAGAAAGTCTGTCGGTGCAAGGAAGCCTACCGATTCGATACACTACTTGCCTTTGACGCCGCAGTTGTAGCGGTTGTTTATGGTTAAGGAGATTGCAGAAAATAAGAGTTGGCACAGGCGAAAACAGATCAAAGGAGTATTGGATCATCCATCCGTTGGAGAAGCATGGAAGGACTTTGATCGAGAGTATCCAGATTTTGCTTTGGATCTGCGTAATATCAGATTGGATCTCTCCTCTGACGGTTTTACCCTATTCGGACTTTCGGGCTTCCAGTATCCATGTTGGCCTGTGATCGTCACTCCGTATAATCTACCACCTTAGATGTGCAAGAAGACTCTGTATATGTTCCTAACCGTTATTATCCCGAGTCTGAACAATCCGAAGAGGAATATCGATGTGTATTTACAGCCTTTGATAGATGAGTTGAATCAGCTGTGGGAAGTAGGTGCCAACACGTACGATGTTTCTAGAAAGCAAAATTTTCAGATGAGGGCAGTACTTATGTGGACCATCAATGACTTTTCGGCCTATGGAATGTTATTGGGATGGAGCACCCATGGTCGTCTCTCATGTCCGTATTGCATGGACCGTAATAACGCTTTCCGTTTGAAACACGGAGGAAAACCGTGCTTCTTCGATTGTCATCGACAATTTCTACCGAAGGATCATCTGTACTGGAGGAACACGAATGCTTTTCGTGCGGGCGTTATAGAGAAGGCCAATCCACCGCCAAGGTGGCCCGGATACACGATATGGGAAGAGGTAAAAGATTTACCAAGTGCTATCGAAGAGCCTGCTAAGGGGTACAAGTGTGACGGATTTGGTCGCACCCATAACTGGACGAAGAAGAGTATATTATGGGATCTGCCATACTGGAGCACCAATTTGATCAGACATAACCTTGATGTCATGCATATCGAGAATAATGTGTTTGATAACATAATTAATACTGTAATGGAGGTAAAGGGGAAGACGAAAGATAATCCGAAGGCCAGGTTGGACTTAGAAGAAATATGTAGATGTCCTACATTGCATTTGATAGAGGAGGGGAGTGGAAAGTTAAAGCAACCTAAGTCAGTTTTTTCACTGGAAAAAGAGGATAAAGGGAGACTTTGTAGGTGGATTCAGGGTCTAAAGTTTCCAAACGGGTACGTATCGAACTTGAAAAGATGCGTCGACCACAATAAGAGCAAACTGGCGGGTATGAAGAGCCACGATTGTCACGTATTCATGGAGATGTTAATTCCGATTGCATTTCGGGAATTCTTATCGCAGGTCATTTGGGATCCATTGACAGAGCTCAGCATATTCTTCAGAGATCTTTGTTGTACTAAGTTGCACGTCGATCGTCTAGAAAAGCAAGAGAAGGACATTGCGGTAACACTATGTAAGCTCGAGAAGGTGTTTCCTCCTGGATTCTTCGACTCTATGGAGCATTTGCCAATTCATCTTTCCTATGAGGCACGTATTGGTGGTCCTGTCGGTTATCGGTGGATGTACCCCTTCGAGCGGCATCTGAATCACCTAAAGAGAAAGGTGAAAAATAAGGCACGGGTTGAGGGCTCTATTTGTGAAGCTTATGTTCTCGAGGAGATTACAAACTTTTGCTCGACGTATTTGAAACCTCATGTTGCTACTAATAGAATGAAAGCTCCGAGAAATGACGACGGATATCAGGAATCTAATGATGCAATACTCAAAGTATTCAATGCATCCGAAAAGCCTTCAAGAAAATGAAGAATAGATATTTGAATAACGATGAGCTAAGGGCTGATTAGTTGTATATATTACTCAATTACGACGAGGATGAAGTAGAGAAGACAGAGGGGTAAGTAATTAATACGTCCATGTTTACATCATCTCAATATAATAGTATAAGCTACTTTTATGCTACTAATCAACAGTTGCTTCATAATTTTTTAGCACATATAATGATGAGTTAAGGTCGGTTAGACCCTACATAACAGACGAAGAAGTAGAACAAGAAATGAGATACCATTTTCCTTCTTGGTTGAACGCTTATGTAAGGTGCTTGGTAATTACTTTTTATTTCTGCACTTGCACCACAAATAACTTACTATCGCTACTTTGGTATTTAGGTCGATCGTCGAATAACACCCGAGACTGAATCTATTAGAACTCTAGCCAAGGGAGTAATTACTACCGTTAAAATATGGCCAAGTTTCTGTGTGAATGGGTTCAAGTTCAAGTCAACAAATACTCCTATCAGTGATAGCTTTCTGGATCTTGATTCCACGAAAAATAGTTGTTTTGTGTATCAAATCTTCGAACTACAAAGACGTCGATCCAGGCAATAATTTCTTTGGCATCTTACGAGAGATTGTGGCATTGACATATAATTATGGCACAGAACCTACTAATATCATGCTATTCAAGTGTGAATGGTTCGATCCAATTCAAGATCAAGGATGGAAAATTGACAAGCATGGCCTTGTGGATATAAACTACAAGCGTAGATATCAAGACTACGAACCATTTGTCCTATCAAGTCAGGCTCAGCTTATGTACTTCACAACTAATCCTAGACGAGGGATAGCGAGGTCAGATTGGTGGGCAGTATGCAAGACTAAAGCTAGAAATATCTTTAACATTGACGAAATAGCTTATCAGGAGGACGATCTATCTCTTGTAACAAATATTATAGATGTGGACTCAACGAAAGTTACTCATTACACGAGTAATAATGTAGAAGATGTAGAATTATTCGAAGAGGAAGACGAAGACGAAGACGAAGTAGATGAAAGTGAAGACGATGAGAAGGAAGAGGAAGAGGAGGACAAGGAAGGCAAACAAGATAAATTTTCTGAAGATGATTGAAAATAAAATATTTTGCCTGTAGAATGTAACTATATTTTGACTGTAGAATGTACTATTTTGACGAATATATGTATTATATTTTGACTATAGAATGTTGTGAGATATGCATAACATTTTGACTGTAGAATGTACTATATATTTATGTTTTTCTTTATTCATCATATGTTGTTATCAGGTATGACAGAATGACGCAGAGGATTCGGCAGGTCCCGAGGTAGACAGAGTGCTCCTCCGGTACTGCCTACTGTTGGTTCCGGATCATCGTCGCCCATTACCCCAGTATATCGATCAGTCACATCTCCGACTGCGACGGCGTTACGTGGCATCACTCATGGGACGAGTAGTTCCAAGCGTGATAGTACTTTCTCGTATAGCGTTCCTCCTGCTGACGGAACCAGGGAGACAGATGAGCATATAGAGGAGGTTGTGCCGACGTTATCCCAATATCAGCAAGATCCTCCATGCGTACCTCCGGAGGAGACGAGGACAAAGATTTGGGACGACGGTACAAAGTAAGTCAATTAGATGGTTTAGCATCATATATATCGTGTATTTCTTTATTCATCATATATAGACTTTTTCGATCAAAATAATTATCTCTGTATCGATATTGTCCATCGTCGGTTCAGAGACGCCTGGGCCTATTTCTGAGGAACAACTATGGTGGCCCTTGGATCAACTACTCTAAAGCTCTGGAGGAGAGGAAGGCGTTCTGGTTTGCGCACTTCAAGGTAAAAGTATATTGTATAATACCTCTAATTTATGTACATTATATAACTTATCTGTGATGCTCACTTACTAAATTATTTATTGTAGCAAAAGTATTTCTATCCTCTGCACTGGGACGAGGTTATCGAGCGACTGCTTCCTACCGTTGCCGCCAAGCTTATCCGTGATGCTCTGGATGGCCAAAAAGCTCATGATCGTACTGGAAAACCGATCCAAGGTTGGATCACGCCTGAGCAGTGGACGGCGATGAGGGCTAGATTCGACGATCCAAGCTACAAGAAAAGGTCTGAGAAGGCCAAGGCAGCTAGGCGGAATGCTGTCAAGTGGTATGGTAGCTCGATTCTGATGACGGAACATTTTTGTCGTTTGGTATATTTTTTATTTAAGATATATTATTTTAATATAAGTACGATAAAATGGTAGTAGGAAAAAATGTTTAAGTTTAGTACTAAATAATATATTTTTAATAGGTACAGAGAGGTGAGGATGCAAACATAGTGACCGTTTTCTTGGACACCCATTGTTAGGACGAAAATCTCATTGATGAGAGGGCCTCGCAGACCTATGTAAGTATTACTTTATTTTGTGTTAATTTGAATATAACTTAGGCAATTATCGAGTTTCCAAATTTTTCTAGGCCGAGTATCTTAGGCTGCGTGAGCGGGCGACTGCTAGTACACCTACATATGGAGAGGCTGGTACTTCCTTACAGCCTGCTCCAGCTCCATCGGCGGACAACCTGTGGGTGACCGCCGCTTGTGGTCTCTAGAGGGGTACGTACTACGGTACGGGATCCTATGGCATCCTGGTTGCGACGCAGTCATCTAGGGCCTCTACGACAAGTGCGCATTCCCCACAGCCCTCGCAGTCGTCGGCCAGAGTCCATGAGGCCGTTGACTGTCAGAATGCGTCTCTCCGTGGCGAGTTGCTGCAAAGGATGGAGGAGCAGCCCCGGTCCCAGCCGTAGGAGGACGATCCGACGCTTATCGCACGATTTGATATGCTCGACCGCAACATCACGGAGCTCCGAGGTTTGACAAATGATCTTAGAGCCTCAACAGAGCGCAACATGACGGAGATGCAGGCATCACAGCTATCCATGGACGAGAGGCTGATAATGATGCAGGATTTAATGGTTCATAGCAGTACGAGGCTATTATTTACCATGGATTCTTACAACCAGCGACTCGCAGACTTGGAGCGGATACGTCCTCCTGGTGCGCCTACATCGACACAGACTCCACCGACGTCACTGCCTTCTCCATCGACATCGGTGTCAATTTTATGGGAGCAGTATGATCTGTTCTTATCCTTCATGCACGCCAGTAGTCATCCTCCTGCAGATCCGTAGTAGTATAGTTGCTGGATATTTGTATTCTTTGTATTATTTAGGATGAGACTCATTGTATGGATATATATTTGCTGTATTCTTTACGATGATATTTGCTGAATATTTTATTTTCTTCAAATTTTATTATATTATTAATATTAAATATAGGTTAATTTATCGGTGTTGAGTGTTCAACCCAAGGGGGTCGACAAACCCAGAAAATTTAACGGAGGGTTGCTCTGGGTCTATTTGTACAGATTGTGAATTAATAAACTGCAGGAATAAAAGTTTGAAAATAATTCAGTATTTAATTTTTTATTTTTTTATTGTACATTTAGCGATATTTTTAGCGACGTTTAGCGACGTTCCTATACGACGCTAATGACGTCGCTAAAAATGTCGCTAAAAACGTCGATGTACGTCACAAAACAGTATTGCCAGGTCATTACAGATGTCGCTGTAACATCGCTATATAAGTCGCTAATTAGCGACGTTAAGCGACTGATGAGCACGTCGCTAATTAGCGACGTTGCGTCGCTAAACGTCCCTAATTTAGCGACGCAGTTATGTCGCTAAAAACGTCGGTATAGCGACGTTTAGAGACATTTTTCTTTTCAGCGACTAGATGAGTTCCAACTTCTATAAAACGTCGCTAATTACGTTACTAAAAATGATTAGCGATGTTTATTGGCCATTTAGCGATATTTTTTACGTCGCTAATTTAACTTTTTCTTGTAGTGCAAGTATTGTTATTGAATAGTGTTAATCATACACCGCACGTATGATTAGCCAGGCCATATATATAGTATCATGTTCCCAAGCCGATCATATGTTAAAGCTAGTACTCACACACTTAGTCATTAGTATTCTTGTTCATTGACATATTATTCATTATTGTGTTCATTCAAGTATTTCATTATTGTGTATCTCTCATATCTATTGTGCATCTATTTACTGTTTTATAGTTTTTATCATGGATTAAAACTGCTGTTAGAGATGTACTCTACTCCTTTTCTCACTGGATATATTTTTCTCAGGTGACACTGAGGAGTGGTACCCTACATATTATTGACCTCAGGATGTTGTGGGCTTAGAGTCAGAGACCCTGGCTCAGGAGGGCTTATCCCGACTGAGACAGATGACCCGGGATTAGTACCTTCTTAGTATTTCTTGTACTGGATTTGTCTCCAGCTTACTGTTATCATTCTTTCACAATCATTGATGTATTATTTTAGACTCATGAGTTGTATGTGACTATTTTGATTCTTCATCATATTCGTGCTTATTTCATCTTAGTTCTATGATTGAGTATATTGTTATTGTTGGTGGCTCATTATATTGTTAGTTAGATTACCCAGACAGCGTTCTACCGTCAATTCTATGGCGTAGGCTAGGAGTTATTTCTGACTTGCAACCCTACATCGGGTGCGGGTCGTGACAATGTCATACCCCCGTTCTCCGTATTCCGGTATTTGGGCATGACAAGGTTTTAATGTTGGCCCATACAGGTTTGTTTCTTATACTTGTGGGGTATCATGATCATAGAAGTCTCAATCAAATATGTTTCCTTTGATATCCTGAATTCGTCTTCCTCGAATACCCAGCTTGAACTATTGAATTGATTGCTCCTTGTTCCTTCTCATCTTGTTCTTGATGTCTTATGTCCTTATCTTTAGGGCTTCCCCATCCTCAGTTGTTGGAGCAGCAGGGGTGGCAGGACTTCTAGTAGAGCAGGGTTCTTTGGGACAATATCAGGAGGTAGTGCATTCTCAGAGTCAGATCCGGATTGGGTCAATGGTCGAGCCCGTGGTCGAGATAGTGGCAGAGTATTGAGTCGTAAATACCAGATATTTTGGTTCCCTCGATACTGCTAGTAGTACCAGCAGTGCTTGATACCCTGACATTATTGGAGATAAACAGGGGGGTGATGGCCACTCAGCAACACCAGATGGCAGTATAGCAACATCAGCAGTTGTAGTAAAAGAAATAAAATATCTTGTTAAACCAGGGCCTGCAGACAGCTCTAGAAAGGGGCATAAGAGTAGATTCGGGGTAATCTACCAGATTTTGCCGGCTTAATCAGAGGTACTTCGATGGAATGGAGGATGCCATTACAATATATACTTGGCCTAAAGACATTAACGTTATTCTAGCAGCAGCTAAGGTTTCGGCTGAAGAGCAGGTTGACCAGGTTCGGTTGCAGCTTCAGGACCTTGCTCGAGATTTATGGGCATTAGTTGAGATAGGTTTGAGCCATATTATTTCTTGGTATATCTTCAGGAAAAGGTTCAGGGCTAAGTTCTTTGGATTTGTAGCTCAATATGAGTTATAATAGAGGTTTATCAGTATCGAGCAGACCGGTAGGACATTGGGTGGGTATCAGTAGAGTTTTACAGACTGAGTAGGTTTACTTCGACAATGGTGGCTATAGAGCCAGAGAGGGCGATAAGGTTCCAACATTGACTTCACCTAGAGATTCTTTAGCTGGTGGAGGGGCACGATTACCAGACTTTTGAGGCTGTGTTGATAGCGGCCAGGAGGCATGAGATTACCATTCAGAGGTTAGCTTCAAGGAGTGGAGGTCAGAAAAGATCCCACACTCAGAGTAGAGAAGGAGCAGTTCCTCGAACGTCAGCACCTTCATCTGGCGTTTATATTTATGATTCAACACCACAAAGACCAATGGCATCGACAATGATAGTACCAGCTCACCCATATCAGCCGAGGCACCCACAACAACAGTGTTTAGGAATACTAGTGGGGTGTACCTACTGCGATAAGGAAGGCCACATCAGGAATGTGTTTCGGTAAGAAAATAGGCTATGTATTAGGTGTGGGAGTCCAGACCATAGGATTTCTACTTACGCATTGATATAGAGGCCAAAAGGCCATGCTCAGCACTTTCCATCTTTGCCATCACCAGGGGTAGTTCAGAACAGAGGGTCAGGATTGGCAATGATGTTGTTAGCTAAGCGACCATTGCCGCTGCATGCTTAGGTATTCCAGCAATAGAGGTTCCAGCAACAGAGGCCACAGCAGCATAATCAAGGAAGTCAGCAGCGGGAATCAAAACAAGGTTAAGGGCAATCATTTATATTGTCCTTGGATGAGGCTTTGACATCGAGCGACGTGGTGGTAGGTAACATTCTCATCGCATCTTTTTTTGCTATGATATTGTTTGATTCAGGAGCTTTTCATTCATTTGTATCTGCACAATTTGTGACACGTATTGGATTAGAGTTTGAGGCATTGCCAGAGGAGTTGAATATACTCAATGGTAATGGACTCATGGGGTTTGTAGAGTGAGTCTAATGTGTTCGGTTGTAGTATACATTTATTCATTACTTGTAAAGTTGATTGAGTTCCCTATGGATAACTTCTTATCTTAGGCATGGACTGGCTGAGAGACAGTCATGCGATAATATATTTTTGTAGGGGTAGAGTGTTATTTAGCATTCCCGACTAGGAGGGTTTCTTCTTCACTAGAACGGTGGAGGGCCAGCACGAAGATGGTATTGTAGCAGCAACAACAATAACGGAGCAGACCCTAGGATAGTCGAGGAGTTTCTTGATGTTTTCCCGAAGGAGCAACTTGGGTTACCACTAGTAAGAGATGTGGAGTTTTGAATTGAATTAATGCCAGGAACATAACCAGTTTCGAGTAAGGTTTATCAAATATCACCATCAGAGCTCGATAAACAATACCAGCATATAGAGGAGCTGAAGGCGAAGAAGTTTATTCCATCCAGTTGGTCAACATGGGGAGCACCGGTGGTATTATTGAATAAGAAGGACGAAACCTCAAGGATGTGTATAGACTACCTATAGTTGAATGCAGTAATAGTAAAGAACAAGTATCCATTGCCTAGGATTGATGATTTGTTCGATCAGTTGAGCAGGGCTACAATCTTTTTCAAGATATATCTTCGATCTAGGTATTATCAGGTGAGAGTCCAGAAAAAGGATATACCCAAGACATTATTCAAAATTTGACATTATGAGTTTTTTGTAATGCTATTTGGGCTAACCAATGCACCACCAGTATTTATAGATTTGATGAACTGCATCTTCCTACCGTATATGGATAAATTTGTAGTGGTATTCACAGCCGACATTCTTGTCTACTCTAGAAGTGAAGAAGAGCATAAAGAATATCTTCATAAAGTCTTATAGATTCTAAGGGAACATTAGTTATATGCCAAGCTTACTAAGTGTGAGTTCTAGTTGGATCATGTGTCGTTCTTGTGGCACATTATCTCAGGAGCAGGAGTTCCGGTAGCCCCGGAGAAGGTTGAGGCAGTACAGAGTTGGCCGGTTTTGAAGACAGTAGCAGTTTTCTGGGATTGGTAGGGTATTATCAGAGGTTAGTGGCCAACTTTATGAGGATCTCTATACCGATAACTCATCTGACATGCATGAAAGTTAAGTT
Source organism: Iris macrosiphon (assembly GCA_036927795.1). NCBI lineage: Eukaryota > Viridiplantae > Streptophyta > Magnoliopsida > Asparagales > Iridaceae > Iris > Iris macrosiphon. Next base: position 52,130,869 of record JAYESA010000002.1, read on the forward strand.
TGTTTGGTCAGCAGAGTGCCAGGCAGAATTTGAGAATTTGAAGAAGAGTTTGATTACTGTATCGATCCTTACTCTTCCTGTAGGACCCGAAGGGTTTATAGTGTACTATGATGCATCCGAGAAAGGGCTTGAATGTGTCTTGATGTAGGATAAAAGGATGATAGCATATGCGTATTGGAAACTTCAAGAACATGAGAAGAACTACCCGACACACGATTTAAAATTTACAACGCTAGTATTTATATTTAAATCATGGAGGCACTATCTATATAGTGATCGGGTGGAGATATTTATGGATCACAAGAGTTTGAAGTATGTATTCACCCAGAAGGACCTGAATATGGGACAGAGAAGGTGGTTAGACTTGCTGAAGGACTATGACGTAGAGCTCTAATATTACCTGGGGAAGTTGAACGTAGTAATGCATGCTCTTAGCCGAAGAGGCAGTGCATTAGTGTTGACTACACAAAGGCATATATTGAAGGATTTGCATGAGATAGGTATAAAGATAGTACTTCCACAAGATACAAGAATTTTGGCCAGTTTACAGATACAGTCTACCATGGTAGAGAGGATCATGGAGGCTCAGGTAGAAGATCCGCAGATTCAGAAGCTTCGGACAGAGGGTTTGTTTGGTCTTAGGAAGGAATTAATAATTTAAGAAGATGGAACACAGATTTGGAAATCATCTATGTGTGCCAAGCGGAGATATCCGATAGGAAGTGATGAGCCAAGCAGACAGTTCTTATAATTAATTTATCTAGGAGGCACAAAGATGTATCAAGATATTAAGAAAACCTTCTGGTGGAACAGAATGAAGAGGCAGATAGCTTAGTTCATTTTTTGATGTTTGGTATGTCAACTAGTAAAGGCCGAGCATTAGAGACTGACAAGATTATTGTAGCCGATTCCTATTTTGGAGTGGAAATGGGAGCATATCACGATGGATTTTATGACCGGTTTGCCTAGATCCCCGACTGGTCGAGATATGGTTTGGGTGGTAGTAGATCGGCTCACGAAGGTAGCACATTTTCTTCCTTTCAGCGTTGGACAGTCCACAGGGCAGTTGGCAAAAATGTACATGTAACAGATAATAGGAAAACTCGGTATCCCAGCAAGTATAATATCATATCTGGATACTCAGTTTGCTTCTCTTTTATGGTCGAGCTTGCATGAATGATTTGTACTAGGTTGAGATTTAGTATAACCTTTCATTCGAAGACATATGGATAGTAAGAGAGGACCATTCAGACTTTGAAAGATATGTTATTGGCTTGTACCCTAGATTTTGGAGGGTTTGGAGAGAGTCATCTTCATCTAGTAGAGTTCTCATATAATAATAATTTTTAGGCCAGTGTTCAGATGGCTCCCTTCGAGGAATTATATGGCAGGAGGTGCATGTCACCTTTGGCATGGGATGACATTGGTGAGCGTAAGATGTTGGGACCAGAGATGATCACTCAAACTATGGAGGTTGTTAAGCAGATCTGTGTGCAGCTTCTAGTTATGCAGGATAGTCATCGTCATTGGACAGATAACCATCGTAGGCCTCTAGAGTTTTGCAATAGCGACTACATATTTTTGTGAATTTTGCCCATCCGTGGAGTCATTAGGTTTAGTGCTCGCGGAAAGCTTAGTCCTCGACACGTTGGACCGTTTGATATTCTTAAGCGGGTAGGTGATGTTGCTTATCACCTTGTCCTTCTGCTTTCACTTCATAAAGTGAATGATGTATTTCATGTACCTCAGTTGTGTAGGTATATCCCAGATCCGAGCTATGTCCTAGACCATTCTGAGCTAGTCATTGGTACCGACTTATCTTACGAGGAACAACCAGTATCTATTTTAGACCGGTGAGAGAATGTACTCAAGAATCGGACTATTCATATTGTCCATGTCGCTTGGGGTCTTCACTTTTTGAGGGAGTCAACATGGGAGCGCAAGGATAAAATTCGGTCTCAGTACCCATACCTATTTGACTCAAAAGGTATATTCATTCTTATACCATCGTATCTTGCATTCCGTGATCATTGGTCACCTATGTAGTGTGATATTTTTTTTTGTTATTGTTTGTTTATATGTGTAGATTTCTTATAGTTAGTGTAGTGCTTGTCCTGACTTGTCTAGTTGCCTTGGACTGAATTTTGAGAATAAATATTTTTAAGGTGGGTAGAGATGTCACTTCCCAGTTCTGACTTACATTTTCTACACATATTTGGCTTACTTGGTTGACCCGCCCATTTGGTCTAGATCAACACGTTCTGCTTGGTTGTGTTGGGTACATGGTTTTATTGTGAAGATAGGATGGATCATGACTTAATCCAATGGCCAAGCATCTAACCCTAACCTTATATATATTCTTTTTTCTTTCTCTTTCCTCATTTATTTACTCTCTTCCTTTCTCTTCTTTCTTTATAGGCAAGTACACCTTGCCCTCATGAAGAAACATGGATCATGAATTTTTGTTTATATGATTTCTTACATATTGTTAGTCTAATATGTGTATATACATCTTTAGAACTTGATATTTTCGGTTTTGATGGCTAGACTAGCGTAGATCTAAGTTTATAACTGTGGGTTCTACTTAGTTTTCTTCGGGAATAATCTCCCAAAGCTTAGTGATTTCGAAAACTAATTAGCTCATGTTGTAGAGCCATGGATTTTACTTGACTTTGATCTTTGTTTTATTTGATTTGGAGTTTTAACATAGATTTTATGAGTTAGAACATTTTTCGTTTGCTAATCGTGAAGCTGACCCTAGAAGAAGAACAGTGCGAGCAAAAGTACGCACAATAACCCCTAACTCGTGTAGATATTCGTAGTTCAATTCGGGCACACTTTTGTGCAAAACCCATCCATGCGTGGTTTGCTACCGCTTCCATTACTCTTGTAAAAGTACGCCAAGGACCCTCTGGGAAGCCTTGAGCGCACTTTAAAAGTATGCCAAGGGCCCTCTGGGAAGCCTTGAGCGTGCTTTTGCCAAGTTCCTTTTCCATCAAATAAAGTGCGCCAAGGTCCTTGTTGGCGTAATTTTGGTCTGTGCTATCATGACTTGCACCCGGAATAAGGGCGCGAGTAGAGAACAATGTCCAGCCTATGTCATAGCATCGATGGTAGAATGTTGTCTGGGTCAATATAACTATATACACATCTCACACAATATATGAAAGGGTACCTGCCATGCTACCTCAAATCCAAAAGGAGGAACAATATGGTATATGATAATGGTAAATAATAATCAATCACAATATTAAACTAAAGGAGAATGAAAGCACGATATAGAATATAAAAGAGCAAATAAGAGTCACAATACATCCACAAGTCCAAAATAATATATGCATGCCATGAGCCTAGAATGAGACTAATACAATGTCTAAAATAATATAATTAATCCTCCTGAGACACTGGCACTAGATCCTCCTTCTCTATGGGAGAATACTCTAATTGCTCGCCATCTTGCGGCCCGTAATAAGTGGGACACTGATCCATGAGTCAATCATCTGTAAAATATATTCAGACAGAATTTGAGCGAAGTACATACCTCTGAAAGTAGTTCCAAATACATAATAGAGCATATATAACAAATAATAGAAAATAATACAAGATAACTAGCAATAAGAAATAGAATAAACTTGAGTGAACATGTAATGTACTGGAATGAAGAACATGCAATATGAATAGTAGCAAGTGATGAAAATAGATAAACTAGCTAATGTGCCATAGAGTACAAGTTTATTATGTGACCGGTTTGGGTTGAACACGAATACAGTATGATAACTCGATTACACGTGTGATATATAGTCGACATGTACATGATTACACTTGGGCTTGATCACATAACCAACTCCTACTCCTCCATCCCTAACCAATACTTATGGATCCAATCATGACACGTTATGAACACGAATATAAGCACACTGAACATGAGCAGTGTGTGAACATGAAGTACACGTTAATCAATACCCGATACATACGATAAAATATATGTAAAGGAGTATCCGCTGAACACGGTAGGAGATAACATCTTCTGACAGGATCCATATAGTACCAGTCCGTGTAACTATTGTGTCAGAATCAAGTATACAGTTCTAAAATATGCGATATATACACTATCATAAAATAAAAACTAACAGAGAGATGTACTCGCCTCGGATCCTGAGCAAAGAATGTCTTTCAATGCCCAAGCTAGTGTCACACAATCCTATTTAGAAATAATTATGTCAAAATGGTGTAACAAGGAGAAACAAATACTAAATTAGCTAGAATATGCCTTTTTAGGTTAATATTAGGTTCACACTAAGGTTTTAGGTCCAATGCTAATTAATGGTCTAAATTGGTCACTAGCTAACTAGTACTAGCTTACACTAGATATACATGGTCTTTATCTAGGTGTATCTTTAATATCTTAATTATTCTTACACTAAATTATCTACTATAGTATACTTAACTGATAAGTACTAATAAGCACTTACTAACTAACTGCTAACTAGTATCTATATAACTATATAACTAATATTACAACTAACTAATTTATATGTATATACTAACTGACCTCTATAATACCAATGCTAACTAATCTACTAACTAAATTTGACTAATATTATACTAACTATCTGATAACTGGTACTTACTATCTATATACACTAACTCACCTATATATACTACTATATATATAATATCTAGTGATACTCTAAATCTAGAGTACATTCATTTATATAACTAGCTAACTAACTGTTATACAGTTAACTAGTATTACAAACTAACTTCCAACTTAACCTATACTAACTGATACCTCAACATCGCTGCTACTTATACTATACTAGCTTAGCTATATACTAACTTATATCTTACACTAACTGATATCAACTAATAACTAACTGACTAACTGAAATCCAATACTAATTGATAACTAATTGGTAACACACTAACTATTAACTAACACTAAATCCACTAACACTAACACCCACTGTCTCATCTAACTGAACACATAGTGTTTATATACACTGATACACATCTATAATGTGTAATACTGAGCTCCCCCCTATCTAACTGATAACTCCAACTTGCTCCTCACTCCCCTAATCTGGACAATAACCTTCCCTATTATTGAATATTGCTGCCAATTAAGTACAATCTCATCTGATACTAAATGTATCAGTAACATCTTATATTCCACCCTACAACTACTATTGCTATAGATGGGTAGTAACTGATAGCTGGCCTACTGTCAAGACTAACTGCAACATGCCTGTAGGAAAACTTTTACTTGGTGCAGATATCTGATACAACAATAGCACATGCCCGAGCCCTCTCACTTCCTCACATACACATACTCAACCTCAACATTAATATCCCAATATACATCAATACTGACACTGCACTAATATGCCTACTCACGTCTAAGAAGATCCTCCTTCAAATTTACTTTACTTGTCAGATACAGTTATTGTTTTCTTCTTATTCACCACACAACACATGCCCAAATGTCTATAATTCGACCCCATCTCAACTGGCACTCTAAGTTATTGACTGCAAACTAACACTGAAAGGTGAATGTATATTAACTGAGATATTAAATAATCTATTATACTAACTTGATTCCAACATCAACATGCCCAACTCCCCTACCTAGACAACCCACACACCTTGCACACCTGGCTACCATAGCAACTGGGTCACTCCCCCTTGTCTATTTGTTTGGCTTACTGAACCATACTCACCACAGTGCATCCACTGATGACTAAGCCCAAATTTCAACTCATACCCGAGCCCCCAACTCACTTGACTTCACCTTCAAGTATCAGTCACACAGTAAACACCAAGATACCTATACCTATTAGAACCCGATCCCCCTTCTTATTGCCAGTAGCTCCACCATCACCTCTCTTGTATACCAACTGCACACACACCATACCCTTGATAGCTATATACACTCATATACATTACCATTAATAAAAGATATACTAATACACATATATGTATATGTATATATATATATATATATATATATATATATATATATATATATATATATATATATATATATATATAACTGAATCTAAACTAAATAATCAACTAGACATTTTAACAAACACTTTGTATGCATAGCTTAGGGTACTTATGATACGCATCCAAACAACGAGCCAAAATCTCTAATTCTCCACAATAATTCTTTCCACATATTAATTATATATAATAACATCTATTATAACTAATTATAATAGGTATTAAATAGAATTGCACAAAGATCACCCAAAATGAGTCCCGTATCATATCGTATCACAAAATACCATAATACGGCCTACACGTATCCATTTTGGATACGTACCTAGTCCCACAATCCTGTCACGACCCGCACCCGATGTAAGGGTACTAGTCGGAAACAACGCCCAGCCTACGCCACAGAATCGGCGGTAGAACGCTGTCTAGATAGTCTATCTAACAAAATAATGAACCACCAATAATGATAGTATATTCAATCACAGAACTAAGATAGAATGAGCACGAATCAGATAAGAATAGAATAGTCATCATACAACTCATGAGTTTAAAATAATACACCAATGAGTCTGAAGAGTAACAAAATAAGCTGGAGACAAATCCAGTGCAAAAGAATACTACCATACTACAAAGCTACAACTCCAGGGTCAACTGTCTCAGTTGGGATAAGTCCCTCTTGAGCCAGGGTCTCAGAATCTAAACCCACAACATCATGGGGTCCATAATAGGTAGGGTACTCCTCAGTGTCATCTGGAAAAATATATCCAGTCAGGAAAGGAGCAGAGTATATCTCTAACAACAGTTCTAATCCATGATAAAAACTATGTAACAGTAAATAGCTATGGATAAACAAGATGCACAATAGATACAAGAGATATATAGACAATAAGGAAATACTGGAAAGAAATACAATAATGAACAATATGCCAATAAAACAATAATACTAATGACTAAGTGTGTGAGTACTAGCTTAACATGTGATCGGCTTGGGCAAGATACAATGCGGCCTGGCTAATCATACGTGCGGTGCATGATCAACACTATTCGCTTACCAATACTTTATTCAATAGGGATTTGATCACATATCTATACTAATACTCCCCACCCCCAACTGGTATAATAGATCCAACCACGGTATGCTATGGCACTAGATTCCCCAAGAAGAGAGCGACTCCTCCCGAAAATCGGTATTTGTACATGTACAAGATAACCAATGAAACAATACTTGTACCATATACACCATATACCAAGGAATAATATCTCATGACGAGATCCGGATATACCAATCCGTGTAACCATAGTGTCAAGAGAAACATGTATATCTACACTAGATACAACGAACATAGAGGATATCATAAATGAGAAACTATCAGAGAATATACTCGCCTGAAGTCCAATGAAAAGTCTCACAGATGTCTGACTCGGTGCCTCGAAGACCTAGATATGGAATACCACATTAAAACAAGGTCCCAAAAAGAGAACAAGTCAAACTAGTCAACTTCTAGGTCAATAAATAAATCCTAAGTCAAAAGTCAACTATGGTCAACTCTAAAGTCAACTAAAGTCAAAAATGGTCAAACCAAGGTCATCCTCACAAGACATCTATATAAATAATATAGAAAATAAAATACAACAATTTAGGAATCAAAATTAGATCCTAATTGATACCCACACAAAGTATACTAATAATACAATATTATACACTCTAAATAATGTATATACAAACCAATATTTATACAAATAAAATAATATATTATTATTAGTATTATACCTCACAAAAATACCTATATATATACATATATATATATACAAATATAATATATAATATATAAATTAAATCTGCCAAATCGTCACTGAAAACAGTGAGCTGAAATACAAATATATAAAATAGACTTATAGTGACAGTCTGACTGTCACAGAAGAACTGTCACAGAAAAGCTGAATAATAAACCACTGCTGCCTCAGATTTGCTGACAGTTAAACTGTCGCAGAAAACTATCACGAAAAATTGCTGCGTTTTCCCGCCGCTGCATTTAATGATAGAACTGTCATTAAATGCCCAAAAGCTACAGCGGCTTCTGTATCCGACCGAATAATGACAGTTTTCAACTGTCATTAAACCCACTGTTACCAAAAGTAAACTATATATATATATAAATATATATATATATAAAAACATAAATATATAAAACAATATATATATATATAAAACAATTAATATAAATATATACACTTATATTTATATACACATAAACTTACACATTTAAATATTAATAATTACTAAACACAATGCACATATTAATGTACATATTTTACATGGCTAGAAGCACACGTAAAAATACATTCATTAATATACAAATAATTATATAATAATTATAAATAATATAATTACACATAAATATATTTTACAAAATCTTTATGTATAATTTGTGTTATTAACATAAGTACATATATATTTGCATGCAAGAAAGCTACATACATATATTTATACACCACATTAGAACACATAGAAATATATAGATCTATGCTACAATAAATACCATAATAAATACACTAAAATAAATATATAATATCTATATATATTTACTAGTTATAAATGAAGAATTTAAAGCATAATTAATTAGATCTACACATAAACACACCAAATTGGGGAGTATCACACCGTATCCCACTAGATCTAGGATACGCATGTGACACGAGTCCAACACACAACCAATTTCACCCCGAAGGACACAAACAAGTCACAAATAATATTTATGAATAAATCAAAGTGTCAAAAGTAGATCTATGTGTCCGTGTCAAAATACGACATGTACAAAGCCCCGTGTCGGAGGAAAACCCCCAAAATGACACGTATCACCAAATAGTTGGGATACGAACCACATGTACCCAAATATGGACACGACACAAGCCCCAAACACATAAGCACATGCCCAATTGATCTATAGGATCAATTGACACACACAACAAAATATAAATTCGGAATTCCAACAAAATTGACACAAAAAGCACCATAACTTTCTCCATGGGTCTCCTATGAACATAAAACAAAGTCCTATGGGTAGTACATACATATGGATTGATTTTACATGATTAAATCTCAGATTTAGAAGCTATTTTAATGGAAAAAAACTTAATTATACCTATTGGGAGATGGATTCCCAATGAAACCTCCAATTGAGATGAACTTGCTTCCAAATTGTAGATCCTTGCTCCTCTTTGTAGATCCTTGCTTTCTCCTTCTAGATCCTTGCTTCTCAACTTTCTAATGGTGAATTAGGAAGAATTTGGAGTGAATTTGGTGGAGAATTGGAATGAGAATGGAAGGAATTTGGGAGTGGGGAATTCTAGATCTAGATTTGGAATGAGAATGAGAGGAGAGAGAAATTTCTTCCCTCTTTTAATAGGCCGGCCTTGCCCCTCTCCCAAGCAATTATAAAATGTCCAATGTACCCCTTGGGGCCTCTCATGAAGAAATAATTAAGGAAGAAAACTTCTAGTCTAATCACTTAATTAATTTAATTCATCTCCTTAACTATGGGCTTTCTAAATGGGCCAAATCTAACTATTTAATTCATGTTGGTCCATGGGTCCAAACTAAAATAGTTGGGTCTACTAAAATAAGTCCAAAATAATTAAATAACATCCAACAACAATTAAATAATACAACAAAAATTATTTACCATGCACAATATTTATTTAAATAGGAAATTACTAAAATACCCTTTTTCCTAAAATGTGGTAGTGACAAATCCTGATCTAAATCTAATTAGATCTAATTGGTCTCATGACATACAATTGATGTGTCAATCTCGTAATTCTCCCAAAATACATACAAAAAATCTATGTAGAATTCTCTATACACAACCAATTGGCCTAGAACTTGTTCCTATTTGTAGTCCTATGCCATGTGGTGGTTCCTAATGGTCAAATGCATAATTTAGAAGCTAGAATAAAGGTAAATTCAGAATTTTACCTGTTGAGAGATAGATTTTTAATGAAATGCATAATGGATACGATCCGGACACGATCTCTCCACCAAAGCTCCTTCTCCTTGCGCTCCTTGCAACTTCGAGCTCCAAAGCTCCTTGAAGGATAAAAATGAGAGAGAGAGGAGACCCCTCTTAAAGTGGCCGATCCCTTTCCTCTTCCTCATGCAATATCAAATGTCCAAGTTGCCCCTTCACTAGTATCATGTAGGTCCTAATTAGGAAGGGACAAATTAGGAAGGCTTCTAACTAATCCAAATTAAGATAATCTTCCTAATTAGCTAGAAGGAATGGGTCTAATGGCCTAGTCCATGTTGGCTCACAAGTTGTCATGACAATTCTAATTGGGTTCACATGTATCTAGTCTAACTATTAGGCTAGTCCACTAATTAATAATTAAATATCACAACCACCAATATTAATTATTAGCATAATATAAATAAATATTAATCTCTAAAAATAATTATATGAAAATTGATAAAATTACCCTCATTTGAAAAAGTAGGGGTGACATGTGCTTTCATTGATGGACGAGCCTTGACTTTTATGTCCTCGATTTCTGTGTTCTTGGTTTTTGTGTTCTCGGTTTGCGTATTCTCGACTGTCTTGCTTTTCTTTTGGTTTTTTGTGTTTTGTCTTTTAGCACTTTTTCCTGCCCGCGTACTCCTTTTGTACGCCAATCTCTGGCTCACATACTTTCTTGAAAGTACCCCAACTATTGTTTCTTGTCTTAATATTATACGCCTGACTATGTTTTCTTCTTTTGATTATTTGTGCACCATATTGTTATTGCTACCGGATTATGCGTAGCCCATGCCTGATCTATTGTGCGCCTACTTGATCCTACATGTGTGTTTAATTGACTTGTTTGGAATTATTGTTTCCTCCTGACTACTTGAATGTTTATCTTGACCCTAGATATGGTGAATGACCAATGAGCTTGATGATTAGATTAATATGACTTTCATGAACTAGTTCATGAGTTATCTTGACAGAATATTTAGAATAACGAAACAATATGATAAAAGGCTATGATAGCATTAATTATGTCCCTGACTTGATTTACATGATTACAAGAGGTTCAGAGGACCTTACTACTGGTATCTATACTGATACACCTATATACACCGAGTGTGTTGCCTGATTACTTGGGTGCCGATATGCCACTTGCTTTGAGCTATGTGATATGTACATGCTACGCGATTAATTTCATTAGCACGAACATAGTAGTTGGCTAGTGACCATACCGTGGCTTGTAGATTATTGATTTGTTGAATCCACTCTTGGGTGAATCTAGATTGAGCTCTCGATTAACAATCTTGATTCGTACCAAGCTTGCACGTACTTAAGTACAACATCTAAGGTGGAATTATCATGAGCCAACGACATAGAATTCTACTTGACAATAGGGTTAACTAGGCAACCAAATTTATAAAGCATTGGGTGGGAACGGTATCTCGAGAACGTGCTTGACAGCTATCAATCGAACATAGATTCGAGGGTGTCAGGCTGGCCCCCAACGGATACTGTATCTCATCTACTATAGTAGAGTGCAATATTTGGCTATCATATACTAAGTGATATTATTTGATCTATTTGCACGGTGGCCTTATGAGGGACTGGTGTCTATATTACACACTATATGATTATTCGCCCGGCTAGCCCGCTCGATCATAGCACGATCTGAGGATACCTATATTATGCATTCTTTGGATGACCAAATTTTACCTAGTAAGTCGTATAATTGCTTGGCCGATCATTAATTAAATTGCTTGTGTATTGTATTCTTCTGCTAGTAGTCTAGGATATGAACTGTCATGGTGCAGTAGTTCAAACATTATCCATGTTTGGTTGTGGGGTTGGACTATTGTGCTACGATAGGCTGTAGACCGAACTATGACAAAAAAATCCCTAGCTTAACCTTGATCAGGGGACATACTCTATCTTGGGGAGATATGGCACTTCTTGTCCTTTTTTTGTATAGGGGTGATGTATTATCGCGATAATGGGGCATGCGCCAATGATTCTTGGCTCTTACATTATATTCTGGATCTAGATTTTTGTTTCTTTATATGTGCTTCCTTGTGATACTTTCTACTTGGGGTCTAAACCCAATAGTTTTGCATGGCCAGGTTTAGAGCTACAGCCCAGAGATCCAGCTTATCTCTTCCTAACTAATGACGTGCACCAGATGGATGGCCGCTGTAGAAAATAAGTGGGTTTTATTCTTCCCCACTTATACTGTACATTCAAATCTTTTGGGCGTTTAGCCACCGACACTTGAGTAAAGTAATAAAGAGAGAGAAAGAGAGGGTTATATATAATAAGGGGATGGGTGAGTCTCCACACAAACTGGAAATTACATAAAAGTATTCTACAAAAATCCAAAAAAATATACTTGGAGCAATATACATCAATTACACAATTAAACCAAATATGAATACTAAAATAGTGAGATGAGTCACACACTTTTGTCCCACTTATAATGGATCGGGAGTAGACGATGAGTATATTCCGGAGCCTTAGGAGGAGCCACTTCCTATAGAGGAGACACTAGTAGTGACTTAGCTAGTTAGATTATATTGTATTGGATATGTCTCCATATTTAACTATTTAATATTAACTAAAAAAATATTATTAAACCAACTCTTTATCATCCTACTCACACATACTAACCTTGGCCCAAAAGAACCTGAACCCCTCCATTTTGTATGAACTGAGCCCAGACCCATAGGACTGATCCAACAAGCCCATGGGCATTTGATCTCGACCCGATCCGTCAGGAACCCTAATCTAACGGTCCTGCTACAGTGCTCCAATTCAAATTCTCTGAAACAAAATCTAATATTCAACTTCGGTGAAAACTCAAAGTGAATCCAACCAGTAAACTCAGTTCCCACCCAAAAATTGTAACTAAGGAAGGATGGAGATTACACTGTGTCTTATCAATATTGAACCTAGACAAAGTGTAAAACCCCCTAATTTTAAATATTATAATTATTTAATTAATCATTTAATTTATTTATAATATTTCATAGTTAATTAGAAAAAATAAATTTATTTGAATTAACTACGTAGGTAACTACTCATCTAGAATTTATGGAACAAAAACTATTATTATATTTTATTTTTAGGAAGTTTTGTAGAAGGATGATAGATTATTTTTATGTACTAATATATTTTTCTACAATTTTTACCATATATATATATATATATATATATATATATATATATATATATGTATATATAAATAAATAGTATAAATAAAAAGGAAAGAAAGAAAAGGAAAATAAATAAATAAATAAATAACAAATAAAACCTAATAATAAAAACCCTAATGTAAACTAACTACCCCAGCCCGCTACCTACCCCAACCCGAGAGCCAACAGCAGAACCCGCGTGGCCCAGCGTCGACCGCCACCTGCTTTCCCTTCTTTATATATATATACCATGAATTGAGCCCTAACCCTAACCCTAATCTAATCGCCTACAGTTACCTACGCCGACTCCGACTTTCGCGCAACTACCGAAGCCCCGCTGCCCGCGTCCGCACACCCGCGCGACCACGCAAACACCGCACAGAAACGACATCAATAACCCCTCCTTCAAGCGCAGTTTTCCGCCTCGTCGCTCGACCGATTTCTAATACGTCTTCACCGGTATGTTTACAACATATCCCCCTCTCAACTCTATAAATTAGTTTCCATCGATCAACATTTAACACTAGGTAGAAATCGAGGCCAAGTTGAAGAAAAACTATTTAATTTGAACTGCAGAAAACTTTTTTGATGACCTATGTTTAGAGACTAATATCTTCCACCGCAGACATCCGAATTTAAATCTACTTTTTGCTATGTGAAGTATATATAACCGAGATTATTCCCTGTTAATTAGATTATTTTATTTTGTATTAAATTCAGAGATAAACATGGTTGAAAATTATGAAAAACTTTTTTTAAAACTTTACAAAATTATGATACGGAGCACGCCCCGCCAAACGGGACCGTCCCATCTTGTACTAATTACACCAAAAGGCGCGTATGGTATGTCCTGACGTGTGGGCTTTCACAAAAACTGATTTGGACTTGTGTGCGCGTCGGAATCAATCCGTATCCGTAAAAAGTCCCCGTATCGCGACTTTTGTAAAATACCGCACCATTTCAGGTGTCGCTGGGATGCCGGAATTGCATATAGCCAAAAATCTCTCTATATCCTTTCTAGATTAATATTCTAGTTATTAGCCTGGACATACTATTAAGAATTCTTAATCATGGTGCTCAGGAATTTGCTTTAGACATGATACAAGATTGGACAAGAGCTTGACAAGTACATTCAGGACAAGGACAAGAAATCAACTACAGAAAGTTATCTTAAAATTTCAGGTATTACATTCCAAGAATTTATCATGTCAGAAGCGTGCTTCATCGAGCCACTATCAGGTATATCAGTGCTTATCAGGTATCTAAAATCAGGAGTTTATGATTAACAGTGTAACTAAAATTCATATGCAGGAATTCCATGTTAAGGTAAATACCACAGTTAGTTTAAAGTCTTTCTATGGAAAACTTGCATTCATTGAAATTCTACAATATTATGCCAAACCAAGGGACAAATCAACAAACAACAAGAAAATACCATAAAAGTAAATTATACTAACTAGTGTCACAAACACATGAGAAAAAGATGCATAACAAGATACTAAAGGAAAAAATGCTAGATAACCAGTCCCGATGAATGGTATAGACAAGCGCATGAAAGCTGGTTGCATGGGGTATATGGCATATGGAATATACGATACAGGGGATCTAAGGCACATAGAATCTGTGGCATATGGGATCTGTGGCACATGGGTTGCATGGCAGATGGAAAGTATGGCGCATGGGTTGCATGGTGCATAGAAAGCAGGCGCATGGAAAGCATGGCGCATGGGAAGCATGGCGCATGGTCCAGGAGATGCGTCAAGGAGCTTCAGTCGAATGGCCTCTTTGCTCATGAACTCCTTCTTCTCTAAAACATCAAGGCTCCATGGCCGAAAAGTTTGAAAACAAATTTTGTTTCCTCTGTAAAAACCTTATTTTAAACCAAAATATAGTGAAATAAAGTTCTAAACCTCATAGAATCAAATTCTCTTCAAAATAGAATAACAAGTTTTTGATAAGAACAAGATTTTAGAGATCAATATCATGAATATCTCTAGAACACCCAAAAACTCAAGAACACACAATGTAAGCAAATAAGATGTATAAAGCTATGAAGTTAACGAGTTATTCATCCTTGACAAGTTGTACTTGCCTAAACCCACACCACTACTACCACTACCGAAAAGCGGGGGGTCTATGGCCGGCCTCGGGCTCAAGGTCAGGAGAGAGGAGGGAAGGAGAGGAAGAGAAAAGAAAATAAAAGGAAACCGGGGAATACGACGTACTACTAGTTGCTATTCATACATTCATCTGGTAACCCCATAGGCATTCACTAAGCTTCTTATTCCATTCATGTTTGTTCGACAAAACAATTTTTTTTAGGAGTTTGATAATATTCGCCCCGCTCAGGTGCTTACGGTTTAATGGCGTTGGTCTCCCAGAATACAATGGTACTCCTCCTCCGATAGCAGTACTTCACACCGCTGGAACTTGTCGAAGCAATGAAGGTAGTCTCTCTCTATTGGACTTGAATGCTTGATGTATGAATATGAATGAATAAAATGTTTTGGATCCATGTCTATTTTATAAAGGATGAAAAGATACGAATGTTAAGGACATAATGTTTGAAAGGGACACTCATATTCCAATATACACACAACCATTGGAAATATTCATTAAATAATTTCCAAAAATTCTCACATGAATGAATATTTAATTATGCATATTGCAAACAAAATGTAGACTCAATGCAGAGAGAGAGAGAGAGAGAGAGAGAGAGATCATTTAAAAAGTTATTGTATCCGGATAGGTAGATTTTGGCCTTGAACCTTCTCTTGTGAATATTTATCGAGTTTACTAGCCATGCAGTGAATATGATGTCTTGAACTGTTCAGCTATTGTTGTAAACTTGAATCAATAAATATCACACAACTCCTTTCCTACCAATATTGTTTCTATTTATTTGTTCATTTTGACCCTGAACATATGCCTGGTTCTATGAGTATTCTTAGATAATTCATCCTTATAATTCTCATAGAAACGGCCCCACTTTCACACTCATATTGGTGGCTTCCTAATAAGAGTATCCTGCTATACTCCACTTGAATTTCAAGTCATAAAAATTATTAAAAGAAGAACTTACCGTAGTATTCATTGTAGGCGATATTGTTATCTGTCATCCTAGAGAATGGTATGAGTAATTAAATACTCACCAGTCTTAGATCGAAGAAGAGACTCAAGCTACTAAGACTAAGTCTAAGAAGACCTCGAAGCGTAAACCATGTCATATGGTTGTGATATCCTCGACATCAGAAGACGAGATTTTGGGTATTGGAACCCGTTCAGGGAAAGCCTACCTCAAGGACTATGGAGGAAGTCAAGAAGAAGCATCGGCAGACGCTTCAGCTGCCAAGCCTTCAGAACCGGAACCTGTCATATAAGAGGCCGGTCCTTCAAGACCAACTTCAGCGGATAAGGGGAAGCAAAAGGAAGTGCGCTTCGATAAATCTTTAAAGAATATTCAAAGCAAAGGTTTAGAGAAGCCGTATAACTTCGATATCCTGGCCTAGTTGGCTCA
Source organism: Iris macrosiphon (assembly GCA_036927795.1). Taxonomy (NCBI): domain Eukaryota; kingdom Viridiplantae; phylum Streptophyta; class Magnoliopsida; order Asparagales; family Iridaceae; genus Iris; species Iris macrosiphon. The sequence continues at coordinate 52,147,575 of JAYESA010000002.1, forward strand.
TACACCAGCCAGATTGTCCATTTTTGAATTACTCAGGCTCTCTAAAGACACTCGTCAAGCCCTGAGTGAAGCATTAATACAGGCGGATGCATACTTGACCCAGCTCAAGTCTCCTGACGAAGAACCCGTGGCATGTCCTCAATGCCATAGTTTGATGGAGGTGGTCCCGAATATCACTTTTACCCAATATGACATGCTGTTGAAACACAACAAGCATGACAGACCCCTCTATTACACCGGATATGTCGGTTCTATGAAGGTTGACCGGATTCACATAGATCCGGGATCATCGATCAGCATCATTCCTCATAGTCTGCTCAGGCCATTGAGGATTCCTACCAGCGAATTGGCTTACACCACCACTACAATCGTGGGTTTCAACGCCAGAAAGAGTAAGCCGTTGGGGAAGATTCGCCTGAGGATCCAGATTGGCGACCTCAGATCAGTTGCTATATATTATGTTATTGATTCAGAGGTATCCTATAACATTCTGCTGGGCAGACCATGGATCCATGACCACAACATCATTCCTTCGACTCTACATCAATGCTTTAAATATGTAGATGCCCAAGGAACGGTACAAACGAAGTTTGCTGACCTTAACCCGTTTAAAGGAGTAGAGTCTTACTACTCCGATGCCATGTTGTACACCCAAGACTACATGGAGGAGGTGTCAAGCAAAATAGAGAAGGAATCCCACCGAGAGCCAGAATAACCCTCTGTCGAACAACCTCTGTCAATCAAGGTGAAAGGGTGGACTACTCGTCCGAAAGCCATAGAGCCCATGGCTATCCACCTGAACAAAACTAGGTCAGGAAAAGGAGGTGATCCTCTGGTGATCACTTTAAACCAGAAGCCTCCACACTTGGTCATCAACCTTCGACGCAGTAAACAGCCGATTAATGTAAATACAACCAGGAACGTGGTTTCTGATGATAATAAAGATCCTCTTTTCCTGTACATTGACGCTCAAATCCCTGAGCTGGAATCCTCTTCCCATAACGATATAGAACCTATAGCACAAAGATTCTTGAAAGCTATGGATTCCTATCATCCGTATGTGTGAGAAGTAGCGTCATCATCTAATATCATCACGACATATGGACCATATGAGGATTCTATCTTCATTGTCCCGCCTACTCGCAGTAGTCAGCGTTCAATAGTCTTCGGTCGCATGCGCAATGAACTGACTGTACCAGAGGATTCTTCCGATGATGATGCTAGAAAAATACAAGTTCATAGATATAGCCCGTAAGCTTTGAAAATTATGCAAAGTATGGGTTATGACTTGAAGTTGGAACCAGGTCTCAACTACGAGAAAGGCAGACGAATGCCGTTGTATGGTGATCCCTACTGTCAACGAACTCATTTTGGGATAGGGTATACCTCCTCCCTTGCAACTTCTGAGTCAAATGAGGATATCTTTTCCTCTTCTCAAGATGGATCACAGTCCTCCGGCTCATCATATGATGATCTCGAACGAGCATTTTCAGTAAATGCAGTATTGACAGATTCTCTCGAAGCAGACGAACAAGAATCTGAACCATTTGAGAATGACTCTTGGGCACAGCAGATGGATACACAATGGGAACTCCAGTTCGAGCAGAGAGAGCCTCCTACTGAAGATAAAGTTATCCAAATTGACGTTGGGGATGAACTTTTGCCAAAGCCGATATTTATCAGTAACAATCTTTTCGAAGAAGAAAGGAAAGAAATGATCTAGCTTATAAGAGAATATATCGACATCATTGCATAGAATTATGAGGATATGCCAGGTCTCGATCCAAAAGTGGCTACTCATAAGCTCAATATATTACCCAAGTTGAAGCCTATGAAACAACATCAACGCCAGTTCGGTCCAGAAATGATGGACTACATTGAAGCTGAAATCAAAAAGTTGATAGCCTGCGGCTTCATCCGGGAAGAACAACATCCCGACTGGGTCGCCAATGTCGTCCCGGTCATAAAGAAAAATGGAAAAGTACGTGTCTGTATTGATTACCGAGATCTGAATGCGGCCTGCCCCAAGGATGAGTTTTCTCTTCCCATTACAGACGTCATGATCGATAATACATGCGGTTTTAAACGCATGTCCTTCATGGACGGATTTTCAGGATACAATCAAATCAAGATGTATCCCGAAGATAAAAAGCATACTGCCTTTCGGACACCATTGGGGGTATATTGCTATACAGTCATGCCCTTCGGATTGAAGAATGCCGGAGCTACGTACCAACGAGCTATGAGTAAAATATTCCATGAGCATTTACGCAAAACAGTGGAATATTATGTAGACGATATAGCTGTCAAAATTTGCCACAAGGATAATCACATCCAAGACCTGAAGACAGTGTTCGAGTTGATACGCCAACATCAACTCAAAATAAATCCTACAAAGTCCTTTCTGGGGGTATCAAGTGGCAAATTCCTGGAATTTGTCATAACCGCCAAAGGCATTCAAGTGGACCCTGATAAAGTCAAGGCCATCTTAGAAATACGACCACCTCATAATCTAAGAGAACTCAGGGGATTTCAAGGTCGTCTAGCTTATATCCGGAGATTCATATCCAACCTCTCTGGGAGATGTCAGCCTTTTTCTCGTCTCATGAAGAAAGGTGTATCCTTCATATGGGACGAAGCCTGTCAGCAAGCATTTAATGACATCAAATGCCACCTCACTAATCCTCCAGTTCTGGTGCCTCCCGTCATAGGAAGACCATTCTTGCTGTATGTTCGAGCAATGGATCATTCTCTGGGAGCTCTTCTCGCACAGAAGAACGATGAGGGTCATGAACAGGCCATCTACTATTTAAGCTGGATGATGGTCGGAGCTGAACACCGGTACAATCCAGTAGAAAAAGAATGTTTGGCCCTAATGTTCGCCATTCAGAAAACGCGACACTATGTTATAGGCCAGACTATTCATATCATCTCCAGGATCAATCCTCTTCGGGTATTGATGAACAAGCAAAGTGTTCTTAATTCCTGACTCGCGATTTGGGCGATGTTATTAACACCGTATGATATGGTGTACATCCCCAGAAGTCCATCAAAGGCCAAGCATTGGCTAATTTTCTAGCTGCTCATCCGATTCCAGAAACCTCTAAACTATACGAGGACATTTCCGACGAAGTTGTAGAATGTAATTCTGTGATGAAGGGTGAGGCATGACAACTATTCTTCGATGGTGCTTCCAGAACTGGTCCTAGGAGAAACGTAGTTTCAGGAGTAGGAATCGTCCTGGTTACTCCTGAGAAACTCGTCATCTATCGAGCATATTCTCTTAGCGAACCCTACTATAATAACGTGGCAGAATATAACGCCTTACTAATCGGGCTCCAAGTCGCTAAAGAATTAGACGTCGAATACCTGAAAGCTTTCGGTGATTCTCTGTTGATCGTCAATCAAGTCAGAGGAATATATGAAGTCCGGAATCCAGACCTCATCCCTTATCACCAAGCAACGATCGAAATAGCCATATCTTTTAAAGGATTCTTCCTAGAGCATGTGCCTCGATCTCAGAATTTGGAAGCTGATGCCCTAGCCAGTCTAGCTGCAGATTTAGCTATTCCTATAAGAAGACAGAATTCGGTAATCCTTCTTAGCAGAGATTTATTCTGTGTGAAAAATAACTTTCACATAGAACGCAGCTACGCTGTAAACATAGATCTTCCAAAAAGAGACTGGAGAAGTCCCTTTATAGATTTCGTAGCATACAGAATCTTGTCGGAAGACCCTAAAGAAGCAGTATCCGTCAAAAGATGATCATTACGCTTCTATTTCGATGCGTCTTCACAATGTCTATATCGCCGGACTTATGACGGACTATTATTACGATGTCTCTCTGGTGATGAAGCACAACAGATTATCCGTGAAGCTCATAACGGCGTATGCGGAGCGCATCAACCCGGTCCTAAGCTACAGGATCGTATCAGGAGGATGGGTTATTACTGGCCTACTATGATCAAAGATGCAATAAAATATACAAGACAGTGCAAAGCCTGCCAGGTTCATGCAGATTTTATACATCAACCTTCTGAACATTTACATCCTACGGTAGCATCCTGGCCTTTGAAGCATGGGGTATCGATATCATTGGTCCTATTCACCCATCTTCTTGCAGAGGCTATCGGTTCATATTAACCATCACGGATTATTTCTCTAAATGGGCAGAGGCGATCCCTCTTGTTGAGGTGAAGATATCTAACATGATCAGCTTCATTAAGCATCACGTCATTTATCGATTTGGAATTCCCCGAAGGATAATCCATGATAACGGGCCTCAATTCATTAGTCAAGCGTTCCACCGATATTGCGATAAAAATCGAATACAAAATATGGCCTCTACAGCATACAATCCTGCTGCTAATGGTTTGGCGGAAGCTTTCAACAAAACTATTATCAAACTCTTGAAAAAGTTTGTCTCTTCGAACAAAAGAGATTGGAACGAGAAGCTAGGAGAATGTCTTTGGGCTTACCACACAACGGTACGAATACCGATGGGTTGTACCCCATTCTCACTGGTTAACGGGAGTGAAGCAGTTCTCCCCATCGAAGTTCAAATTTCGTCACTCAGGATAGCAGTGGCTAATGAGTTAACTCAGGAAAAGAATAACCTATTAAGGCTTCAAGAGCTAGAAGGATTAGATGAAAAATGCCTCCAATCTCAACAGCGCATCGTGTTCTACCAGGCACTCATTTCTAAAGCTTTTAATCAAAAAAGTAAAGAAAGGAGTGTTCAAAGTTGATGAGCTAGTTCTAGCCGTAAGAAGGCCAATGATCATTACTCACAAGAGTAAGGGTAAATTTTAACCCAAATGGGAATGCCCTTATGTGATCGAGACGACGTTCTCAAACGGCGCTTACAGATTAGCCAAGTCTAATGGATACTTATTAATGGCTCCTATCAATGACAAATTCCTGAAGAGGTACTATGCTTAACCTCCTTTGCTCAAACGGAGTATGGTGAAGATCTCATTCTGACAATACTACTTCCAAAACAAAACTAGTTGGATCATATTCTATCATGTCCATATAACCTCTGAATAGATATGTTCAACTAATTTGGAACTTCAAGACCTATCACGTCCATATTACCTCTGATAGTATTTTGTGTACAAATTTTAGTTGGAGCACATTCTATCATGTCCATATAACCTCTGAATAGATATATCCAGCTGAAAACTACCAAAAGTATATCACGTCCATATTACCTCTGATATCACTTTTACCCTATCCTGTCATTTATATTCCAAAATGATGGGTCCACAAATTCAGATAAAGTCTCTTTATTATTCCAAAAAGAGCAAAATTACATATGAAAAAGCTAAAACAAAAAGGTACTTCATTTGGGAGGAGCAGTTAAGTCGCGAATCTGCCGTGCCAGAGCAACCATTCTCTCATCCCTGGAGTTTAAGACATCAGTGCGAGCCCGCTCCAACCTTGCTGCATCATTGTTCAAAGTAGATAGCTCGGACCGAGCACGTATAAAACCTGCGTGAACGACACTCACATGTGTCAGGTTCTGCTGAGCAGTCTCCATTCGATCCTTCAGCACATCTCGAGTTACCAACAAAGAGCGAGCCTTTGCCTCTGCTTGAGCGAGCTCATCTTTCAGTCTGCGGACCCTCGCTGTCTATTCCTTGTATTCGGCTTCACACTGAGTCAGGTGGGGAATGACATACTCTAATTCGATACGCTCTTGATCCATTTCCTGCTGTTGTTCCTGGACGGATTTATTCAGAGATTCCAGTTGCCCAGCAAGCTCTGCAGTTAAGGAGTCATACCTAGCTTGAATGAGACCGTCAATGTTGCCTCGAGATAGCTGCAAATAATCGTTAATGGGTTATTTCAAACCCTTAACTATCTGCTCCAGGGTATCAGCTATCCCAGTGTCGTTGAAATCTCTTATCGGCACTATCGCAAACTGGGAGGACCTCCTCAGAGCTGCGAAGCTTAGATTCTTCTCCAGCACCATTGATATCAGCGTTTTCAAGGTGGTATAGAAAATACTAGTGTACTGCTCAGTCAGCATGGCTAGATCTGAATGGACGCTGGGAGTGGCTACAATATCGACGAATCCCCCTCCAGGAATGACTGCAGACGATGTTGCCACAGTCGTCGCCTCAACAGATGGTGCAGCGAAAGAAGAAGCGCCAACAACGGACGAAGTGGCCGGCGTACTCAAAGGAGACATTATCGTAATGACAGGCGCATCCTCCTCTCGATAGAAGGTATTGGTTGCCACATAAAACTGGGCATACGAATGTAGGATGCGTAACTCCATGGAGAGTGAAGTCGCGGGCACAGTAAAAGCTGCTCCAGTGCAACCCATTATGAAGTACCGCCATCCTCTCGCTCCATCAATAAGTCCACCTCTGGACTTGAAGCTGGTGACGGCATTGCCCACGTGCAACTGGTCATACCTAAACTGCCTAGCGAACCGACTAGGCAGGTATGGCTCCAAGAAGCATTGGTCTTTGCTTCTGTACAATAAATGCGAAGGTCTAATACAGACCAGCCAATTAAAAGCTTCAGGAGAAAGAATAGTCTGCCCTTGACCTGAATCCTGAAGCCTGCTCCCCTGTTGATTGAGATGTACAGAGGAGCGGTGCAGAAGAGCTTCCTGCTGTGACTAAAATTTAGTGCCCACCGACAGTCTAAAACTGTGGTCACATTTCAGGTAGAATTCTTGCAATTCAACAAAAAATTACTCCCCGAACTACTACCAGGGCCGGGAGACATCACCCTAGGGTTATGGAGAATTAACCATCCCATCAAATACAGAAATGGTAATTCTACCCTGGAAAAGCTGTCACGCCGAGTTTCATCGGCAAGCAGCCCATCAGTAATGGCCCTCAGGCCACCTTGTATGCGACATACCATGGCAGGGAGCAAGCCCAGTCTTGCCCCGAATACCAGACGCACGGCAGGTCATAAGGTATTGCAGTAAATACGATCCGCAGATATAATGCCGGGTACCACCAGTCGGCGCAGCCATATAGAGAGGAAGCCAGCCAGTTGAGCTTCCTTGGACAGAGGCCTACGGCAATGCCTCAAATAACTGTAGGCTTTAGTGCTCGCAGGATATTTTCCTATCCCTTTGTCGAGAACTTGATCTGAAGCCCCAGAGTCTTCCATAAGATCATCGACTACCTGAGCACTAAGCACGCTCAGAAAGCTCAAAGGCCTATCCCTGCTATCCATGACTTTGTATGGCTTAGCAGTCTTGGCCTGATGGAAGAAGAGGTAGGACGCCCATTTGTTGGTATGAGCCAAATCAGAAGGCTCATTATAGAAGGCGGTGCACGCTAAATAGTGACACATCAGCTCGTGGTATACTGCCACTACCCGAGGGTCTATATCTCCCAGCTCCCGGTTTGTGGGAACATACTCTTAATAAGGAGTATCCCCCATTGGCAGTCTTGAAATCTCTGCCATTTCGTGAAGGGCCAATCCCAACTCCCCCAGTGGAGTGGCGAAAGTCCCGGTGAGCGAGATATATCGCTCCATCAAAGCCAGAAACAGGTTAGGATTGAGAGGTAACCCAATACTGATGGCATTCACAGCTGCGTACAGACCAATGCTCTCCAGCTCAGTCTAAAAATCCTTCAGGGCCCCGTCAACTAAGCGAGCCTATCGAAGATTTGTGGGGGTAACCCACCCATTTGTCCGAGGATTAACCTTAGGGTATACTCCTCCATGACCCATAAAGTCATTGTAGAAAGTAGGTAATTGAAGTGGTTGGAGTAATGAAGTGTCTTCACTCAGGACACTACCCGAATACAATCCCCTGAACGACATGACCGAGCCGGAAGGGCGTCTTACAAATGACCCTTGGTCGGATCCTTTCTGGTAGAATATCTTCCCCGGCTGGCCGTGAAAATTGGGAGTCAGAGTCCACGACATCCTCTTGGGATGCGTGGCATGGAAGAATGCCGAGATAGGATAATCCCTCATCATCTTGGGCAGATACAGGACCAAGCCCCCGGCAGGAAAAACCCAGAGTTCTTTCTTGGGCTTCGTTTGGGACTGTTTGTCAATCATTTCTCCGAAGAGAAAAGCCGGTTTTATATATTGTGCCCCGTCTATATACGCCAGGGGCTCTCCGTTGATCATGCTCAACAGCATTCGTTCTCCTTGAGACGATATTAGGATTCCCCTTCCTTTAGGATATTGGAGTCCAGAAATAGGAAATGTCACATGGGACAGATCCTCCAAGTAATTGGAATGCAGCATCCCAGCAGCAGAACCCATCACGTCAGCCAACGGAGATGCATGCAAGTTAACTACAAAGTACAAGAAAAACACGTCAGTTTCTATACTAGACCTCGTAATCTTGCAACTTATGACAGAAAGCAACAGTCTGTGCTTTTACGCCAAGATTATAAAAACTTGACTTTTATGCTGGAATCACATTCCAAGACATAAATTTCAAGATTAGCAGTATACACAAAGATCTGACAGTCTGTGTTTTACGCCAGACATCCAAAGTTTGAGTTATTACGTCAGAATCCTCATCCAGAGCGTAACACTCAAAATTTGTAGTATACGCCAATTTTTGACAGTTAAAGCTTTTACGCCAGAGTGCGAAAATATGGAGTTTTTACGCTGATACATTAGAAATGTGGGCGTAAAAGATGAAACATCTTTGTGCATCATCTTCCTCGAAGAGGCTATCAGCACAGGAGATGACCTAGCGCGTTTACGTACAATGTGTGCGAAGGGTTTTCTTCGTTCTTGTCATCTCAAAAACTTTACCTATAACACCCGGCGCACAGCTTGTCGGCGGGATACTTCGTTCAGAGCGGGGCTCGCCCTGCCCGACGGGAGTCGCTCATGCTTGGGCAGAGGAGTGAGAAGAGAGGGAAGCCTTCTTTCCCTTAGAGGAAGAAATTGGTTTTGGGGCCATTGCTAAAAACTCAGAATGTTCAGAGAAGGAATAAAGGAGAGAACTCAAAGAGACGAAAGTTTTCTTTTTTCAAAAGACAGGTGAAGAGTCTTCTCTCTGAAAGCCTTGGGATATATATACAGTTCAGATGGACTCCTCGAATCCCTAACCAAATCCGATATTTAATATTCGGTTATGATTGGGGACTACGTCAGCCTATTACTTAGGGAAGGCGGGCAGTCAGCAAATTCAAAAAGTTTTTGTGCAGAGTAGATTCTTGATTTTACGCCAAGGAGCTTTTTACGCTCGGTAGCTACAAATCAACGGTTTTTACGCTCAGAGGCTATAAGTCTATGGTTTTACGCCCGGATGCTTTTACGCTCGGTAGCTTTTACGCTCGAGAGGCTACAAACCTACGACTTCACGTTCAGAGGCTACAAATCTATGATTTCACGCTCAGAAGCTTTTTACGCTCAGAGGCGACAAATCTACGACTTCACGCTCGGAAGTTTTCTTTACAGAGGCTACAGATCTACAGTTTTACGCCCGGATGCTCTTATGCTCAGTAGCTTTTACGTTCGAGAGGCCACAAACTCATGATCTTATGCTCATCTACACTACAGATCTATGACTTTCTGCATATCTTAAAATACGCAGGCCAGAGTATACATATATCTGAACAAATCTCAAGACGGTCAATTGCAAGGTTTTCATACAGAAGATACTTCTTCTTAGCCTCAAAATATCCCAAGTACCCAAAGTATACAGAGTTCAACATTGGAAATAACTCTTCTTCTTGGGTCGATTGGAAGTTCATCCAGAATCCAGTCTGAATATTTCCTCTATAGTTCAAGATGGCGACGCAGTTTTGACAGCCATTTCTCGCCCTATTTCAAGGGATTTTTGGGAAATTATTCTTGAAGACGAAGGTCTGAACAATAATTCTCCTTCTCAGAAGAGTGACAATTCAGAATTCTATGCAGTTCCCTATTCCAAACAGCAGGATATTTCAAATATTCGACTTAAATGCTAACAAGCTTTCTGTGCATCTTCAGTTATGCATAAAAGACAGGACGGGACCAAATACTCTTTTTATCAGAGTCAGCATAAAGTTATTAAGACGTGTCGAAGCTACACATATTCAGACTTCATCACAGCAAGGAATATGATAAAATCATCATATATGCAAAAAAAGAGGATTTTATTAAATCATGATTACATATGAGGGAAATCCAGTCTACAAAGGGTTTTTTTATCTTCATGATTACATATGAGGGAAATCCCGTCTACAAAGGGTTTCTTATTTTTATTTAGGATCACACCAAGAGTCTGTTCTGCCAGGCTCTCACATTGGTGGAGATCTTTATCCGTCTTCTGCAGCAGTTCATCAACTTCCACAGTCGATGAACAAGAAAATGATCAATGGCGGGAGGATACAACTGGGCCTGCATAAATTATTTAAGAGCCCATCCTCCATACGCCATGACAGATTGAGTTGAGGTGTTAGACCCAACTCAATATTGGAAGACAGGGTCAGTTTGTCTGCCCTCGTCCACCTTCCTGATGGGAGAAAATACAGCTTGCAAGCTGTGTGGTCGAATACGACCCTTCCTCTTTCCTGGACGAATCACCATATGAAATTGCTGATTATCCCGGGCAAAGGAAGCTATGATATCCTTCCATGATCCATCATTACAGAGGATATTTGCTCGAAGACGCCTTCTTTTTTGGCTCCTTACATACTGGAAGAACATGATCTTCTTCTTCCTCAAGTTGACCTGACGAACTCCGGCAATCATCTCTGTGTGGTGAAAGAAATATAGGAAAAATAGGGTAACTCCTCAGCCTTTATATAGGCAAAAGAGAATACACCAAATCCTAACAGATCCCTAAAAATCTGCCAAGAAATCAGCCTTGAAGAACGAGTCAGACTTGACCGTTTCATACTTCATTCAAAGTATTTTAAATTACGACGAATTTAAAAACTTTAAAGGAGGTCTTGTAGAAGAATGAAAAATATGTTGAAGAGTTATACGCAGTATTTCAGTGCTGGGTAGCATAAAATATAACTTCAGAGCCATCGGCATACAACAGAGCTTTGTCGCTAGGACAGCGTAAAATATAAGCTCAAGGATAGTTCGCGTAATGCAGTATTTCCAAGCTGCTTCAGCATAAAAAGGGTATTTTATCACCTCTATGGCGTAAAACTCATCCGCTTTTAATGCAGCATGGAAGTATACGAGGAACGCTTCGTAATCCTCAAATGAATCTGTCAGATCATGCAGTGAACCTGACCCCTGACAAAAAGTACTGCACGACTATCCAAACGACGACTATAATGATGGTGTGGCACACAGACCCAAACCGTCATTTAGTGACATTTCCCTGATACAAAAGTACTTTTACGCATACAAGGGAATACGCTGCCTAGTTTTACATAGGCAGATGTGAGCTTTTACGCTCAGCAGAAGACAAAACGAGCTGCCACGTCAAAAGCTGCTCTTCGTACAAAGCTCGAGGCACGTCTCTGCATTTAATGCTCAGAACGGTGGCAGATCTTCGAGACAAATCTCTGCATTTAATGCTCAGAATGGTGGCAGATCTCTACATTTAATGTACGAGATTTGATTATATTTCCAAAGACTGGGCAAGCCATAATTACGGCTAATACGTCTATATCATCACCGCTGTACATTACGCCATCAGGCTATTTCCAGCTATAGGAGCACGCTGTACGCTATCTCCTTGGAATACGCCATCGGATTATTTTCAGCTATAAGGAGCATGTTATACGCTATCTCCTTGAAATACGCCAACTCAGGCTATATTTGCATTTTTGTGCGTGAGAAAGCTATTTGGTCCAGAATACGCTCAAGGTCTCAGCCAAGGAAGGAGGATCAGCTATCTTTTACGCTGGCTACCTATCCATACTCCATCAGGCTTCTACGCCTATAAGGCTTCTACGCCTATTTGGCTTCTATGCCAACCTGACAACTATCTGGCTTCTACGCCATGGTGACAGTTATTGGCTTTTACGCCAATCTTTTCTACGCCAGGGGCAGTTACCTACGTTGCTCTCATGTCGTGATCTTCGCAGCAGTTATACGCATTTTCTCATCATGGGAGACGCATCACACGCTTAATCAGAAGATCATCTATACATGGGTGGCAGTTATTATAACCGTCGCATAAAAAGTGCCATACTCTCCACTAGCCGGCTTCTACGTCGACTGGACGGTTACTGTCACTAAAATCCTATAAATAGAGACCTTTATTGACAGAGGTCCAAGGTCAAAATTTTGGAGAATAGAAGTCAGAGAGTCGAAGAATCAAGGTCGAAGAATCAAGAGCACAGACAGAGAGTAGTGATCGACGATTTTGGCATCGAGCATCCACTCCCTCTTGCAATCTTTGAAGCATCTATTTCTTCAACATCACTTCTTCATCATCGTGTGGTCCAAGGAACAAAGTGATCGACTGCAGATCAGACTCCTATAGTAATATTTACCCAGATTAAAATTTGTACTTAACATCCTCGTATAGGATTAATAGTACTTCTTGTTTGTAAACCTAAGAAAGGGTTTTGTATAAACCTAGTTTTATTTCTTCCATTTATTATCAAACACGTTATACTTGTCCAGGTGGATATTCACCTGCACTAGCATTTAAGATCAGTATATCGCGAGTCTGGATCGTGCACATATTCGAAGTTCTTCAAGCACATGCATGTCAACCAACTCAGCGATAGAGATGTCTTAGTACTCGAGTTTCATATCTCATTGAGTCTTGGATCATCCACACGTTCAAGGCATCCCTCAAACATATGCATTCAACCAAACTTAGAGATAGTGAAATCGGATAAGCTACTTTGCGAAGATCTCAAGGGTTCTCGTCTTACTGAATCACGAGGATATTTCCGATAGGGTCAATCAAATCCAAGCCACTTCCACTCTAACTCAATTCAAGTATTTGTACTACCGTTAAGCACGATCTATTCGGTTTACCGACTAGCGTTCTTCCGTTCGGGTCAAATATAGCACATGTTACTATTCCAAGTCTAACTATAAGTTTTGTTGCCCCAGTTTATAGCTTGTTCAAGCAATATAGTAAAGTCGATTATACAGGTTCATTCACTCGGTACAGGGTCGTCTGCCTAATTTCTAGGTCAGCTCACAAGGCCATAGGTACAAGTTCAAGCACACGATACATCATGCAAATTCGTCACATGATGCTCGCCCCAATTCCTAGGGTCAAACTATTGTTCATTTGTACGGGGTATTCTACCCAAGCTCGTTTATTCAAATTTCTACACATCATGCACAGATTTTCTTACTCTCAATAACATATTTTGTTTGTACGAGGGACAAGTCCGTTCAGCAAAATCCATATTATATCGAAGTTGCAGGACAAGCCTAGTGATTTGCATAGTCTATCTCTCCCAACTTGTTTTGATAAAATCCTTATCCATTCCAAATCTAGTCCACCTAGCCAAGATTCGATTCTAAACCTTAGATTATAATCCAAGTTGTCCAACCTGATTCAAGAATTCGTTCACGAAACCATCAAGCGTGATTTATTCCAGGTTCTAGGGTAACTTATCTATGAAACATATCTGATCACTTGTATTCCAAATTCGTCTTATCGTGTTGATCCAAAAGTCAAGATGATCAATTAGTTTGTCATGCCTCGGTCTCTCGCAAGTTCGATTACCCTCGTTGGATGTGATTTCAACACGTCAACGCTCTCGCTGGATAATCGTCCTAACCCGGGCGTGACGCATGTACGGGCATAGAGTTACACTCGTACAAGACTAGAACGTTTGAACGTTATGGTTATCTTGGACACGATCGAGACACCTTATATTTTCTTGCAAAATTATCCAACTTTAATGTTACCGTTTCATAAATCCATAGTCTATTTCTAGCCGTCTTCAAGGAACTAGGTTCAAATATTCAATCCCAAGTCTATTCCATTTTTGATACGTGCCATTTATCGAGTTCGTTTGGAATAATCACCGAACATATTCCTGTTAGTTCGATTATCTCCGCCGTACATAAAATCACCACTCCGGTGCTCCCGCAGGATAATCGTTCCCGTTGGGACTGATTTTGAATGTTATCTGTTCGAGCTTGATTTCAAGATCGTTCTTCCAAACTCCAAGCCAAATCTATTTTCGTTCATCTCTTTCATCGAACTACAATATTTTATTTCGGGCTAACTTCTATTCGAGCGATATTGTATTCAAGTTCAATCCGTTTGTTTCAATCCAAAATCGTTCGTACAATCCTCAAGTTTTCCACAAGTTTTTTCCTAACCAAGATATCGATTTCTATTTTCAATTCGATATGAGCATTATCATTTATTCAAGACATTCTCTAATCGTTCATTCCGATTATCGCATAAGACCTATGAATCTGTTTGAACATTTCTAAATGATCCATACACCACTCAGAATTGAGTCATCCAATTAAATCCTCCATTTGTTTGTATCCTCCGACACAAAATATCGTTCGAGCTATTTTTCAAGATCCAAGCACGATTCTCTATATTCGCCTAAGCGATAGATCCAAGAATGTTTCTATCGATTGAAATTCTAAGTCTAACTTGTCTTATTCCTGAACGATATCCCATTCTCGTTTGCACTAGCTTGCACCAAAGGGTCTTGGCGGCGATACTCTACACAAGTTAGCCGAAAGGCTATGTGCAAAGCTAACCGTTCAGGCAATATCCAATTCTGTATTAACCAGTTGGGCAAACATGTATAGGTATCGGGTTTGCACATAAGTCACAAGTTCTAGCACGAGTAAATTCCCAAAGGGTCTGATACCGGTTGGCACAATGACCTTAGCATTTTAATTTTGTACAAGCAATCACATTATTCAAATGCACTTTTTGAAAGTATTTAGGCTCATTGTTGGAATATTCTATTTGGGACATTGAGAGAGAGTTTGCAAATAACCCACGAACGAGCTTTCAAAACTAAGAAAATCGAAACGAAGTCCAAAGGCGTATAGCCAAGCTGTGATACCAATATGTCATTCTCCGATCTCCCGCGAGATAATCGGCCGTCCCCGCTAGGAGAGAATCACCACGCCAGCGCTCCCGTGGGACGATCACTTGACCCATCTGGGCGTGATGCCGCACGAGCTTGAGCCACGTCCGTGCAAGGCCGTGGTTGATTGGCTGGCGGTAAGAGGTCTAAGCCACAGAGTCGTACAGATTGTCCGAGTACAGCAGAATTTTAAACCCATAAGCGATTTGTAACAAGTTTACTGAGTCGACAATAGCAGAAGTATTGAATAACACAATTAGAAGTAAAATAAACTATTTATTGATATTGAACAAGTGTTACAGGCGGCGCATAGCCGAGATTATAATTTGCTCAAACCTCAATCTCTGAAACAGTAAAAGCGTGACAAGTGGCTACATTTGTGGAAAGATGTACAGGCGATATTCTAATATTATGTCTTGTATCTGTGCTTCAGTTTAGGATGCAACGCACCAAGGCTCCAGAGTGAACTCTATGCCTTAACAAGCACTAATGAGGCATCCGCACCGAATGAGGTTCTCACGCACCCTACAAACAATCTGGTGGATTATCAGTACATGAATGCACTGGTGGGGAGGCTACTCACCCGCTCGGTAAATCTAAACACGTAATATAGGTTTCGTGAACCAACTATTATGTTGTCTTTCTATTTTTGCCTAGGATCAGTTTCAGGGCAAAGATTGAATAGCCTAACTCGTGTGGCAGTGCGCCGTGCGACATAAGAGAAAATACAGCGAGACTTACCAACTTACCATTTGTCCTTCCCGTCCAAGGCAAACCAAGTTAATTCTAACATGAGCATGTATAAACATTCAGGGACAATAGTAGATGCAAACACAAGTATTTTAGTACGATATTTACATATCGGTGCACGAGTATACAGGGCATCTAAAAGTGTTGCAATAGATGCTTAAGTGTTTCTATGGATTGCTCGGTTGCTCCATTTGTATGGATGACTTATACTCATTCCGTTTAAGTGATTCTAATATCTCAGATGCGATGCAATGACTCACATACGGATTGTCGCTAAGCGAGGATGACTTATCTATATGAACATGAGTCGCTGGCATAGCCATAAAGGACCGTTATAGTACAAGTATGAAATGACATAAAACATAATTATCATGGACATTGCAGGCCATTCGTCCCGTTAAACATGCGACTATCATCGTCCGGATCAGATCGGTGCCAGTACCCCAGCGACCGTCCACAGGAACCAATTGACCTTGTTTCCAAGTTGTCTGCAACATGCAAATTCCTGGGCCTTTCTATTTTCACACTTTGATATGATAATCCATGATTCTTGTTC
The DNA here is from genome assembly GCA_036927795.1 of Iris macrosiphon. Classification (NCBI taxonomy): domain Eukaryota; kingdom Viridiplantae; phylum Streptophyta; class Magnoliopsida; order Asparagales; family Iridaceae; genus Iris; species Iris macrosiphon. The sequence continues at coordinate 52,163,823 of JAYESA010000002.1, forward strand.
TGAACCGAGCATTTGCTCTACGAGCTATGATTGCTTGACATGATTCTTGCTCAGAGATAAACTTGATACGATTATTATCCCGATGTAAACTTGATATAATCCTCAATTAGTGATCCACCTGCCTTGGTACATTCCCCTGGTTCTGGGACTGCCATGGTGACCTAACAGTCCCGGATACCTTCAGGTTCATTCTTGCACAGAACGACTATTAGATAGTCTTTCGAGAAGAAATAGATGAATGCATGACATACACAGTATTACACAATTGAGGCATAGTTTATGCAACAAGCATTGAATCTAGGCAATATATAAGCAGGCAAGCATGCATTCATAAGGAAAATTTAAGCATTCACGTTCGCTCGGGCCCGAAGGTAAGCCGAGGAGTAAAATTGTAAAGTGACTTAACGAGCAACATGATCTAGGGTCGTGCAGTATGACAAGTAAAGTAGTGCACTAAGAAGAGCATAAACATATCATTCTACTCGAGGCATAGTGGGTCTAGTTGCCCAAGGCAAAGGTAGCATGTAAGGGTCTATTTATAAGCAATATTTTATTTCCATGTTCTAACACAAGCAATACAAGTTGGGATTATTCCCTTACCTAGGTGCGTTGTATTCTTATTAGCATGCTGGGGGTGATTCACCTTGCGACTAGCATGAAACATCCATATTTTAAGTGTGCTTGCTAAGCAAAGACAAGTTCACCGTAGCCACCCACCTTAGCGATGATTTGCCTCGGTTGAACGATACCCCGAGCGAGCCTCTGAAAGCCTAAGCCGAACTCCTGAAGGGCCAAGTCTGGAAATCCTGTTGCCTCAACGAGTATTCTCGCTGGAGCCAAGCGGGTTAGGACGTTGCACTTTTGTCGTTTGAATCGGCAGTTCGCTTGAGCGGAATGAGGTATTACATCCCCCCAACCTTTCCCTGATCAAGGCGCGTTCGTGTTATGACTTTTGGTACATATTCAATAAAGGAGCTCACACTTCCTTTTTGAAACTCCTGGGCGATGGTGCTGACTCACACCCAAGGTGTTTTGTGCTTTTAAAATATTATTAAGGGATATAATGTATGGATCGGCTATCTTATTTTGTATCCAAGTTGTAAGCCCGTGCGGCATCTTTATTACTTTTGGGTCAAGAGTCTGTAAATAGATGTTCATTATTAATAAAGAGAATTTTTCTATATCTTAAAGTATGATATCTTGTTTGCGTATTCTGTTGCATTTGTTCTAAAGTATATCATTATGCGTAGGGCTTATGCACGCGCACCTTACGCATGCACGACATCACGCCTGGGGGACGATTATCTGTTTAGCAAAAATTAGAGCATGACATATTTGTATCAGAGCGTAGCTTCAGATCTTGTGACCTTCATGTTAGAAGAGTTTTCTAGAAATGATCATGTCCCTCCCAGTTGAACTCTTGAATTTGCTTGGCCAAAATAAGATGTGTTCCATACAGTGAGTCCATAATATATTTTAAGACTGATACAAGTTACTTTTCTATGAAAGAACGACCTCAGAGCCGGATGCACAAGCACAAATGGTGGCACAAGTACTAAGTAGCAGTTCCGGCACATCGGGCAGCTCAGAAAGTCCAGTTGCCGCACCCTTTGTCGATCCGTTCGAACGGATGATGCGTTTGATAAAAATGCAGTAGAGACATGAAAAATTACTTCAGAGCCAATTTGAGTTTCGGATTGAGGCCCAATTTTTGGCGCAGCAGACTCAGGCCAAAGCACAGCAGAAGAAAATAGATACTTTGCAAATGATTGTGACGATGCTCGTCGCCAGCAACCATTCTATATCAGCGGCCGCCGCGGAAGTGCCAGTTGTAGCCGATACCACGGGACCTCAGGACTCTCTGGAACCTCTGCCCTCAGACGAAAAGAAACCTATACTGCAAATATTATAGTTCAAAAAGATGTGCCATGCTATATTTAAGGGTACTGAGGACCCCTCTATTGCGTTGGATTGGCTGGTTGAGTTAGAGGACCACTTTGAAGTACTTCGTATGGATAAAACAAAGAGAGTTGGTTGTGCTCAGCATCAGCTCTGTTTAAATGCACATGACTGGTGGGATATGTACAAACAAGCAATGCTGAGTGAAAATGACAAGATGACTATCTCTTGGTCCATGTTTTGTAAGGCCTTCGAAAAAGAGTATCTTTCACCCGTCGTCCGTCGCGAGAAGGAAGATGAATTCACACATCTACAACAAGGAAACATGACAGTGCGGCAATATGCCTCAGAATTGAACAGGCTTGCAAAATTTGCTAAGTCTCATCTCTGTGATACCGAAAGTCATGCACGAAGATTTGAGATAGGACTGCGACCGTCAATTCGTGCCCATGTCGTCGTTCCTCGGTACCGTACCATGCGGGAGTCCCTAAACCATGCCCTCTCCCTAGAGCCGCAGTACCCACAGTTTGCACCAGCACTGTGTAAAATCTCAATCACAAGCGTCCTAGCAACACAGGAGGTAACAACGCACCCATGCACCCCAATAACAGCAGTAATCAGGGTGCAAACCCAGGGAGCGATAGTAAGCTCGTTTGCCACCGATGTAATCATATCGGACATATCGCTCAAAATTGTCGAGTATTTAATAGAGTGTGTTTTAAATGTGGTCGCCAGGGACATATGGCAGTGAACTGTCGGGTGGGAGGACCAAACCAGCAGCATCAACAAAATTGTATGCCTCAAGATCAGGGGCAAGAACCTCGAGCGAACCAAATGGTACTACAGAACGCTCAAGGCCGGGTCTATGATCTGACTCGGGAAGAGGCGTTCGCATCAAACACGATGGTGTCAGGTATATTACTTTTCAATAATGTACCTGCTCTAGTATTATTTGATTCTGGTGCCACACATAGTTTTATTTCGGCAAATTTTGCTGCCGAGAACACATTTCCTATAACACCGCTAGGCATAAACCTTAGTGTCCGTACTCCATCGGGGGTGGATTTACCGGCTCATTTAGTTTTTTGTAAAGGTAATATTTGTATCGAAGGAAGGAAATTATCACTAGATGCGATAGTCTTAGACATTAGGGACTATGATATCATTCTGGGAATGGATTGGCTCGGCGCTTGCTCGGCTACCATTGATTGTGCGAAAAAGAAAGTTGTGTTTCGTCTACCTGGCGAGATCATATTTTGCTATGCGTGCAATCCACAGTCGAGAGCGCTGAATTCCTGCACGATAATTTTTGCAATGTCTACTCAGCGGATGATATATTCCGGCTGCGAAGGGTACTTGGCGTCCGTTCGAAACACGCAACGAAATTGCACAAATGTTGAGTATTCCCGTTGTGGCAAATTTTCCTGATGTGTTTCCCGACGAGTTTCCTGGCATGCCGCCCGACCGAGAGATAGAGTTCACTATTGATACATTTCCAGAAACTTGACCAATTTCCATATCTCCGTATCGAATAGCCCCGATATAACTAAAAGAGTTAAAGGTTCAGTTGCAAGAATTACTAGATCATGGGTATATTCATCCGAGCGTGTCTCCGTGGGGTGCACTGTACTGTTTGTAAAGAAAAGGATGGCTCGTTGCGGCTCTGCATCGACTATCGTAAATTGAATAAGGCTACTATTTGAAATAAGTACCACCTTTCCAGGATCGATGACCTCTTCGATCAACTACAAGGTACGACGGTATTCTCAAAAATTAATCTTCTCTCGGGTTACCATTAGCTCAAGATTAAACCGGACGACGTGCCAAAATCAATATTTCGCACTCGCTATGGCCACTATGAGTTTTTGGTAATGCCATTCGGATTAACCAATGCCCCTGCCGTCTTTATGGACTTAATGAATCGTGTATTCCGGCCGTATCTCGATAAGTTTGTAATAGTATTCATCGATGATATCTTGGTGTACTCGAAGAATAGGGAAGAACATGCATAGAACTTACGGACCGTGCTACAGAATCTTCCGTACAATAAGATAATATGCGAAGCTGAGTAAGTATGAATTCTGGCTGAGCAGTGTATCTTTCCTCGGGCACATCATTTCTGCGGAAGGTATTACAGTCGATCCAAAGAAAGTTGAAGCCATCGTCGAGTGGAAGCGGCCTGCATCCGTCAGTGAGATTCGAAGCTTCCTCGGGCTAGCACGCTACTATAGGCATTTCATAAAGGATTTTTCTAAATTAGCATCACCTCTGACTTGCCTCACACAGAAGGGAGTCGCATTTGAGTGGTCCGCCGATTGTGAAGCCTCGTTTGAAGAGTTAAAGCATCGCCTTACCTCTGTCCCATTACTTCACTACCAGACGAGACCTCAAGATTCCAAATATTCAGCGATGCGTCGGGACAGGGCTTAGGGTGTGTACTCATGCAGCAGGATAGGGTGATAGCCTACACATCCAGGCAACTGAAAAAGCATGAAAAGAATTATCCTACACATGACCTGGAACTAGCGCCAATTGTGTTCGGACTAAAATTATGGTAACACTACCTCTATGGAGTGGCTTGCCGAATTTATACTGATCACAAAGTTTAAAGTACCTATTCACCCAAACGGACATTAACTTATGTCAGCGACGTTATCTAGAATTAATAAAAGACTATGACTTGACGATTGACTACACACCTGGCAAGGTAAATATTGTAGCGAATGTATTGAGTCGAGTGTTTGCGGGATCCCTGTCCTTTGATCACAGGTTACAAAGGGATTTAGAGGTAATAGGCGTTGAACTCCGAATTCGATATCACGGTGCGCGGGTTGCTCAGATGCGATTCTTACCCGACCTGCTAGAGAGGGTCATATCTACTCAGAGGGATGAACCATTCTTAAGGAAAATACGCGAGCAGATTGTAGTGGGGAAGTCGAGGGACTTTGCAGTAGATTAGAATGGAGTATTGCGAATTAAGGGAAGGCTATGTGTCCCCAACGACTCAGAACTCGAAAAAGAGATCCTTATGGAAGCTCACTATGCAGCCTATATGGTCCATCCCGGGAGCACAAAAATGTATAGAGACCTTCGTACTATTTTTTGGTGGCATGGCATGAAGAAGGATGTGGCGCTCTTCGTGTCCAATGCATAACCTGTCAGAGGGTGAAAGTAGAATATCAGAGGCCGGGCGAAGAAATATAAAATCTTGCTATCCCGGAATGGAAGTGGGAGCACATAAGCATGGACTTCATCGTTGGCTTGCCGACGACGTAACGGGGGAACGACACAATCTGGGTCATCGTCGACCGGTTGACCAAGTCAGCTTACTTCATTGCCATTAAAGGTACTTGGGGCATCGATCGCCTTGTGTCACTACCACATTCCAGAATAGGAGTATTTTTGTCTTTTTATTTATTTAATTTAATGTGTTAATATATTGCATAATATTTATATATTATATATAGTGTTCCTTAAATGCATGAGTTTGTGGACTGGACCTAGAAACCCACTAGATGAGCCCCTGACTAAAATATAGGACTATGGACATTAATTAGCATTTTGGGATTTAATTAGGGATTATATTTAATTGCTGTTATTTTATTTGATTGTTATACCTTACCGTTGCTTTGATAATTGGAGCGCTATTCTACCTTTTGTCTTCCAACATATTTCACACCCTTGTCCTTGACGTGCCAGACTCCCATTCTGACCTTTATGTAACTTATTAATACGATCTTTTGTGCTTCATTTTAGTCGTACAACATTCGTCGAAAATGTTTATTTTAATTCCAAATAAATCTAACTTTGCATCGTTGTGCGTTCCAATCAAAATTGGAGAAACAATCTTGACCCATTTTGGGCAACCCAAATTATGATAATATTCTGTTCTGAATCTTCTATGTCCATGACACTTGTATCCCACCTACTTTTAGCCCCTAGTACTTTATATTAATTTAAGAACACCATTTAAATTAATTTTAATTAAATTGGTGTAAGGATCCAACTTCACCCAAAACTATACCCAACACCAAACTAAACCCCTACTCACACCCTCAAGATTCATATTAAACATCACACACCCTTTTTAGCCACTACATCACACCAAATATGGTGTTTTCCCTTATCCAATTAAATTTCTCATATTTTGTGCAATTTTTTAATTATTGGGGACTTTTATGCAAAAGTGCATTGAGGTGTCCACATCTCATTGAGCCCAACACATGAAGAAAACCCTCCCCTCTTCTTTGACCGACCATATGTGAATTTTTCCCATATTTTTGGAGTGTGAAACACTCAAAACAATCCCCCTCACCATCTTAGCCATCCATTTTTAAAATAACACAATCCTAGCCCTTTAAAATCCCTACATGTAAAAGCCAACCCCAATCCCTAGGTGTACTTGGGTGGCACAAATCCCTAGGGCTACATCACCCTATTTCTCTATATATATAAACACTTTTTCTTTATTATTTTCATCAACCAACATAAAAACCCTAAAATAACCCAAATACCATCACCACCTTCACCTCCTCAAACCCGCGCCGACCTGCTCCCCACAACCGCCAACATTTCCGCCGCCTCTATCCCGCCAGACCTGTCGACCCCGTTGATCAAGCCACCGATCGCCTGAACAGCCGCCTTCACCGATGACACAGACCCGCCTCCTTCACCATCATCATCATCATTATCATCTTCATCATCATCACCCCCACGATGCTATTTCTCGACCATCCTTACCGCATGAACACTGCGGCCAACCGCTGATAAAGCGGAACTCCCGATCACGCGGGACCCCGACTCCTCACCACCGCGTTCTCGTCAGAACCGCACCCTCTACCGCGGAATAGACCCGATGCCTCCTTCCACCGCCAGCATCATCATCTCCATGCCATCACAGCAGCCTCCTTACGATGTCACACCGAACGACCCGCGGACGAGCACGCTGACACTACCACCAGTGTCGACCTCGCCTGAACTTCCACCGCCGCCAGCATGTCTTGACGCCGGACACGTCGACACCATCAGCAGCCTATCGACACCCTTCGACCTCGTCGGAGACAACCTACAACGACCTCCCTCGACGTATACTACACCCTCGACCTCGTGCACATGCACGCCAAGGCCAAGGTTTGAATTTCCTTCTCTTGTGATTATATGTGTATGTGTGAATAGTAATTAGGGTTAGCTTACTACTTCATGGGAGTTTGGTTGATAGGATTGAAAGACACTATGTTAGAAAAACATAATTACTAGTATATATGTATGTGCATGTGTGTGTGTATAATAACTAATTTATATATATATATATATATATATATATATATATATATATATATATATATATATATATATATATATATATATATATATATTATGTGGGAATTGATTTCTAGTACTAGGTATGACTGTAATATATATATATGCTGTATGACCCTAGGTATTAACTGTGGATATCTCGTATATTTGCATATGACTATATGACCCTGAGTATTAGTGAGTTGACAGCCTTGTGTACACCAAAGTACTGGCTTAGACATATATTGGTGTTACACGGGATTTAGATCCTTAGACATGTGTTAGTGAGTTGACTATCTGATTATGCACAATATTTAAGGATATGACACCCGTTTATTTAGACGCACAATTGACCCTGCTAGATGAACAGTATAACCCCTAGCGCAGTTCTGAGTTCAGTGTAATTATGTTTGTGTGTGCGCTAGTGTAACAACTGATGCTATATCATTATTATATTATGTCTATAGGACTGTTGTATTATTCAGACAAGACTTCGGAAATAGGATATTGGTATTGCTAGTAGAAGACCACAGGCGAGTACATTCTCTGATAGTTTTCATTATATTGATTATCTCTATGATTCTAGTTGTATAGCGTACATGATTCTGACACTATGGATACACGGGTTAGCATCATCGAGACCTGTAACGAGGAGTCGTGATTGGGATCCATCATGCTAGCTGGGGACATATATATTTATGCAGATACCGCATTCTTTAGAGTATTGGACGTTACTTGTGGTTTTGCTGATACCACACTCTAGAGAATGTTGGACGTTATTACTTATACACATACCACGTTCGTCGGAGCTGGACGTTATTATATTGCAGAGTGCCCTTGTTATGGGTATATGTGGCATATACTAGCCAGTAACGGCGATTGCTGAATTACTTCAGCATATGTCTAGTCTATATTTTCCATATGTACTAAGTTGTCCTCAAATTGCATTTTACTTAGCTTGTTAGTTTACCCTCGAGTTTTTACAGTATTTACTTTATGGCATGTATTTTTATATCTTGTTACGTCCCTTTGAGGACCTGGTTCCCTTCCAGGTTATTTGTATAGTTTGCAGGATGCTTGATCTAGCGGAGTGTGGACATCGTGGCAGGTATCTTTATATTTTCAGCTATTACAGTCATGTACTACTTTCCATTTATGATTATGCTTTTATAGCCTAGTGTTTATAGACCTATATTGTTCTTTTAGTCTATTCGAACGGATGTATTATTGTGCTGCAGACTGATGATGCGTATCGTTCTTTCTTGAGATTATTCACCATGGATTGAGATTTAGTTTTTAGTTATTGCATGTTAGAAATAGATTCTTTATTGGATCACTTGACCATGGACAGCGTAAGTGCGCTTCGTCGGGTTCATTAAATTGGAAATCGCTACGGAGTCGTACCAGCTGGCCATTGCCAGGTGTCTAGTCCCACGTATTTTGGGACTAGGGCATGACATGGTTTTAGTGGTAGCCCATGCAGGTCAGATCATATCATTTCGGTTACGTTACTGTACCGAACGAGCCTGCAACTTAGGATTAATGTTAAATAAGATCTCAATCCATAACTGATTTTAAAACTCTTTTTGTATTTGATTGTCGCCCTTGGACTTCATTACTGTATTCATTTATTACCGTCGACATCGTTATTATTGTTTTTTATCTTTCTTATTTTGGGAAGATGGATGCTCGCGCTCGGTGATTTCCTCTAGGAGCAGATCCACGTCAAGACGAAGATGTCATATTTAATAGGATGTTTGAGTATATGGTTAACCATGGTAGAGAAGATCGATAAGTTCTTTCTTGTTACTAGAGTTAGTATAGACTGTTGGCATAAGAATTAGACGTAGAAGTAGAGACTTAAAATTAGACCCTACCCTTACTTAAGGTAGCCATGATTTGTAAGCATAAGAAGCTAGGAAGGTTGTTTGATTCTAAGGCTCTAGAATAAATTAGGAGAGACATAGCTAGATGCTAGGAATAAATTGTAGTCTTATGGTAGTGATACAAGGAACGACCTTATGAACTTGGTAAGACAAAATTTTAGACTCACATCTAGGAGGAGATTATCGAATACTAATAAAAATAGGGTATGAAATAGCATTTAGGGTAGCAAACCATAGTAGTTAACCCCTAGTTACCTCGTGACTTACAGTATCAGACCTAGAAATTTTTCTACCCTTTAGATGATGATGATTATATGACTAAGCTAAAACAGATAGGTAGATTGCTAGACGTAGATAGCGCAATATTTGGATGATGAGATAACTTGAGTACTACATTGTAGCTTTCGAATTAGAATTAGATGTACTTGACTTATTTGGGTCGCCAGTATCTATTAGGCTTGTGTTTTCACCATTGATAACTCGATTAGTTGAGTTAGTATCTGAAATAGAGCAATTAGATTGAAGGACGAGTGTATCGATAGATGTTATAGCCTTAAGTTGGATATCGTAAACTACCTATAATGGATGACCAATTATAAACAAGATGGTACCCATATAGTTGAATGAAGGATACGCATGGAGTAAACTAGGAGAAACCTCAAGTTCGAGGTAAAAAGGTAGTGTGGCAAAAAGATAAGATTTGCGACAAGTACCTGACCTTGAGTTTCTTTTAAAATTTAGAGAAGTACCTGAACCGGAGACGAAGACGTTGGCTCGAGATAATGACAGACTTTGAGATTGAGCTACAGTACCATCCGGGAAAAGACAACGTAGTAACTGATGCATTGAGCAAGTGGCACATGGCATTCTTTTTTACTACCCAGCAACACCTGTTGAGAGATCTAGAGCAATTGAGTATAGTGGCCATTATGCCCGGAGCAAACGGCCAGTTTTCAAGTTTGCAGGTGCAATCGACATTGGTTGAGAAGATCAAGGCTGTCTTGCCAACATATGCCAGATTCCAGAGACTTCGATAGAGGACAGAGGCCGGGATGCAGACAGGATTACGCATACACGAGGACAGGACTTTGAGATGTGGAGATCGTCTCTATATCCCGAACGGAGAACTTTGTCAGGAGTTGATATCAGAGGCGCACAGTTCAGCATACTCTATTCATCCAGGAGGCACAAGATGTACAGAGATTTTAGGCAGTACTATGGGTGGCATGGAATGAAGAGGGAGATAGCCGCTTTGTGGCAAAGTGCCTGGTGTGTCAGCAGGTCAAGGTTGAGCATTAGAGGTCTGCAAGTTTGCTTAAGTCTACTCACGATACCTGAGTGAACATGGGAGCACATCACTATGGACTTTGTTATGGGCTTTCCGAGGAGTCACAGTGGTCGCAATGCGGTATGGGTGATCGTGGATCGACCTAACAAGTCCGCTCACTCTTTACCTTTCAAAGTTAGACAGTCTACAGAGGTCTTAATTCAAGGACCGAAATACAGGTTTAGATCATACGCCGACTCATTGGCCAATCGGTAGATGATTACCACTAGACTCTTAGATTATATATTGACACATAAGTATGGGGTGTAAATGGAAGATAGAAGTCTGACAACAATGGTAGCTGAATATTATGGATTACACATAAACTACTTAGGGATAGAGATTTAGACTTTTGACTAGTAGGACATGAGCTTGCTAAATCTAATCCTTAGTAGTAGGTGGTGTTAAGGGAACCTATGTCCAATTTGCCCTAGCCAATAAATTTTAGGAATCGTATCATTCTTATTGTATTTGTTATAATTTATTCTAGGGTATTTAGACGGATTGAATAGATATTTATTACATAATTTCCATATATTATTATTACTATGCTTTGGGTAGAGACTGTAGAAGCATGAAAAATATGCTGAGGAATTATACGCGTAAAACCCTCAAACATGCAGGAAGCCGCATAAACAGAGCTCCAGCACTGGGTGGCGTAAGACATGACTTCAGAGCCATTGGCGAAACAACAGAGCTTCAACGCTATTCAGCATAAAATATAGCTCCAGAACAACCCACGTAATGCAGTATTTCCAGACTGCTTCAGCGTAAAAAGGTTGTTACATCGCCACTTCGGCGTAAAACCTATCTGCTTTTCATGCAGCGGGAAGTTATACGAGGAACGCTTCGTATCCCTTGAATGAGTTGTACGAGGAACGCTTCAAATTCTTTGAATGAACCTGTCAGACAGTACAATGAACCTGACTCCTGACAAAGAGTACTGCACGACTATCTAGACGACGACTGTAATGATGATTCTACACAGAACCCCTGACCGTCGTTTAGTGATATTTTCTTAATACAAATTGCTTTTACGCATTCAATAAAATACGCTGCCTACTTTACACAGAGAAGCATGTGCTTTTATGCTCAGGAAGAGAAGAAACGAACCGACACGTCAAAAGCTACTCTTCGTATAAAAATCGAGGCACGTCTCTACAGTTAATGCGCATGATGGGGGCAGATCTCTGCATTTAATGCACAAGATTTGGTTCTACTTTTAACGACTGGGTGAGCCATAATTATGATTAATATGTCCATATCACCATCCCTGCACATTACGCCATCAGGCTATTTTCAACTATAGGAGTACGTCGCATGCTATCTCCTAGAAATACGCACCTAGCTATTTTTAATTATAGGAGCACGCTGTAAGCTATCTCCTTGAAATATGCCAACTCAGGCTATATTGGCAAAGGTACGTGAACAGGCTATCTGGTCCAGAACATGCTCAAGACCTCAGTCAAGTAAGGATAATCGACTATCTCTACGCCAGCTACCTATCTACGCCTACTTGGCTTCTACGCCAACCTGACAGCTATTGGGCTTTTACGCCAATATGTTAGCTATTGGGCTTCTTCTACGCCTACTTGGCTTTTACGCCATCAGAACAGCTATTTAGTTTTTACGCCAACGAGACAGTTATTTGGCTTCTACGCCAATTATCTCTACGCGAGGGGCAGTTACCTATGTGGCTTGTATGCCATGATCTTCGCAGCAGTTATACGCATTATCTCTTAATGGGACACGCGTCACACGCTTATTCAGAGGATCATTTATACGTGGGTAACAGTTATGATAACTGCAGTGTAAAAGGTGCGGTTCTCTCCGCTGTTCAGTTTCTACGCCTATAAATAGAGACCTCTGTCCATGGAGGTCAAAGGTCAAAAAAATCGAAGAGAGAAGAGCACAGACAGAGAGTAGTGATCGACGATTTTGGCATCGAGCATCCACTCCTTCTTGCAATCTTTGAAGCTTCTACTTCTTCTACATCACTTCTTCATCATCGTGTGGTCCAAGGGACAAAGTGATCGACCGCAGATCAGACTCCTATAGCAATATTTACCCAGATTAAATTTTGTACTTAACATCCTCGTATAGGATTAATTGTACTTCTTATTTGTAAACCAAAGAAAGGGTTTTGTATAAACCTAGTTTCATTTCTTTCATTTATTATTAAACACAAGATGGCGACTCTGCTGGGGACTACTTTCTCATCTGACGAGAAAGCAATTGCTCAACACGATGCAGTATCAGTAGGATCAATGAAGACGACCTTGGTCGTCCAGTTCGACCAGTCAGCCTATGAAGACATGCTTCGAGCAGGGGGTAGCTCTCATTCCCTCTCTGTCCAAGACAATAGGAAATTGCGTAAGATGTGGATGCCCCGGACATCCCCTACCATTCCTGCCGACTCTCTGGTTTCTTCGACCAACATGGTTGTACCTTCGCAACCTGCGCATCCCACGCATAAAACTTAGTCTCCCGTCTGTGATGTGGCAGACAAAGCTTCTGGCTATGCCATAGTTCTAACCCAGAAGTCTACTCCGCGCCCTGCGCATAAAATTTAGTCTCCTGTCTATGACGCGGCAGACAAAATTTCTGATAATGCCTCAGCGCCTATTCAGAAATTCCAAACGCGTTCCGCACGTAAAAATGCATCTTCCCTCCATGGAAAAGAAGATGGTCCCTGCAATCTACGCAAGGGAAAACAAGTGGCGAATTTTCCAACCTCTCAGCTTTTATGCCATCAAGAGAAGAATCTGTCCGCTCTCCAGATCACGCGAGAAGTTGATGGCCGATTGAGGACTTCCTCAGTTTTACGCCAGCCTGAGCAAAATTCTAGACTACGCTAAGTCCAGCCCCACAGCGTAAAGAAAGCCCAGTTTGTGGATAGATACGCTCCTCATGGATCATGTGCTGCTCACATGGCTGAACTATTGTATTCCTACGGCAGGGAAAGGGTTGGGGTTCCCAATATCAGCGTTCCAACTGATGTAAACAGGAGAAACAAGCCTTCTTCCTCTTCCTCGTCTGTTAATCCTCCTGACTTGCATGAATTCCTGATCCAGAAGCACAAAGATAGGAGATCTGCCAACATGTCTATTACGCCCCCTAGGGAGCACTGTTGTAATAGTCATAAAATTGTAGTTAATTATTGTTGTTCTGAAGCAAAATGGTCAGTTTTTGACCGGTTGAACTACTCTTTGTCATTCCAGGAAGAAGAGCCTACATGGGCATCAGTGAACATGGCTTCACACGTTCCTAGAGGAAGGTCAAATTTAAGACGTCATCCCTCTAGAACTCTAAGCCAAAGGAGATTCGACAGACTCCTTGAGAACATTGAAGCTGGGTGTTCCAAAATACCCGTTCGAGGTCATGACAACTGGCTTCGTATTCTTCTAATTCAGACACTGGGGGTCGCCAGTTTTCCGAATCAGATATTGAAAGTATAGAGTCAATCTCTACAGAGACCTATACTAATCCTTCAATGACATCTAGAAAAATGGGAGTCTATGCCATTGAAGATGAACGCGAAGAGGCTTCCCCATCAGGAAGTACTGAGCAACGCATCACTGTGTTGGAGACATCTCTGAAAGAGATACAGTCCATGATGGAGAATATGCACCAGATGATGCTGACTCAACACACAGCTGCTATAGCTCAAGCATCAGTTCCTCTGACTCAAATACGTGTGGGGTTGGACTTACCACCATCCAATGCGAATCAGGAGCCTGCTCTAAATCAGGAGTCAGCAGCTCCTCCACTTCCTAATTCAAAAAATGTATTGCCTCATGTTGGAGTTATAATACAACCGATCTCTCACCACTCCGCGGTTCCTCTACCAGCTGAAGATCCGATGCAGGTAGTGTGGGAATTGAAAGCCCAATTTGATGCCTTGAAGCATAAGGACCAGATCAAGAAATTGGGAATCAACCAGCCTTACCCAGCTATCTGGGATGAGATCCCTTTCCCTCCTAAATACAAACCATAGGCTATGGCTTTGTTTGAGGAAAAGACATCACCGAGCCAGTACATGAACTACTTCAGTATGATGACGGTGTTATTGCAAGGGAATGACGTCCTTCTCACTCGATTGTTCAAAGGCTGTCTCTCGGGGGTGGCTTATCAGTGGTACCGTAGTCTTGCGGACAACTGCATTACTTCCTTTGAAGATTTCAAGACTTTATTCTTCGTGCGATTCTACGAAGGAGGGATGGACATGTCTATGTCCTCTCTCATCGAAGTAAAGCAGAAAGAGAAAAAGAACGTTCGCACTTTCATCGAACGTTTTCGTCAAGCCACTCTACAAATGCCTCCCGGAGTTCCAGACTCGACATTGTTGGACACTTGCAGGAAGAATCTTCTTCCGGTGATCTCGGTGTTCACAGGACCATATCAGTTCCATGATTGGCCCTCATTTATCATCTCAGCGGTAGCCGTTGAAGACAACAATCAGAAGGCGCATGATAATGGAATTATGATATATGCCTCTGATAGAGGCAAGAGGTCATCCTCCAACAGCGACCATCCTCATGGTTCCAAAGGAAAAGAAGCTCTGGCGATCAATACGTCCAGGCAAAAGACTGCGGCAACCACACAGACGAAACCTGGGACTTCCAGACCCATTGAAGTATACTCTTTTGACGACGACGATATTCCAAGCATATTCGAGTGTCTAGTCAAAAGCGACAAGATTACCCTTCCCGAGGTAAAGCGGCCTAATGAAGTCGGCAGTACCAATAACCCCAAGTACTACATTTTCCATAGGTACATACATCACCCCACAAAGGCGTATTATGTACTAAAGAGGAAAATCCAGGAGTTGATCGATGCTAAGGCCATCACTCTGCGCAACAGCGAGAAGACGGTCACCGCCAATATGATCACTCTCGAATTTGGCAATCTGCCTCCTCAAGAAGTTCCAGATGGGGTTGTACCTATTTCCTGGACAATGATGAATATTATTAATCTCCCTCCAGCCAAGGGTCAAAATCATGACCTGGTACCCCTAACTACCCAATGTGGCGAGATTATGTGGGTTTATCCAGATCTAGTATCAGAGATCGAGGAAAAGACTCAAGCTACTAAGGCTAAGTCTAAAAAGAACTCAAAGCGTAGACCATGTCATATGGTTGCGATATCCTCGATATCAGAAGAAGAGGTTTTGGCTAACGGAACCCGTTCAGTGAAAGCCTACCTTAAGGACTATGGAGGAAGTCAGGAAGATGCATCGGCAGACACTTCAGCTGCCAAACTTTCAGAGCCTGAACCTGTCATACCAGAGGCAGGTCCTTCTAGACCAACTTTGGTGGACAAGGGCAAGCAAAATGAAGTGTACTTTGATAAACCTTTGAAGAATATTCAAAACAAAGGTTTGGAGAAGCCATACAACTTTGACATCCTCGCCCAATTGGCTAATACACCAGCCAGATTGTCCATTTTTGAACTACTCAGGCTCTCTAAAGACACTCGTCAAGCCCTGAGTGAAGCATTAATGCAGGCGGATGCATACTTAACCCAGCTCAAGTCCCCTGATGAAGAACCTGTGGCATATCCTCAATGCCATAGTGTGATGGAGGTGGTCCCGAATATCACCTTCACTCAAGATGACATGTTGTTGAAACATAACAAGCATGACAGACCCCTCTATTACACCGGATATGTCGGTTCTATGGATGTAGACCGGATTCACATAGATCCGGGATCATCGATCAGCATCATTCCTCATAGTCTGCTCAGACCGCTAAGGATTCCTACCAACGAATTGGCTTACACCACCACTACAATTGTGGGCTTCAATGCAAGGAAAAGTAAGCCGTTGGGGAATATTCGTCTAAGGATCTAGATTGGCGACCTCAGATTAGTGGCTATATGCTATGTCATTGATTCAGAGGTATCCTACAATATTCTGCTGGGCAGACCATGGATCCATGATCACAACATCGTTCCTTCGACCCTACAATATGTAGATGCCCAAGGAATAGTACAAACGGAGTTTGCTGACCTTAACCCGTTTAAAGGAGTAGAATCCTACTACTCCGATGCCATGTTGTACACCCAAGACTACATGAAGGAGGTGTCAGGCAAGATAGAGGAGGAATCCCACTGGGAGCCAGAAGAACCCTCTGCCGAACAATCCCTGTAAATCAAGGTGAAAGGGCGAACTACTCATCCTAAAGGCATGGAATCCATGGCTATCCATTTGAACAAAACCAAGACAGGACAAGGAGGTGATCCTCTAGTGATCACTTTGAACCAGAAGCCTCCACCTTTGGTCATCAACCTTCGGCGTAACAAGCATCCAACAGATGTAAATATAACCAGGATCGTGGTTTTCGACGATAATAAAGATTCTCTTTTCCAGTATATTGACGCTCAAATTCCAAATAAGGAATCCTCTCCCCATAACGATATAGAACCTATAGCACAAAAATTCTTGAAGGCTAGAGATTCTTATCATCCGTATGTGTGGAAAGTAGCGTCACCATCTAATGTCATCAAGATATATGGGCCACATGAGGATTCTATCTTTATTGTCTCGCCTACTCGCAGCAGTCAGCATCCAATAGTCCTTGGTCGCATGCGCAATAAACTGACTGTATAAGAAGATTCTCCCGATGATGATTGTAACCTCCGATTTCCAATTTCCAAAATAATTAGATTTTAATTTATTTTAAAATATCAAGTTTTATAAAATATTTCTCCTTGAAATTTTTTATTTGATTTTGGAACGATGTCTGATTTTAGAAGGTAATTTAAAAATCTTTATAAAAATCATTTTTTCCTACATGACGATGTATTACAAAATAAATAAATAAATAATAATATATATTTCTAGTTTCAAATATTTATTGGCTTGAGTCATAAAATTATTGTTTTAACTAAATAGTTATTTAAAAGACTAGTTGATAAAATAAAATAGATTTTATTTACTGGGATAGTAAATAAATAAATGTTATACTTTCTAAGATTTTGCAAAATGTATTAATTAGTAGCTAATTTAAAAATTTTGCTAGCTTTCCTAAAAACATTTTTGAAATTATAATCTTTATTTTTATTTTTTCAAATTGCCATTTCCTATTAACTAGCAAACACCCTCATCTTTCCCACATGAGAAACCCTTTTATTTTAATTCTGGGCCATTCATTCTTGGGCCAACCCGCAACCCTTTATCCCACACCATCTCTCCCTATTTAAGTCCCTCATCACATCTCCCTAGAAACCCTAGCTAGCCTCCACAAATCCCCACAGAGCCACAGCCACCACCATTTTGTGTGCTCGTGTCCGTGTGTCCAGCATCCGTGTCAGCCGTGATGGCCTCGGGTCCGACCCCGGGTGTCCCACCGTATCCATTCATTTTCTGTGTCCAGTTATTACAATATTACAAACAGATTTTTTTCGTGTCCGACACACCCGGACACATCCACATCCTCCACTGTACAACCTCATCCCCCTGTGTCCGGCAGACCCGGACACGTCCACAGTACAGCTACCCTCGTGTCCAGACCGGACACGTACCCAAACCCCTGACGCACAGAACCTAACCCTAACCCAGATCCCGCTGCCGCCGGCGACGGAGTCCTCCTCGTCGTCGTCGAACGCCTGCAACCGCCACCTCGAGCACCCCGTCGTCGAGCCGTCGACCGCTGCGCCTCACCCGCGTCGAATTCCGCCGACCTTCGACCGGTGGCCGCCTCAGATCCGCTGAGTCGTCGACCGCCGCTGCTCCAGAGAGCCGCCACCGCCGAGATCGAAGCCGCCTCCCCTCGAACCAAGCTCCGCCGACGTCTCCTCGTCAAGCCGCCGACCACCGCCATGGATTCAGACCCGCCGCTCCTCGAATTCTGCCGCCGCTCCTCGAACGCCGCTGCCGCCTCGAGCTCCACGCCGCTGCCGCCTCGAGCTCCACGCCGCTGCCGTCTCGAGCTCCACGCCGCCGCCGCCCTGCCCGGCGAGACCCCGCGCCGCGCCGACGGGAGAACCCTAGGTGAGCCCCTTCTTCCTTCTTTCCCTCTTTCCTCTTCTTCGAGTGATTCTGTGAAAAAAAAAAGTTAAGTTAATTAGTAAATTAATTAATTAGTAATTAGTTAATTAGTAAATTAATTAATTAGTTAAATAGTTAATTAGTTAATGATTAATTAGTTTAGTTAATTATTTTTAATTAGTTTAATTATAAGAAGTTTAGTTATAATTAATTGGTTAATTATTTTTATCAGTTAATTATTTTTATCAGTAACTATATTCTTAATTAGTAATTAATTCTTAGTCAGTAGTTAATTAATATAGTTTGGTTTAGTTAATTTAAATTGTTAATTAATAACCAGTGAGTAATTTCTTAATAAATTAGTAATTTGTAATTTGTTTATTAATTAAATATAATTAATTTAGTAATTTCCTATAATAAATTTGGTAATATACATATATATGCATATTAGTTTTATTGTTTAAAAATTTAATTATGTATTATATATAAGGGTTTTGATTATGAAATTTGTATATATATATATATAACCGTATTTTGGCATAAATATATATATGTAGATTTATATTTTCATATTGGTATAGGTATGTATTTAAAATATGAATAGATATATTATTTAATTTATTAATAAAAATTGTATAATTAAGCATGTGTAATTAGTTGTATATGTATGTATATTTGGGTATTTTATATGGTATAAAATTAATTTGGTGAATTAATATTAGTATGTTACGAATGATGTTGACAATATGTATAGGTATATTCTAAAATGTACTTTTGCACATATATGTAATAGTATACGTATTATTTTGGTATAAAATATATAATGTTTAGTATATGTAAATAAATGTATATATATATATATATGTACCTAATATATTTTCAAATACGTATAATTAGTATAAATGTATATATATATCTTGTACATACAATTAATGTAATGTATATGTATTTAATGTGATGTACTAGTATTAGTATATATTTTAATGATAACATTGGCAATACACATATATATATATTTTAAAATGTATTTTAGCATATGTATGAGTATACATATATAATGTTCAACTAGTATAAATCGAACATATATTGTAAATACATTTAAATTGGTGCATGTATAAATATTGTAAGTATTAATAAGGGTAATGTATATTATATACGTGTCCCTACTAGATGACCCTAGTTGACTAGTGCCCTGCCTGACATGGCCCTGAGACCAGTATTTTTGACTGTGTTAGTGTAGCATCTGATGCAAATATGGTTTTGCTTGTGATATATTTGTAGGACTGTTGGTTTACCCAGGGGACACTCTGGAACAGGATCTCGGTATATTCACCAGCTAAGGACCCAAGGCAAGTACATTCTCTGATTAGTTTCTAATTTATGATATCTCCTATGTTCACTGTATCTAGTGTAAATATCCATGTTCTTGACACATTGGTTACACGGATTGGTATACACGGATCTCGTCATGAGATGTTATTCCTCATTCATGGTGTAGCTTGTGCAAGACTTGTTTCCTTGTTATCTTGTGCATGTACAGACACTGATTCCCGGGGAGATTTGCTACCTTCCTAGGGAATCCTGTGCCATAGCGTACCATGATTGGATCTACTATACCAGTCGGGGGTTGGGGAGTATTTTAGTGTAGATATGTGATCATACCCAACTATCCATGCATCATAGCTCACCCCACATTTCACGTCGGGTGCGGCCTGACCATCTCCATGCCTCATAGCTGTTACGTGTGATTAGCCTGACCTCTCCATGCATCATAGCTAACCAATGGTTAGCCTGACCTTCCATGAATCATAGCTAATCACATGTAACCAGCCTGATCAAGTTCCCAAGCCGATCACATGTTAAAGCTAGTACTCACACACTTAGTCATAAAATTCTTGCTCATGGACATACTGTTCTTTTCCTGCATTTACTTACAATATTTCCAGTACTTCTCTCATTGTACATTTCTCGTACTTATACATGCATCTGGTATGTTTCCATCTAGAACTGTTACATAGTTTATGTCATTTATATAGAACTGCTATTTAGAGATGTACTTTGCTCCTTCCTGACTGGAAAATATTTTTCCAGACTGTGACCTTAGTAGACTGGTTTCTGACACTTGGGGATTGGAAGTTAAGGATTGCAGGTATGATTATGTTGTCATTAGACTTGTATTGTATTCTTTTATTTCTTCATTTCCTATCGTGCTGTAGTTGTGATTGAGTATTCTAGATTCATTTTTGATATCCACGTCTCCTTATGGAGTTGGATACTAGCGTGAGATTGTTAGATAGTACTGGACCTAGACAGCGTTCTACCGCCGATGCTGCGGCGTAGGCTGGACGTACCCACGCTCTCGTGCCCCTTATACCGGGTGCGGGTCGTGACAATGATGCTGGTAAAATACAGGTTCACAGATATAGCCCGCAAGCTTTGAAGATTATGCAAAGTATGGGTTATAAGTTGAAGCTGGAACCAGGCCTCAACTATGGGAAAGACAGACGAATACCGTTGCATGACGATCCCTACTGTCAACGAACTCGTTTTAGGTTAGGGTATACCACACATCTTGAAACTTCTAATGACTCTGAGTCTAGTGAGGAGACCATTTCCTCTTTTTAAGATGATTTGCCATCCTCTGATTCAGAAGATGAACTGGAACAGGTATTATCAGTAAATATGGTGTTGGCAGATTCTCTCGAAATAGAGGAACAAGAATCTGAACCATTTGAAGATGAACCTGGGCTCAGCAAATGGATACACAATGGGAACTCTGATTCGAACAAAGAGAACCACCCACTGAAGATAAAGTTATCCAAATTGACGTTGGGGATAAACTTTCGCCAAAGCCAATATTTATCAATAACAATATTTTCGAAAAAGAAAGGAAAGAAATAATCCAACTGATAAAAGAATATATCGACGTCTTTGCATAGAATTATGAGGATATGCCAGGTCTTGATCCAAAAGTGGCTACTCATAAGCACAATATATTGCCCAATTCGAAGCCTGTGAAGCAACATCAACGCCGGTTTCGTCCGGATATGATGGATGCCATTGAAGCTGAAATCAAGAAGCTAATAGCCTGTGGGTTCATCCGGGAAGAATAACATCCTGATTGGGTCGCCAATATTGTTTCGGTCATGAAGAAAAGTAGGAAAGTACGTGTCTGCATCGATTACCGAGATCTAAATACAGCCTGCCCCAAAGATGAGTTCCCTCTTCCCATTACAAATGTCATGATCGATAATACGTGCGGTATTGAACATATATCTTTCATGGATGGATTTTTGGGATACAACCAAATCAAGATGCATCCTGAAGACGAGAAGCATATTGCCTTCCGGACACCATTGGGGGTATATTCTATACGGTCATGCCCTTCGGACTGAAGAATGCCGGGGCTACATACCAACGAGCTATGAGTAACATATTCTACGAGCATTTACGCAAAATAGTAGAATGTTACGTGGATGATATAGTTGTCAAAAGTCGCATCAAGGATAATCACATCCAAGACTTGAAGACAGTATTTGAGTTGTTGCACCAACACCAACTCAAAATGAACCCTACAAAGTCCTTTCTTAGTGTATCCAGTAGCAAATTCCTGGAATTTGTCATTACTGCTAAAGGCATTCAAGTGAACCCTGATAAAGTGAAGGCTATCTTATAGATGCGACCTCCTCGTAATCTGATAGAACTCAGGGGATTTCAAGGTCGTCTGGCTTATATCTGGAGATTTATTTCCAACCTCTCTGGAAGATGTCAACCTTTTTCTCGTCTCATGAAGAAAGGTGTATCCTTCGTTTGGGACGAAGCCTGTCAGCAAGCGTTCAATGATATCAAATGCTACCTTACTAATCCTCCAGTTCTGGTGCCTTCCGTCATAGGAAAACTATTTTTGCTGTATGTTCGAGCAATGGATCATTCTCTGGGAGCTCTCCTCGCACAAAAGAACGATGAAGGTCATGATCAGGCTATCTACTATTTAAGTGGGATGATGGTCGGAGCTGAACACCGGTACAATCCAGTAGAAAAAGAATATTTGACCCTAATGTTCGCCATTCAGAAAATGCGATATTACGTCACAGGCCAGACTATTCATATCATCTCCAGGATCAATCCTCTTCGGGTATTGATGAACAAGCCAAGTGTTCTCAATTCCTGACTCACAACTTGGGAAATGTTATTAACACCATATGATATGGTGTATGTTCCTCAGAAGTCCATCAAAGGCCAAGCATTGGCTGATTTCCTAGCTGCTCATCTGATTCCGAAAACCTCCAGATTATACGAGGATATTCCCAACGAAGTTGCAGAATATAATTCCGCAATAGAAAGTGATACATGGCAGCTATTCTTCGATGGTGCCTCCAGGACTGGTCCCAGGGGGAACGTGGTTTCAGGAGTAGGAATTGTCCTGGTCACTCCTGATAAACTCGTCATCTATCGAGCATATTCTCTTAGCGAACCTTGCTCTAATAATGTGGCAGAGTATAATACCCTACTCATCGGACCCCAAGTCACTAAAGAATTGGACGTCGAATATCTGGAAGCTTTCGGTGATTCTCTGCTGATCGTCAGTCAAGTCAGAGGAATATATGAAGTCCGTAATCCAGACCTTATTCCTTATCATCAAGCAACGATCGAGATAGCCATATCTTTCAAAGGGTTCTTCCTAGAGCATATGCCTCGATCTCAGAATTTAGAAGCTGATGCCCTAGCCAGTCTAGCTACAGATTTAGCTACTCCTATAAGAAGACAGAATTCGGTGATCCTTCTTAACAAAGATTTATTCTGTGTGAAAAA
Organism: Iris macrosiphon; assembly: GCA_036927795.1. Lineage (NCBI taxonomy): Eukaryota > Viridiplantae > Streptophyta > Magnoliopsida > Asparagales > Iridaceae > Iris > Iris macrosiphon. The sequence goes on from JAYESA010000002.1 coordinate 52,187,035, forward strand.
CAACTTTCACATAGAATGCAGCTACGCTATGAACACAGATCTTCCCAAGAGAGACTGGAGAAGTCCCTTTATAGATTTCATGGCATACGAAATCTTACCAGAGGATCCTAAAGAAGCAGTATCCATCAAAAGACGATCGTTACGCTTCTATTTTAATGCGTCTTCACAATGTCTATATCGCCGAACCTACGACGGACTGATATTACGATGTCACTCCGATGATGAGGCACAGTAGATTATCCGTGAAGCTCACAACAGCGTATGCGGAGCACATCAACCCGGTCCTAAGCTACAGGATCGTATCAGGAGGATGGGCTATTACTGGCTTACTATGATCACAGATGTAATAAAATATGCAAGACAATGCAAAGCCTGTCAAGTTCATACGGATTTTATACATCAACCTTCTGAACATTTACATCCTACGGTTGTATCCTGGCCTTTTGAATGATGGGGTATGGATATCATTGGTCCTATTTACCCGTTATCTTCTAAAGGATATCGGTTCACATTGGCTATCACAAACTACTTCTCTAAGTGGGCGGAGGCAATCCCCCTAGCTGAAGTAAAGACATCCAACGTGATCAACTTCATCAAGCACTATGTCATTTATCGCTTTGGAATACCCCGAAGGATAATTCATGACAATGGTCCTCAATTCATCAGCCAAGCATTTCACTGATTTTGTGATAAGAATCGGATACAAAATATGGCCTCTACGGCATACAATCCGGCTGCTAATGGTTTGGCGGAAGCCTTCAACAAAACCATCATCAAACTTTTGAAAAAGTTTGTCTCTTCGAACAAAAGAGATTGGAATGAGAAGCTGGGAGAGTGCCTCTGGGCATACCGCACAATGGTACGAACACCGATGGGGTGTACCCCATTCTCATTAGTCTACGGGTGTGAAGTAGTTCTCCCCATTGAAATCCAAATCCCATCACTCAGAATAGCAGTGGCTAATGAGTTGACTCAGGAAAATAATGATCGACTACGGCTTCAAGAGCTAGAAGGATTAGACGAGAAACGCCTCCTAGCTCAACAATGTATTGCGTTCTACCAGGCACGTATTTCCAAAGCTTTTAATCAAAAAGTGAAGGAAAGGGTGTTCAAAGTTGGCGAGCTAGTTTTAGCTGTGAAAAGGCCAATGATCATTACTCACAAGAGTATGGGTAAATTCTAGCCCAAATAGGAAGGCCCTTATGTGATCGAGACAACGTTCTCAAACGGCGCTTACATATTAGCCAAGCCTAATGGAGACTTGTTAATGGCTCCTATCAACGACAAATTCCTGAAGAGGTACTATGCTTAATCTTCTTTGCTCAACGGAGTATGGTGAAGATCTCGTTCTGACAACACTACGTCCAAAGAACTAGTTGGGTCATATTCTATCATGTCCATATAACCTCTGAAAAGATATATTTAACTAATTTGGAACTTCAAAACCTATCACGTCCATATTACCTCTGATAGTGTTTTGTACACAAATTAGTTGGATCATATTCTATCATGTCCATATAACCTCTGAATAGATATATCCAGCTGAAGCTTACCGAACGGATATCACGTCCATATCACCTCTGATATCACTTTCACCCTAACCTATCATTTATATTCAAAAAAATGATGGGTCCACCAAAGTCAGATAAAGTCTCTTTATTATCTCCAGAAAGAGCAAGTTACATATAAAAGCAAATGGTACGTCATTGGGGAGGAGCAGTTAAGTCGCGAATCTGTCGCGCCAGAGAGGCCATTCTCTCATTCCTGGAGCTCAAAACAGTAGCACGAGCCCGCTCCAACCTTGCCTCCTCATTGTTCAAGGCAGACAGTTCAGACTGAGCATGTATAAAACCTGCGTGGATGACACCCACACGGGCCAGGTTCGGCTGAGCCGCTTCCATTCGGTCCTTTAACACATCTTTAGCTGCCGATGAAGCGAGAGCCCTCTCCTCTTGTCACTACCACTTTTCCAGATAAGGGCATTTGGGTAATTTCACTATTTGGAATAATTATGTGTTTAATTAATCTGCTGAGTTTTTAAAACTATTTATTTGATGTTGGTTGTGTTGGGTTAGGTCAAACCCTAGAAGTCAATATGGCTAAACCCTAATTTGAAGACCAATTCTAGAGAAACCCTAGAATTCTAATTTTAGGTGGAACCTCAAACCCTAAATTGACTAAACCCTAGTTAATTAGGTTCTTCATGACCTAACATAGGGGTTTTAACCTAAAACTATGCATTAGAAACCCTAGATTGGTTTTAATATAAAAGAGAACCCTCTCTTCCTTTATGAAGAAAACCTAAACCTAGCCTCCATTAAAGAAAAAACCATTCCCTCCCACAATTTTCAGAATCCCAAGCCCTAGGAATTCACTTTCCTCCTCCAAAGCAAAGAGAAGCAAGGGGTTGGGTCAAGAAGCCTTGGAAAAGAAGAACCTCCATTGAAGAAGCCATCCCCCTAGGTAAAACCCTATTTTAATTCTTTTAATCTCTGGTTTCTTTTGTTAATGCCCATTAGGAACCCACCCTGAGGTTTAGATTTCAATTTTAGGGTTTCTACATGGAGATCTAGGAGGAACTAGGGTTTTGGTGACCTACGTGGAATTTTCCCCAATTTCGTGAACCCTAAGCATAGGAGTATGCTTTTAGATAGGATTGCATCTCCTACCTATAATATTGATTTCGATTTAGGGTTTAGGTTTGGGTATTTTTGGAGTTCTTGATGTGGGATCCATTTTTGCACATTATGTGTTTGGTGAAATGCACCTGGGAGGAATACCTATTTTTACCTAGTTCTTAGGAACCTATATATATATATATATGTATGTATAATTATACCTTCGGTTTTGTATGTGTGTATTGGGGAGATTTCGGTGCTGTATGTTTGGGAAATTTCACTGTGAGTAGTTGTTCAGTCGAGTGAAGATTGCTGTGCAGTGAGTTGTTCTGTTTTGGGATTCCCTGTGTTTCAGCTAGTATATCCTGTGTGTATTTGGGTTCTCTTGAGTTTAGGCATCAGGGATTTAAGAACTGGTGAATTAGAGTATCAGTAACTTAGGTGGAATTGACTGTGTTGTGTCAGCAAGTACCCGTGTCTGTATTTTGTGTGATTACCTATGTGTTAAGTGCCTGTGTATGAGGGCCTATATGTGTATGTATCAGTGAAATTATGACTGTGTGTGAGGGTAGTTCAGTGAACAATGTTGTGTATTAGTGTGTGCAGTGTTGTGTATCAGTCAACCTATGTGTGACTGTGTAATAAGAATTCTGTGGAGTGATAATTCTTTCCAGGATCAATAGATAAGTGTGTAGCTGGGTACTCCCATGTCTAAGAGTGTATCAGTGTAAAAATGTAAATGTGTGTTCAGTGTACTATGTTAGATAGCTAGGTGAGTGTGTTCTCAGTAAGGGGGAAGAACAGAACTGTGTGTGTGTGTAGGTATGTGCAGTGTGAAGTATATAGTGTGTCAGTTAGAACATTGTAGTGCTGTATGTGTAGGATTTATTTCCAGTGTGTTTGAACTGTGCTGTGCAGTGATGAACCAGTGTGACTGAGTGATGCAGTGTAAATATCGGTGTGAGTTTTAGCCTGTGTGTTCTGTATAGGGGTGTCCCCAGTTGAGTTGGGTTGGGTAGCAGTAAAATTCCTGATGCCAATGGGTGTGGTTGTGTGAGTGAGGGTAGCAGGAATCATAGGGAGACTTGAGTAGCTAACAGCAAGGTAGGGAGTTACATCTCAGATATCAGAGAGAGTGTGGCTGTGTGTGAGTTCAGTGGGAAGTGAATTATATGTGTGTGTAGTTGTTATGTGTCAGTGAGTTAGTGAAGTGTAGAGGAGAGGGGGGATCTGTGCAGTTTCTAGTGTATCAGTAGCTAGTGCCTAGCCTGTGTGTCAGTTAGGATTTTGTGTGTGCAGTGTATTGGGAGTTGAGATCAGTTAGAGAGTGTAGTGTATAAATGACTGTGAGATACCTGAGTGATACCTGTGGTTGTATTAGAGTGTCTGTGGTGAGTGTGTGTGTAATTTCTGTGAGAGAGTGTAAACTCTGAGAGAAGGGAGAGAGAGAACAGTGAACCCAGGACCTGTGCACATTCCTGAGTTCACAGTTAGATAGTTCCTGTGTATGTGTATCAGTAAACTTTTACTGTGAGAGTGTTGTGTGAGGCCAGTGATTATCAGATGTGAGTGTCAGTGTGTAACTATGTGTGTGAGAGAGAGAGCAGTGTGAGAATGCAGTGTGTTAGCTGTGTGTACTAGTGTGTGTGTCCCATCAATCCCCAGGTCAGTGTACTAATGTATTATAACTAGTGTTTCCCTGTGTGTACTGTGAAGTGAATTAGGTTCAGTTAGATTGTATAGTGTAGGTGTGTAGTTTCAGTAAGTTACTGCAGGTACTTGGGAGTTCAACAAATGTTAAGTGAGTGTGTCAGTTAAGTGAAGGTCAGCATATCATGGAAAGGGTATCAATGTATCCATGATACATGAGGGTGTAGATGATTGAATATGATATTGGGTTATTGAGTTGCACTAGTAATATTAGTAGTTGGGTAGGGTTGGTATATATATACAACTATTAGTCTAGATAGTTAGGGGTAGATTAATATCTATGCTAGCATATAGTTTAGCTACATGTATAAATGTATATATGTAGATATATATATATATAGATATGCATGTATTGTATTATAATTAGTATCTATATGGTATTGAGGTACATTAGTGTTAGTATCTATGACCTAGTATAAACCTCAGAATTGACCTAGAGGCCTCATATTTAATTAGTTAAGCACGTTTATTTCTTTAACTCAGTTTTTGACATTGAATTTCCATAATTAGGTCATTGTGATCCCACCTTGGACGTCGATCCTCACACTTTGCCCAGGACCACAGGCGAGTACATTCTCTGACAGTTTTCATTGTTGATTATTTCTATAATACAGTTGTATTACATACTTAATTCCGACACTATGGATACACGGGTTAGCACCCTAGATCCCCATCATGAGGAGTCGTGATTGGAATCCATCGTGCTAGCTGGGGGATGGGGAACTATTAGTAGATTATGTGATCATATCCAAACCTTTACATGCATCATAGCTCACCCCACTTCTCACGTCGGGTGCGGCCTGACCATTACATGCATCATAGCTGTTATATATGATTAACCTAACCACTATATGTATCATAGCTAACCATATGGTTAGCCTGACCTACAAGAATCATAGTTAATCATATATAACCAGCCTGATCTAGTCCCAAGCCGATCACATAATAAACTAATATTTCAAACACTTAGCTAGATGTCTATTTTATTCAGATCTACTTGTTCTAGCATTCACTGTTTATTGTTCATTGCTAGATGCTCTATTGCCTATTTCCATTTCTCCAGTATTTTACATTTCCAGCATTTATTTCCATCTTGTATTTCTTACACTGTTTATAGTTTTTGTCAATTTAATGAAACTGCTGTTAGTGGTTGTGCTTCGCTCCAATCCTGACTGGATAACATTTTTCAGAGGACCTGGAGGATCTTTGCCCCACTCATTACGGCCCAGGATTAGAGGGAGATTTTACTCCAGAAACCCCAGAGGAGTTGCCTAGCCTAGAGGAAAATTTACCTGGCTGTTCTTAGATTATTTTTTGTATTTATTGTTTTAGACTGAGACTGAGTTGTATTTATTATTTTGTGACTTTGTGAGGTCATCTAGACCCAAGATTTGAGTTGGACTTATTATGGTTGCGTTATATTAGAACTTTTTTCTATTCTCATTGTGCCATTATTTCTATTAGCTTGTGATTGAGTATATCATAGAACTGTGGATTATTTATTATTGTCCTCCGTGCGGAGTTGAGACTATTGACAGGATATATTATGTGTTGAGATCTAGACAGCGTTCTACCGCCGATGCTGCGGCGTAGGCTGGACGTACCCACGACTCATGCCCAAATTTCGGGTGCGGGTTGTGACACATTTTATTGGTGGCCCATGCAGGTCCAGTCCTAGATTCGCATTAGAGCAATATCGTAGTGGTGCTCGCTTAGAGTATTACTACGAGCCTATTTTAGGAAATAGGAATTTGGCCGAGGATATGCTCAATCACAATTAGGAATTTCTGATTCTTATAATACTACTCTTAATAATTTTTCCTTTAGAAATTACTGTCCTTCTTTGATGATATCGTGTCTATTGCCTTGATTAAATTCTTCGATCTGTCTTCAGGATGCCGCCGAGAACCAGATCCCGGAGAACCGGAGCAGCAGAGTCAGAGAGGTCTGCCACCTCTCGCCTTGCCGGACAGACATTCGCAGCACCTCCTATATCTCCAGTACATGTGGGAGTGTCTGCAGCATTCGGGGGTCCTCCACCACCTGTTCAGAGGGTCCCCATAGCTACGACGGCTCCACCACCACCACCACCACCAGTTCAGCATCCAGGAGGTGTGCCCGTCGATGGAGCACAGATGTTCGCTTTGATTCAGGGCATGGTCGATGCCCAGAGGACGTCGGCAGAGGCCCAGATGGTGCAGGCTGAGGCACATCAGGCCCAGACAGAGATGATGAGGGTGAACATGGAGAATGCTCATCAAGTGGCTCTCCAGGCTGTGGAGAGAGTTACTCAGCAGCAGCAGCGTCCTGATCAGCACCACCAGAGGCCGGGCACCATTGTGGATTTCAAGAGGATGATGCCTCGGGAGTTCAAGGGGACAGAAGGGATACTCTACGCCGATGATTGGCTAGAGGACATCGAGAGAAACTTGCTCTTGGCGTAGCTTCCGCAGGCTCTTCAGATCGAGGCCGCCGGCAGCCAGATGTTCGACATCGCCTTGATGTGGTTTCGCACAGAGCCGAGACTCCTTGAAAGGGGACTCACTTAGGAAGCTTTCAAGGAGCTCTTCAAGGAGAAGTTCTTTCCTGATGTTGCCCTGGGAGCTTTGGAGAGTCAGTTCCATGACTTAGTCCAGGGGAGTTCGTCCGTCGACGAGTATGCCGCGGAGTTTTCCCGTCTGAGCCACTTCGCGCCATCGATGATTAGAGATCCGGGGGACAGGGCCCGGAAGTTCAGAAAGGGGCTGTCAAGGGAGATCAAGTCTCGCACGTCGGGACGTCGCACAGCTACCTACGAGGGCATATTGATGGATGCCCAGATAGCCGAGGATGACTTGGGCCTCAGGCCCAAGAGGGGACGCGATGGTCCCGGAGGAGCAAACAGTAGTGCGGGACCGGGCAAGCGTCCATACTTTCAGCAGCAGCAGAGGCCCTTTCAGCAGCAGCACCTGGCACCAGCCCGAGGGCAGGTCCAGCAGCAGCAACAGAGACAGACTCAGTCCGCCATCCAGTGTGCGTACTGCGGGAAGACGGGACATACTAGAGATATCTGCAGGAAGAGATTGGGCTCATGTCTGTCCTACGGATCGATGACACACCAGCTGAGGGATTGCCCTACCATTCGTCCAGGTCAGGGTGGAGCAGCCGTCCAGAGAGGACCAGACAGGGTACCTACCGTACCAGGAGGACAACAACAGAGGGCACCACTTCCACCGCAACATCAGAAGTTTGCCCAGCACCAGCAGCAGAGAGGTGTACCCCAGGGGCGAGCGTACGCCATGGCAGTCAAGAAGATCGAGCCAACAGGAGACTTGATCATAGGTTCGGTTCTTCTCGATTGTATTCCCACATTTACCTTATTCGACTCTGGCGCTTCCCATAGTTTTGTGTCTGTATCTTATGCACTTCGACATCATTTAGACACAGAACCATTAGCTAGGACTTGCAAGATCATGACTGGTGGAGGTATTATTCTAGTCCGTGATCACTGCAAGGACCGGAGGGTGTCAGTAGGAGGCCGAGAGTTGAGCGTGAGCTTACTCGTCATGCCACTTCCTGGGTATGATATTGTACTCGGAATGGACTGGTTGAGTAGGCATCATGCTACTATAGATTGTTATAAAGGCAGAGTATTATTTAGACCACTAGGAGTGCCGGAGTTTGAGGTCGTCAGAGGAGCAACGGAACAGAGGAAGAGCACATTTTGCGGAGCCAGGGCGGAAGAAGAAGAGTTGCCACATCCTCTGATAGCAGAATTCCTGGATGTATTTCCGGAGGAGTTGCCAGGCTTGCCGCCAGACAGAGATATTGAATTCTCTATAGACTTGGTTCCAGGAGAGAAGCCCATTTCACAACATGTCTATAGAGTCAACAACAGCGAGCTGGCAGAACTGAAGAAGCAAGTCGAGGAGCTGCAGGACAAAGGATTCATCAAATCCAGTTCATCACCGTGGGGAGCTCCGGTATTATTCGTACCGAAGAAGGACGGCACGGTGCGCATGTGCATTGACTATAGAGCTTTGAACAATATCACTATCAAAACAAGTATCCGCTGCCGAGGATAGATGATCTTTTCGATCAGTTGAGCGGGGCGAGGGTGTTTTCAAAGATAGATTTGAGGTTAGGCTATCACCAGGTGAAGGTGAAGAGGGAGGACACGCCGAAGATAGCTTTTCGGACCAGATACGGCCAGTTTGAATTCATGGTGATGCCGTTTGGTTTAACTAATGCACCGGCAGTATTTATGAACTTGATGAACAAGGTGTTCCACCAGTACCTTGACAAGTTCGTAGTGGTGTTCATCGACGATATTTTTGTGTATTCCAAGACTCCGGAGGAGCACGAAGAGCACCTGAGGTTGGTCTTATAGACTCTCAGGAGGGAGAAGCTGTACGGGAAACTCTCTAAGTGTGAATTCTTCCTTGACAAGGTTGAATTTCTTGGGCATGTGGTATCGGGTGACAAAATCTCGGTTAACCCACAGAAGATCGAGGCAGTGAAGTCGTGGGCTACCCCCAGTACGGTAGCTGAGATCAAGAGTTTTCTCGGGCTAGCAGGATACTACAGGAGATTTGTACAAGACTTCTCCAGGATTGCAGCGCCAATGACCAGATTGACTAGGAAGGATGTGGATTTTGTCTGGACGGAGGAGTGCCAGGCTGCATTTGATGAGCTGAAGAAGAGGTTGACGACAGCTCCAGTTTTGATGTTGCCAGCAGGGACAGGTGGTTTCACCATCTACAGTGATGCTTCAGGGAAGGGTCTGGGATGTGTTCTTCAGCAGCACGGGAAGGTGATTGCCTATGCCAGGCAGTTACGCCCTCATGAAGAGAACTACCCCACCCACGATTTGGAGTTGGCAGCAGTTATCTTCACTCTAAAGCTGTGGAAACATTACCTGTACGGAGAGCGTGTGGAGATCTTCACAGACCACAAGAGCTTGAAGTACGTATTCACACAGAAGGAGCTGAACATGAGGCAGAGGAGGTGGTTAGAGTTGATGAAAGACTTTGACATCTCATTGCAGTACCACCCAGGGAAGGCCAACGTAGTTGCCGATGCCTTGAGCAGGTATCCGATGGCGATGTACTTGACGACAGATAGACATTTGTTGACGGATTTGGAGAGCTTGGAGATTGAGGTGTTAGTTCCCGGTACTGAGATTCAGATGTGGAGATTGCAGATACAGTCCGAGCTGATGGACAGGATCAGAGCTGCGCAGTTCGATGATGAGGCTCTGAGGAGTATCAGAGCACAGGTTCAGACAGGATTGTCGGACGACTTTACTATCGCAGATGATGGTTCCTTACGGCACGGCACGAGGATGTGTGTGCCGAGCGGGGAGCTGCGCGAGGAGGTTTTGCAGAAGGCGCACCGCTCTCAGTACTCGATGCATCCCAGTGCCAACAAGATGTATCGAGACTTGAGGGAGCACGTATGGTGGTATGAAATGAAGCGCGAGGTAGCACGCTTCGTATCCCGGTGTTTAGTGTGCCAGCAGGTAAAGGCGGACCGGCAGAGGCCAGGTGGTTTGCTTCAACCTTTACCGATCCCAGAGTGGAAGTGGGAGCACGTGACCATGGATTTCGTTTCAGGACTTCCACGTTCTCCAGGAGGGAAGGACGCGATTTGGGTCATCGTGGACAGGTTGACCAAATCAGCCCATTTCTTACCTTTTAAGGTGGGCACGTCGACAGAGAGGCTAGCAGAGATGTACGTGCGACAGATTGTTAGGCTTCATGGAGTTCCTGTGAGCATCGTCTCGGATCAGGATAGCCGTTTCACTTCCCACTTCTGGAGGAGTCTGCAGGCTAGCTTGGGCACTCAGCTTAAGTTCAGTACCACATATCACCCCCAGACAGATGGGCAGTCTGAAAGGACTATTCAGACTCTCGAGGATATGCTACGCACTTGCGTTCTAGATCTCGGAGGTTCTTGGGAGGATCATCTGCACCTGGTAGAGTTCGCTTACAACAACAGCTACCAGGCCAGCATCGAGATGTCACCATTTGAGGCTCTTTATGGACGGAGGTGTCGTACACCGTTATCTTGGGACGACGTTGGAGAGAGAGCCTTGCTAGGACCAGAAATGGTCGTGGATGCAGCAGAAAAGGTAAAACTTATCAGAGACATACTGCGAGTGGCGCAGGACAGATAGCGGCATTGGGCCGACAGCCACCGTAGACCCCTTGAGTTTCAGGTATAGATTGTTATTTTCTGTTTGTGTTATTTGTTTAGACTGCATGTTGATACTGTTTTGTTTTAGGTTGGCGATCTAGTATTCCTACGGATTTCTCCGTCGCATGGCACGATTCGTTTTGGTCGAGGCAGAAAGCTTAGTCCACGCTACATCGGACCCTTCGGTATTCTTGCAAGGATAGGTGGAGTGGCATATAGACTGGACTTGCCGCCTGCATTGGAGGGATGCATGATGTGTTCCACGTGTCACAGCTGAGACGGTACGTAGCAGACCCTAGACACGTACTTGACCACTCGGAGATTAAGGTTGGTCCGACGCTCAGCTACCCCGAGCAGCCCGTAGAGATATTGGACCGCAGAGAGAAGGTGTTGCGAAACCAAACTATTCCTTTGGTTCGTGTTGCATGGAGACATCACTCTCCAGGGGAGTCAACCTGGGAGAGAGAGGACGAAATGCGCGAGCAATACCAGTACCTCTTCTAGACTTGAGGTATATCCTTTCTGATTTTTTCTTGTTCTGTTCAGTCCAAATTTCGAGAACGAAATTTCTTTTAGGAGGGTAGACTTGTCACTACCACTTTTCCAGATAAGGGCATTTGGGTAATTTTACTATTTGGAATAATTATGTGTTTAATTAATCAGCTGAGTTTTTAAAACTATTTATTTGATGTTGGTTGTGTTGGGTTAGGTCAAACCCTAGAAGTCAGTATGGCTAAACCCTAATTTGAAGACCAATTCTAGAGAAACCCTAGAATTCTAATTTTAGGTGGAACCTCAAACCCTAAATTTACTAAACCCTAGTTAATTAGGTTCTTCATGACCTAACATAGGGGGTTTAACCTAAAACTATGCATTAGAAACCCTAGCTTGGTTTTAATATAAAAGGGAACCCTCTCTTCCTTCATGAAGAAAACCTAAACCTAGCCTCCATTAAAGAAAAAACTATTCCCTCCCACAATTTTCAGAATCCCAAGCCCTAGGAATTCACTTTCCTCCTCCAAAGCAAAGAGAAGCAAGGGGTTGGGTCAAGAAGCCTTGGAAAAGAAGAACCTCCATTGAAGAAGCCATCCCCCTAGGTAAAACCCTATTTTAATTCTTTTAATCTCTGATTTCTGTTGTTAATGCCCATTAGGAACCCACCCTGAGGTTTAGATTTCAATTTTAGGGTTTCTACATGGAGATCTAGGAGGAACTAGGGTTTTGGTGACCTACGTGGAATTTTCCCCAATTTCGTGAACCCTAAGCATAGGAGTATGCTTTTAGATAGGATTGCATCTCCTACCTATAATATTGATTTCGATTTAGGGTTTAGGTTTGGGTATTTTTGGAGTTCTTGATGTGGGATCCATTTTTGCACATTATGTGTTTGGTGAAATGCACCTGGGAGGAATACCTATTTTTACCTAGTTCTTAGGAACCTATATATATATATATATGTATGTATAATTATACCTTCGGTTTTGTATGTGTGTATTGGGGAGATTTCGGTGCTGTATGTTTGGGAAATTTCACTGTGAGTAGTTGTTCAGTCGAGTGAAGATTGCTGTGCAGTGAGTTGTTCTGTTTTGGGATTCCCTATGTTTCAGCTAGTATATCCTGTGTGTATTTGGGTTCTCTTGAGTTTAGGCATCAGGGATTTGAGAACTGGTGAATTAGAGTATCAGTAACTTAGGTGGAATTGACTGTGTTGTGTCAGCAAGTACCCGTGTCTGTATTTTGTGTGATTACCTATGTGTTAAGTGCCTGTGTATGAGGGCCTATATGTGTATGTATCAGTGAAATTATGACTGTGTGTGAGGGTAGTTCAGTGAACAATGTTGTGTATTAGTGTGTGCAGTGTTGTGTATCAGTCAACCTATGTGTGACTGTGTAATAAGAATTCTGTAGAGTGATAATTCTTTCCAGGATCAATAGATAAGTGTGTAGCTGGGTACTCCCATGTCTAAGAGTGTATCAGTGTAAAAATGTAAATGTGTGTTCAGTGTACTATGTTAGATAGCTAGGTGAGTGTGTTCTCAGTAAGGGGGAAGAACAGAACTGTGTGTGTGTGTAGGTATGTGCAGTGTGAAGTATATAGTGTCTCAGTTAGAACATTGTAGTGCTGTATGTGTAGGATTTATTTCCAGTGTGTTTGAACTGTGCTGTGCAGTGATGAACCAGTGTGACTGAGTGATGCAGTGTAAATATCGGTGTGAGTTTTAGCCTGTGTGTTCTGTATAGGGGTGTCCCCAGTTGAGTTGGGTTGGGTAGCAGTAAAATTCCTGATGCCAATGGGTGTGGTTGTGTGAGTGAGGGTAGCAGGAATCATAGGGAGACTTGAGTAGCTAACAGCAAGGTAGGGAGTTACATCTCAGATATCAGAGAGAGTGTGGCTGTGTGTGAGTTCAGTGGGAAGTGAATTATATGTGTGTGTAGTTGTTATGTGTCAGTGAGTTAGTGAAGTGTAGAGGAGAGGGGGGATCTGTGCAGTTTCTAGTGTATCAGTAGCTAGTGCCTAGCCTGTGTGTCAGTTAGGATTTTGTGTGTGCAGTGTATTGGGAGTTGAGATCAGTTAGAGAGTGTAGTGTGTAAATGACTGTGAGATACCTGAGTGATACCTGTGGTTGGATTAGAGTGTCTGTGGTGAGTGTGTGTGTAATTTCTGTGAGAGAGTGTAAACTCTGAGAGAAGGGAGAGAGAGAACAGTGAACCCAGGACCTGTGCACATTCCTGAGTTCACAGTTAGATAGTTCCTGTGTATGTGTATCAGTAAACTTTTACTGTGAGAGTGTTGTGTGAGGCTAGTGAGTATCAGATGTGAGTGTCAGTGTGTAACTATGTGTGTGAGAGAGAGAGCAGTGTGAGAATGCAGTGTGTTAGCTGTGTGTACTAGTGTGTGTATCCCATCAATCCCCAGGTCAGTGTACTAATGTATTATAACTAGTGTTTCCCTGTGTGTGCTGTGCAGTGAATTAGGTTCAGTTAGATTGTGTAGTGTAGGTGTGTAGTTTCAGTAAGTTACTGCAGGTACTTGGGAGTTCAACAAATGTTAAGTGAGTGTGTCAGTTAAGTGAAGGTCAGCATATCATGGAAAGGGTATCAATGTATCCATGATACATGAGGGTGTAGATGATTGTATATGATATTGGGTTATTGAGTTGCACTAGTAATATTAGTAGTTGGGTAGGGTTAGTATATATATACAACTATTAGTCTAGATAGTTAGGGGTAGATTAATATCTATGCTAGCATATAGTTTAGCTACATGTATAAATGTATATATGTAGATATATATATAGATATGCATGTATTGTATTATAATTAGTATCTATATGGTATTGAGGTTCATTAGTGTTAGTATCTATGACCTAGTATAAACCTCAGAATTGACCTAGAGGCCTCATATTTAATTAGTTAAGCACGTTTATTTCTTTAACTCAGTTTTTGACATTGAATTTCCATAATTAGGTCATTGTGATCCCACCTTGGACGTCGATCCTCACACTTTGCCCAGGACCACAGGCGAGTACATTCTCTGACTGTTTTCATTGTTGATTATTTCTATAATACAGTTGTATTACATACTTGATTCTGACACTATGGATACACGGGTTAGCACCCTAGATCCCCATCATGAGGAGTCGTGATTGGAATCCATCGTGCAAGCTGGGGGATGGGGAACTATTAGTAGATTATGTGATCATATCCAAACCTTTACATGTATCATAGCTCACCCCACTTCTCACGTCGGGTGCGGCCTGACCATTACATGCATCATAGCTGTTATATATGATTAACCTGACCACTACATGCATCATAGCTAACCATATGGTTAGCCTGACCTACAAGAATCATAGTTAATTATATATAACCAGCCTGATCTAGTTCCAAGCCGATCACATAATAAACTGATATTTCAAACACTTAGCTAGATGTCTATTTTATTCAGATCCACTTGTTCTAGCATTCACTGTTTATTGTTCATTGCTAGATGCTCTATTGCCTATTTCCATTTCTCCAGTACTTTATATTTCCAGCATTTATTTCCATCTTGTATTTCTTACACTGTTTATAGTTTTTGTCAATTTAATGAAACTGCTGTTAGTGCTTGTGCTTCGCTCCAATCCTGACTGGATAACATTTTTCAGAGGACCTGGAGGATCTTTGCCCCACTCATTACGGCCCAGGATTAGAGGGAGATTTCACTCCAGAAACCCCAGAGGAGTTGCCTAGCCTAGAGGAGAATTTACCTGGCTGTTCTTAGATTATTTTTTGCATTTATTGTTTTAGACTGAGACTGAGTTGTATTTATTATTTTGTGACTTTGTGAGGTCATCTAGACCCAAGATTTGAGTTGGACTTATTGTGGTTGTGTTATATTAGAACTCTTTTCTATTCTCATCGTGCCATTATTTCTATTAGCTTGTGATTGAGTATATCATAGAACTGTGGATTATTTATCATTGTCCTCCGTGCGGAGTTGAGACTATTGACAGGATATATTACGTGTTGAGATCTAGACAGCGTTCTACCGCCGATGCTGCGGCGTAGGCTGGACGTACCCACGACTCATGCCCAAATTTCGGGTGCAGGTCGTGACACCTCTGCCTGAGCGAGTTCATCTTTCAATTTGCGGACCCTCGCTGCCTCTTCCTTATATTTGGCCTCGCACTTAGCCAGCTGGGGAATAACATACCCCAATATGGCATGCTCTTGATTCATCTCTTTCTGCTGTGCCTCGATGGACTTGCTCAGAGTTTTTATCTCACCAACAAGTTCCGCAGTTATGGAGTCATACTCAGCCTGAATCAGGTCATCAATGCTGCCTTGGGATAGTTGCAAATAATTGTTAATAGGTTATTCTAAACCATTAACTATTTGCTCCAGCGCGTCAGCTCTCCCAGCATCGTTGAAATTTCTGATCGACGCTATCGCAACCTGGGAGGACATCCTCAGAGCCTCGAAGCCTAGATTCTTCTCTAGCACTATTGATATCAGTATTTTCAAAGTGGTGTAGAAAATACTTGTATACTGCTCAACTATCATGGTGAGATCCGAATGGACACTGGGAGTGACTGCAATATCGGTGAATCCCCTTCTAGGAACGACTGCAGAGTGTGTCGTCACAGTCGTCGCCTCAGCAGATGGCGCGACAAAAGTAGAGGCACCAACAACGGTCGAAGTGGCTGACATACTCAAAAGAGGCATAGTCGTGATGACAGATTCATCCTCCTCTGAACATATTGGGACTGTATTGGGTGAGCCAGCACCCAAAAATATTGCCTCTTCAAAGTCGAGCACCGCTGTTTCATCGGCAGGATCTGCAACAAAGCCAAAGGTTGCGTCGACGCTGCCCTCCCCGTAAATGTTTTCCCCTGAAAAGAAGACAAGAGAAAGTTAATATCAACCTGAAGGTGTAAGGACGATATTTACCCATGGCCGATGGTATATATGTCATGTCTGCATCCAGTACATCTAAATCATTTCTTAATGATGCTAAGCGATTTGTCATACCTGGAGAAGGGGGTGCACCAAACGACGTCTAAGGGTAGTCATCCAAGTCTTCACCCAGATCCAATAGAGGTTCATCGGGTAGAATCTCGCTGGAGATACTTATAGATGAAGAAGGGGTTGGACCCATTATTGGGCTGGATAAAGAGATCCTTAATTTGCTCAGCCTCGAAGGCGATCTCGTAGCACTACCTGAAGCGGTAGCAGCGACAGCAGTCTCGAGCAAAGAATCTATGGCACTGCCAGCCGAAATTATGGAGGTTCCCTCTCTAATAGGCGAAGGACCTCTAGTCAAAAAAGTATCCCCAACAGGGGAAACAGCAGGTTCATTCTTAGGAGCCTCATGGCTGTAAGTCCTGACAGGACCACTAACAGTCTTCTTTTTCTTGCGAGGGGAAGTCTCTTTCAGAATAGAAGACTTTCGCTTACTGGGGATAACAAGAGGCTCTGAGGGCGAAGGTATTATGCCTCTCGGTACTGTCAATAAAAACTCATCTGGAGCGACAGAGTCTTCACCTTCGTCAGAGGAAACTGATGGGACTTCCTCTCTTTCAGCGGACTTATGAGAGGGCATCCTAAAACTTCCACGCATATCAAAATTGCGATGGAAGGTATTGATGGCCACATAAAATTGGGCATACGAGTGGAGGATGCGCAACTCCATGGAGAGAGAAGTCGCGGGCACAGTAAAGGTTGCTCCAGTACAACCCATTATAAAATACCGCCAACCTCTCCCTCCATCAATAAGTCCACCTCTGGACTTAAAGCTGGTGATGGCATTCCCCACATGCAATTGGTCATACCCAAACTGCCTGGCGAACCGACTAGGCAGATAAGGCTCCAAGAAGCAATGGTCTTCACTTCTATACAACATATGGGAAGGTCTAATGTAGACCAACCAATAAAAAGCTTCGGAAGAAAGAATGGTCTTCCCATCACCTGAATCTTGATGTCTCGTCCCCTATTGATTGAGATGTACAGTAGGGACGATACAGAAGAGCTTCCAGCTATGAGCAAAATTTAACGCTCGCCGACAGTCTACGACGGTGGTCACGTTTCAAGTAGAATTCTTATAATTCAACAAAAAATTATTTCCCGAACTACTGGCAGAGCCGGGAGACATCACCCTGGGGTTATGAAGAATTAACCATCCCATCAGATATAGAAACGATAATTCTACCCAGGGAAAGCTTTCACGTCGTGTTTCGTCTGCAAGCAGCCCATCAGTAATGGCCCTCAAGCCAGGTTGTATCTGGCATACCATGGCAGGGAGCAGGCCCAGTCTTGTGCCAAATACCAAACGCACTGCAGGCCATAAGGTGTTACGATAAATGCGATCCGAAGATGCAATACCAGGTACTACCAATCGGCGTAGCCATACAGAGAGGAAGCCAGCCAGTTGAGCTTCCCTAGACAGAGGCCTGCGGCAATGTCTCATATAACTGTAGGCTTTAGTACCTGCAGGATAACTCCCAACCCCCTCATCGAGAACTTGATCTGAAGCCCCAATAAGATCATCGATAAGATCATCGACTATTTGAGCATTAAGCACGCTCAGAAAGTTCAAAGGCTTATCCCTGGTATCCATAACATTGTCTGGCTTAGCATCTCTGGCCTGATGAAAGAAGAGATAGGACGCCCACTTGTTGGTATGAGCCAAATCAGAAGGCTCATTATAGAAGGTGGTGCACGCTAGATAATGGCTTATTAGCTCCTGGTATACTGCCACTACCCGAGGGTTTGTATCCCCCAGCTCCCTGTTTGTGGGAACATACTCTTCATAAGGAGTATCCCCCATTGGCAGTCTTGAAATCTATGCCATCTCGTGAAGGGCCAATCCCAACTCCCCTAGCGGAGTGGCAAAAGTTCCAGTGAGCGAGATATACCGCTCCATCAAAGCCAAAAATAGGTTGGGGTTGGGAGGTAACCCAACACTGGTAGCATTCACAACCGCGAACAGACCAATGCTCTCCAGCTCCTTCTGAAAATGCTTCAGGGCCCAAGTAGCTAAATGATCCCATCGAAGATTTCCAGGTGTAAGCCACCCGTTGGACCGAGGACTAACCTTGGGGTATACTCCGCCATGCCCCATGAAGTCATTGGAAAAAGTTGATAATTGGACTGGCTGGAGCAGTGAAGTATCCTCACTCGGGACACTGCCCGGCAGTAATCCCCTGAAAGGCACGACAGGGCCTGAAGGGCGGCTCACAAATAATCCTTGGTCTGATCCTTTCTGATAAAATATCTTCCCCGGCTGGCCGTGAAGATTAGGGGTCAGGGTCAACGACATCTTCCTGGGATGCGTGGCATGGAAGAATGCCGAGATAGGGTAATCTCTCGGCATCCTGGGCAGGTACATGACCATTGCCCCAGCTGTAAAAATCCAGTTTTCCTTCTTTGTCTTCGTTTGGGATTGTTTATCAATCATATCCCCGAATAGGAAAGCTGGTTTTATATATTTGGCCCAATCTAGAAACGTCAGGGGCTCCCCGTTGATCATACTCAACAACATTTGTTCTCCTTGAGACGATATCAGAATTCCCCTTCCTTCAGGATACTGGGTTCCAGAAATAGGGAATGTCACAAGGGACAAATCCTCCAGGTAATTGGAGTTCAGCATCCCAGCAGCAGAACCCATCACCTCAGCCAACAGAGGTATCTATAAGTCTACTACAAAATATAAGAAGAACAAGTCAGTTTCTGTACTAGACATTACAGTCTTGCAGCTTACGCCAAAGATCAACAGTCTGTTCTTTTACGCCAAGACTGTAAAAATCAATAGTTTTACGCTAGAATCTATTTCCTAGGCGTAAAATTCAAGATTGGTAGTATACACAAAAATATGACAGTCTGTGTTTTTATGCCAGACTGCCAAAATTTGAGTTATTACGCCAAAATTTTCATCCAGAGCGTAACACTCAAAGTTTGTAGTTGTAGAAGCATGAAAAAAATGCTGGATAGCTATGCGCAGGATGTTGATGCAGGGCAGCGTAAACAGAGGACCTCAGAGCCATCAAACGTGTAAACAGAGATTTTTTGCTGAGCACAGCTTAAAAATATAGGCTCAAGGACCATCCACGTAATGCAGTATGTCCAGGCTGCTTCAGCGTAAACAGGGTGCTTCATCGCCTATATGGCGTAAAACTCATCCGCTTTCAATATAGCATTGAAGTGTACGAGGAACGCTTCGTATTCTTCGAAATGAACCTGTCAGATCATGCAATGAACCTAACGTCTGGACTCCTGACAAAGAGTACTGCACGATAACCCAAGCGACGGGTATCATGATGGCGCGGCACTGCAACCCAGGCTGTCATTTACTGCCATTTTCTTTACGTAAACTACTTTTACACATACGAAGGAATACGCTGCCTAGTTTTACACAGGCCGATGTGAGCTGTTTACGCTCCGCAGAAGACAAATAGCCTGCCACGTCAAAAGCTGCACTTCGTACAGGGCTCGAGGCACGTCTCTGTATTTAATGCGCAGGGCGGTGATAGTTTCTCGAGGCACGTCTCTGCACTTAAAGTGCCGAATACTGATAGATGCCCAAGGCACGTCTCTACACCTGATGCACAGAAGGGTGCCAGGCCTTCAAAATATGCCTCCTCATTTAATTCATAAGATAATGGCGGATCTCCACATTTAATGCTGGGGATTTGATTAAACGTCACCGAACCATCGTTTAGTGACATCCTCTTTGCGTAAACTACTCTTACGCATATAAGGAAATACGTCACCCAATTTTACACAGGCAGACGTGAGCTTCTTACGCTCCGCAGAAGGCAAATAGACCGCCACATCAGCAGTTACTCTTCGTACAGGATTCGAGGCGCGTATCTGCATTTAATGCACAGAATAATGGCAAATCTTAAAGACAAGCCTCTGTATTTAATGCGCAGGATGGGGGCAGATCTCTGTATTTAATGCAAGAGATTTGATTATATCTCCAAAAGCCGTAATTTTGGCTAAAACGTCCACATCATCTCGGCTTCTACGCCTGCTCGGCTTCTATGCCCACTCGGCTTCTATGCCCACTCGGCCTCTATGCCCATTCGGCTTCTACGCCTATTTTGGCTTCTATGCCATGGTGACAGTCATTGGCATCTACGCCAACCTCTTCTACACGAGGGATAACTACCTACGTGGCTTCTACGCCGTGATCTTTGCAGCAGATATACGCGTTCTGTCCCTTAGTTGGACGTGCGTCACGTGCTCACTCAAAAGGTCATCTATACGCAGGCATTGGTTATTTTAAACCGTCGTGTAAAAGGGTGCTGTACTTTTCACTACTCGATTTCTACGCCGACTGTGTGGTCACTGTCACTAAAAACTCTATAAATAGAGACCTCTATCAACAGAGGGAAATGGGAAGAAAATTGGTCAAAGAAATTAGGAAAAAAATTGATCAAGAGATCCAGTATCAGAACCAACGGTCAAAGAGAGTGGAGGTCAAAAGAGATAGGAGAATCCAGAGGTCAGGCAAAGAGAAGGGATCGACGACTTTGGCATCGAGCATCCACCCTCTTTAGCAACCTGCGAAGCTGCTTTTTGTCTTCCACGGCACTTCTTCAACATCGTGTGGTCCAAGGGCTAAAGTGATCGACTGTAGATCCGACACCTATAGCAATATTTACCCAGATTAAATAAATTGTACTCAGACATCCTCGTATAGGATTAAATTGTACAATCTTGTTTGTAAACATAAAAGAAGGGCAGGTTTTAGTATAAGACCTCGTTTTCTATATTATCAATCTTTTCTCGTTTATTATCCTAAATAAGATGGCCACTCTGCTGGGGACATCTTTCTCTTCTGATGAGGAAGCTATTGCTCAACACGATATGGTATTCGTGGGATCCGTGAAGAAGATACTGGTCGTCCAGTTCGACCAGTCTGCCTACGAAGACATGCTTCGAACAGGGGGTAGCTCTCACTCCCTCTCCGTCCAAAACAACAGGAAGCTGCGCAAGGTCTGGATGCCCAAGACATCCTCTACCATTCCTGTGGACTCTCTGATCTCTCCGATCTCTCTGACCAATGAGGTTGTAGCATTGCTCCCTCCGTGCCTTGCGCGTAAAATTCAGTCACCTGTCTCTGTCAGGGCCGACAAAACTTCTAGCAATGCCTCAGCGCTAACCCAGAAGTATAATCCGCGCCTTGCGCGTAAAATTCAGTCTCCTGTCTCTGGCAGGGCCGACAAAACTTCTGGCAATTCCTCAGCGCTAACCCAGAAGTATAATTCGTGCCTTGTGCGTAAAAATCAGTCGTCTGTCTCTGGCAGGGCCGACAAAACTTTTGGCAATGCCTCAGCGCTAACCCAGAAGTATAATTTGCGCTCTGCGCATAAATTTCAGTCTCCTGTCCCTGGCGGAACAGACGAAACTTCGGACAATGCCTCAGCGCTAGTCCAGAAGCCTAATTCGCGCTCTCTGCATAAATTTTAGTCTCCCGTCCCTGGCGAAATAGACAAAATTTTTGATGATGCCTCAGCGCCAAATTAGGAATCACAAACGCGCTCCGCGCGTAAAAATGCATCTGTCTTCCGTGGAAAAGCAGATGATCCCTGCAATCTACGTAAGGGAAAGCGAGCGGCGAACTACTCAACTTCACGACCTTTACTCCAGCAAAGGAACAAGCCATCGTCTTCTTCTTCTGTAAAGACTCCAGACTTGTGTGAATTTTTGATCCAGAAACACGAAGATAAGGGTCATAAACAGGCTTCAGTTCCCCTAACGGTCAAACGCGGAGAGATCTTGTGGGAAGATGCATCAACATCTAATGTCGTCATAACAGGTGGACCAAATGAAAGATTCTATCTTTATTATTCCTCTAACTCGCGATGACCAGCATCTAATAGTCTTCAGTCGCATACGGAGCAGCCCGATCATACAGAAAGAATTTCACGAGCCTGAAACTGGCAGAATACAAATCCACAGATATAGCCCGCAGGCGTTGAAAATTATACAAGGCATGGGTTATGATTTGAAGCTGAAACAAGGCCTCAACTATGGAAAGGGCAGACGAATACCGTTGTATGGTAACTCTTACGTTCAACAAGCTCGTTTTGGGTTGGGGTATACTGCATCTCTTGCGAAGCCCAAATCTTTAAAGTCTAGTCCTATACAACCAGAGGCAGGTCCTGCTAAATCAGCTTCTGCGGACAGACGCCACAGCATGTCTGGGGGTAGCCTACATCAACAAAACAGGGCGGCATCCAAAGCTGGGGGTGGAATTCCCTCAAGATCCAAAGATGATGCGATGACGACGATCCTCCCGGAAAACCATAAAATTCAGGCATCAGGAGCCCGAAGACCAAAAGAGACTTTCTCCTTCAATGAAGACGACGTTATTGAAATCTTCAATATGTTGATGAAGGAACGCAAGCTTCAGCTACCCAACATCAGACATCCTGAGAGGGCAGGCAAAGTTGATGACCCAGATTATTGTCTCCTCCATAGGTACATACACCACCCCACAAAGGCGTGCTATGTACTAAAAAAAAGAATTCAGGAGTTGATCGAGGCCAAGGTCATCACTTTGCATCTATAAACAAAGGGACGGTCATTACCAATTAGATTTTCATTCTTTTTCTTACCTAAAAATTCGCTCTCTTCAAGAATGTACCTGAGAAAGAATCCCTAAAAGTTTCTCCAATAGATTCTTCAGGAAAATCACTCCACAGTGAATTGTCCAGACACAAGTTTATGTTCATCATCCAAGCATTTCATTCCTATCCCCAGAAGTTTGGCATGTTCATATTACCTCTGAACAAACTTTGTCGATTTTAGCTACCGATTATCATGTTCATATTACCTCTAATATCGGTTGTCGTCTCAACTTAACGCCCATACTTAACTCTAAGTACGCCAGTGGTGTTAGGCCCACAAAAACTGCCATGTCCATATTACCTCTGAGCAGATATGCGCCTCCATCCCCGATGGAATTGCATCCCAGAAGTTTGTCATATTCATATTATCTCTGAACAAACTCTCCGAGTTTCTGGCTACCGATTATCATGTTCATATTACCTCGAATATCGGTTGTCGTCTCAACTTAACGCCCGTACTTAACTCTAAGTACGCCAGTGGTGTTAGGTCCACAAAAACTGCCATGTCCATATTACCTCTGAGCAGATATGTGCCTCCATCTCCGATGGAATTGCATCCCAGAAGTTTGTCATATTCATATTACCTCTGAACAAACTCTCCGAGTTTCTGGCTATCGATTATCATATCGGCTGTCATCTTAAATTAACACCCGTGCTTAACTCTAAGTACGCCAATGGTGTTAGGTTCACAAAGACTGCCATGTCCATATTACCTCTGGCAGGTCTTGTCCCAAATCTATTATTTGCACTCTCGTGCGCAACGAATAATAGGTCTACCAAAGAACCCGTGGCGTGTCCTCAATGCCACAGTGTGATGGAGGTGATCCCAAATATCACTTTTACTCAAGATGACATGCTGTTAAAACATAATAGACATGACAGACCCCTCTATTACACCGGGTACATCGGTTCCATAGAGGTCGACCGGATTCACATAGATCCGGGATCATCAATCAGCATCATTCCTCATAGTCTGCTCAGGCCGCTGAGGATTCCTACCAGCGAATTAGCGTACACCACCACTACAATCGTGGGTTTTAATGCCAGAAGAAGTAAGCCGTTGGGGAAGATTCGCCTGAGGATACAAATTGGCAATCTCAGATCAGTGGCTATGTGTTACGTCATCGATTCAGAGGTATCCTACAACATTCTGCTGGGTAGACCTTGGATCCACGACCACAATATCGTTCTTTCAACTCTACACCAATGTTTCAAATATGTAGACGCCCGAGGAACAGTGCAAACGGAGATTGCTGACCTAAACCCGTTCAAAGGAGTAGAATCCTACTACTCTGATGCCGTGTTATACTCTCAAGACTGCACGGAAGAGGTGTCAGCCAAAGCAGAGAAGGAATCCCACCTGGAGCCAGAGCAACCCTCTGCCAAGCAAACTCTGTCAATCCAGGTGAAAGGACGGACTACTCGTCCAAAAGCCATAAAACCTATGGCTATCCACTTGAACGAGACCAGGTCAGGAAAAGGGGGTGGTCCTCTAGTGATCACTTTGAACCAGAAGCCTCCACCCTTGGTCATCAACCTCCGGCGCAATAGGCAGTCGAGTGATGTAAATGCAACCGGGAACAGAGTTTCAGATGATAATAAATATCCTCTTTTCCAGTATATTGACGCCCAAATTCCAAATTAGGAATCCTTCTCCTGCGATGATATAGAACCTATAGCACAAAAATTCTTGGAAGCTATAGATTTCTATCATCCGTATATATGGGAAGTGGCATCATCATCCAATATCACCACGACATATGGACCGCATAAGGATTCTATCTTCATTGTCCCGTCTACTTGCAGCAGTCAGCATTCAATAGTCTTCGGCCACATGCGCAATAAACCTATTGCACAAGAGGATTCTTCCGACGATGATGCCGGTAAAATGCAGGTTCACAGATACAGCCCGCAAGCTCTGAAGATCATACAAAATATGGGTTATAACTTGAAGCTTGAACCGGGTCTCAACTACGGGAAAGGCAGACGAATGCTGCTGCAAGGCGACCCTAACTATCAACGAACTCGTTTCGGGTTAGCGTATACCACCTCCAACGCAGCTCCTGAGTCAAACGAGGATATCTTTTCCTCCTCTCAAAATGGCTCAGCGCCCTCTGACTCATCTCATGCTCTCGAGCAAACATTATCAGTAAATATGGTAGTGACAGATTCCTTCGAATCAGACGAACAAGAATCCGAATCGTTTGAGAATGACGCTTGGGCTCAGCAAATGGATACACAATGGGAGTTCTGCTTCGAGCAGAGAGAACCGCCCACTGAAGACAAAGTTATCCAGATTGACGTTGGGGATAAACTTTCGCCAAAGCTGATATTTATCAATAATAGTCTTTCCGAAGCAGAAAGGGAAGAAGTTATCCAGCTGATAAAAGAATATATCAACGTCTTTGCGTGGAATTATGAGGATATGCCAGGCCTTAATCCAAAGGTAGCTACTCATAGGCTCAATATATTGCCCGATTCGAAGCCTGTGAAGCAGCACCAACGCCGGTTCCGCCCGGATATGATGGACGCCATTGAAGCTAAAATCAAGAAGTTGATAGCCTGCGGCTTCATCCATGAAGAACAACATCCCGACTGGGTCGCCAATGTTGTCCCGGTCATGAAGAAAAATAGGAAATTACGAGTCTGCATCGATTACCGAGATCTGAACCCAGCCTGCCCCAAGGATGAGTTTTCTCTTCCCATCACGGACGTCATGATTGACAATACATGCGTCTTTGAACGTATGTCTTTCATGGACGGATTTTTAGGATACAATCAAATCAAGATGCATCCTGAAGACGAGAAGCATACTGCCTTCCGGACACCATTGGGGGTATATTGCTATACGGTCATGCCCTTCGGATTAAAGAATGCCGGGGCTACGTACCAACGGGCTATGAGTAACATATTCTATGAGCATTTAGGCAAGACAGTAGAGTGTTACGTGGACGATGTAGCTGTCAAGAGCCGTCTCAAGGATAATCACATACATGACTTGAAGACGGTATTTGACTTGATGCGCCAACATTAACTCAAAATGAATCCTACAAAGTCCTTTCTGGGGGTATCTAGTGGCAAATTTTTGGGATTTGTCATAACCGCCAAAGGCATTCAAGTGGACCCTGATAAAGTCAAGGCCATCTTAGAAATGCGACCACCCCGCAATCTGAGTGAACTCAGGGGATTTCAAGGTCGTCTGGCTTATATCCGGAGATTCATATCCAACCTCTCGGGGAGATGTCAGCCATTTTCTCATCTCATGAAGAAAGTGTATCCTTCATATGGGACGAAGCCTGTCAGCAAGCGTTCGGTGATATCAAGCACTACCTCACTAGCCCACCAGTTCTGGTGCCTCCTGTCATAGGAAGACCATTCGTGCTGTATGTTTGAGCGATGAATCATTCTCTAGGAGCTCTTCTCACACAAAAGAACGAGATGGGTCAATAGCAGGCTATCTATTACCTCAGCAGGATGATGGTGGGAGTCGAATACCGGTATAATCCAGTAGAGAAAGAATTCTTGGCTCTGATGTTCGCTATTCAGAAAATACGACACTATGTCACAGGCCAAACCATTCACATCATCTCCAGGATCAATCCTCTTCGGGTACTGATGAACAAGCCAAGTGTTCTTAATTCCTGACTCGCGACCTGAGCGATGTTATTAACACCGTATGACATGGTGTACGTCCCTCAGAAGTCCGTCAAAGGCCAAGCATTGGCTGACTTCCTAGCTGCTCATCCGATCCCGGAGGCCTCCAAGCTGTACGAGGACATTCCCGACGAAGTTGCAGAGTGTAATTCTGTAATGGAAAGTGATGCATGGCAACTGTTCTTCGATGGTGCCTCCAGAACTGGTCCCAGAGGAAACATGGTTTCGGGAGTAGGAATTGTCCTGGTTACTCCTGATAAGCTTGTCACCTACCGAGCATATTCTCTTAGCGAGCCTTGTTCCAACAATGTGGCGGAATACAATGCTCTAATAATCGGCCTCCAAGTCGCTATTGAATTGGGCGTCGAATCTCTGGAAGCTTTCGGTGATTCTCTGCTGATCGTCAATCAAGTCAGAGGAATATATGAAGTCCGGAATCCAGACCTCATCCCCTATCACCGAGCAACGGTCGAGATAGCCATGACATTCAAAGGATTCTTCCTAGAGCATGTGCCTCGATCTCAGAATCTGGAAGCTGATGCCCTAGCCAATCTAGCTGCAGATTTAGCTACCCCTACAAGAAGGCAGAATTCGGTAATCCTTCTTAACAGAGATTTATTCTGTGTGAAAAATAATTTCCACATAGAACACAGCGTAGCGGTGGACACAGATCCTCCCAGGAGAGACTGGAGAAGTCCCTTTATAGATTTCGTAGCATACGGAATCTTGCCAGAAGATCCTAAAGAGGCGGTATCCGTCAAAAGACGATCATTACGCTTCTATTTCGATGCATCATCACAATGTCTATATCACCGGTCTTATGACGGACTATTATTACGATGTCTCTCTGGTAACGAAGCACAGCGGATTATCCGTGTAGCCCACGACGGCGTATGCGGAGCACATCAACCCGGTCCTAAGCTACAGGATCATATCAGGAGACTGGGCTATTACTGGCCTACTATGATCACAGATGTAATAAAGTATGCAAGACACTACAGAGCCTGTCAGGTCCACGCAGACTTTATCCATCAACCTCCCGAATATCTACATCCTACGGTTGCGTCATGGCCTTTCGAAGCATGGGATATGGATATCATTGGTCCTATTCACCCGTCTTCTTTCAGAGGTCACCAGTTCATACTGGCCATCACGGATTACTTCTCCAGATGGGCAGAGGCGATCCCTCTTGCTGAGTTGAAGGCATCTAGTGTGATCAGCTTCATCAAGCATCACGTTATTTACCACTTCGGGATACCCCGAAGGATAATCCATGATAATGGGCCTCAATTCATCAGCCAAGTATTTTATCAATTTTGCGATAAAAATTAGATACAGAATATCGCCTCTACGGCGTACAATCCTGCTGCTAATGGTTTGGCGGAAGCTTTCAATAAAGCCATTATCAAGCTCCTGAAAAGGTTCATCTCTTCGAACAAAAGGGATTGGAATGAGAAGCTGGGAGAATGTCTCTGGGCATATCGCACAACGGTACGAGCACCGACAGGTTGTACACCATTCTCATTAGTCTATGGGAGCTAAGCAGTTCTCTCCATCGAGATCCAAATTTCGTAACTCAGGATAGCCGTGGCTAATGGGTTGACTCAAGAAAAGAATGACCTGTTAAGGCTTCAAGAGCTGGAAGGATTAGACGAGAAATGCCTCCAAGCTTAACAGCGTATCGCGCTCTACCAAGCACGTATTTTCAGAGCTTTTAATAAAAAAGTAAAGGAAAGAGTGTTCAAAGTCGGTGAGCTAGTTTTAGCTGTAAGAAGGCCGATGATTCTTACTCACAGAAGTAAGGGCAAATTCCAGCCCAAATGGGAAGGCCCTTATGTGATCGAGACGACATTCTCAAACGGCGCTTACAGGTTAGCCCATCCTAATGGAGACCTGTTAATGGCTCCTATCAATGTCAAATTCCTGAAAAGGTACTATGCTTAACCTCTGTTCAAGTACAATATGGCGAAAACCTCATTCTGACAAAACTACTTCCAAAATGAAACTAGTTGGATCGTATTCTATCATGTCCATATAACCTCTGAATAGATATATCCTGCTAAAACTTACCGAGAGTATATCACGTCCATATTACCTCTGATATCACTTTCACCCAAACCTGTCATTTACATTCCGAAATGATAGGGCCACAAAGTCAGATAAAAGCCTCTTTATTATTCCCAAAAAGGAGCAAAAATACATCGAAAAGCAAAAGCAAAAGTACATCATTTTGGGGGAGCAGTCAGGTCGCCAAGCTGCTGCGCCAGTGCGGCCATTCTCTAAGTCCTAGAATCCAAGACATCATGGCAAGCCCGCTCCAGCCGTGCCTCATCATTGCTCAGGAGGGACAGTTCGGCTCTAGCCCGAAGAAAACCAGCAAGGCGACTCCTACACGCGCCAAGTTCTGTTGTGCTACACCCAATCGGCTATCCACCACAACTAGAGCTTTCGACGACTGAGAAGCGCACTCTTTTGCCTGAGCGAGTTTCATTTCCAGCCTGAGGACCCTCGCTACATTCCCTTCGTGCTCGGCCCGGTACTTCGTTTGAAGAGCAATGGTCTCCTCCACGACGGCTTTTCCTTCATCCATCTCCTGCTGATGTGTCTGGATAGATTTATTTACGCCTGCCATCTGTTTAGCAAGCCGTGCAGTCATGGAGTCGTATCTAGCCTGGACCAGATCTTCAACATTGTCTTGAGCTAGCTGCAAGTATTCGTTAATGGGTTGCTCCAAACCATTAACTATCTCCTCCAGCGTTTAAGCTAGCCCAGTGTCGTCGAATTCTCGGATCGGCATTATCGCGGACTGGGAGGACCTCTTCAGCGACGCAAAACTCAGATTCTTCGCCAACACCCTTGATATTAACATTTTCAAAGTGGTGCAGAAGATATCAATGTACTGTTCGATCAGCACAGCTAGGTCCGATTGGACGCTGGGGGTGGCCTCGATATTGGCAAATCCCCCTCCGAGAACAACCGCAGACGATGCTGCCACGGCCGTCGCCTCAACAGGTGGTGTGACGAAAGAAGAAGCGCCAACATCGGACGAAGATACCAGCATACTCAAAGGAGGCATTGTCGCAATGACAGGCTCATCCTCCTCTTCAGATATAGAAATCTTGTCGACAGGCGAGCCGGCACCCAAAGATGTTTCCTCCTCAAAATCGGCCACCTCCGTGTCGCCGCCAAGACCTGATACACAGCTGAAGGGCGCATCTACACTGCCCTCCCCAAAGGGCTCTTCCCCTGAAAAGAGGACGAAAGAAAGTTAGTATCGAAATGATGGTAACTTTTCTAAAAAGAGGCGTGAAGACGATATTTACCCATGGCCGACGGCATATATATCGCGTCTGCAGCCTGTACAGCTAAATCATTTCTTAATGATGCTAAGCGAGCTGTCATACCTGGAGAAAGGGGTCTGCTAACTGATACTGGCAAATAGGCTTCCAGGTCCTCGTCAAGTTCCAACCGAGGCTCATCGGCAGGAATCTCGCCAGGTGCGCTTACAGGCACGGCAGGGGTCTCTCCCGATGCCGATCCACATAAAGATATACTCAGCCCCGGAGGCGACCTCGTTCCACTACCTGAAGCAGTAGCAGCGACGGCGGCCTCCAGTAGAGATTCTCCGGCACCACCAGCCGGAACTGTAGAGGGTCCCTCTCTAAAAGGCGAGGAACCTCCAATCAAAGAATCATCCCCAACATGGGGAGATGTAGGCTCACTTCCAGGAGCCTCAATACCAGGAATCCGGAGAGGACGATTAACCGTCTTCTTCTTCCTCTTGCGAGGGGAAGTTTCCTTCGGAGTAGGAGCCCTTCGCTTCCCGGAGATTACCAAAGGCCCCGCAGGCAGAGGTACTTCACCCCTCGATACCGCCAGCAGAGGCTGATCTGGAGTAACGGACTTCTCACCCTTATCAGAAGAAACCGAGGGAACTTCCACTCTTCCCCCAGACTTGGAAGAGGGCACCCTAAAACTTCCATGTATGTCAAAATCGCGATGGAAGGTGTTCGTTGCCACATAGAACTGGGCATACGAGTACAGGATGTGCAGCTCCGTGGAGAGTGTAATGACCGACACGATAAAAATTGCTCTAGTGCAGCCCATGAGGAAGTATCGCCATCCTCTAGCTCCGTCAATGAGTCCACCCCTGGACCGGAAGCTGGTGACGGCGTTGTCCACGTGCAACTGATCATACCCAAACTGCCTGGCAAACCGACTAGGCAGGTAGGACTCCAAGAAGCAATAATCTTCACTCCTGTACAGTAAATGGGAAGGTCTAATGCAGACCAACCAATTAAAAGCTTCAGGAGAAAGATTGGTCTTCTCTCTACCGGAATCCTCAAGCCTAATCCCCGATTGATTACGATGTATGGAGGGGACAGTGTAGAAGAGCTTCCAGCTGTGACTAAAGCCCAGCACCCACCGACAGTCTAGAACGGTGGCCATATTCTAGAAAGATTTCTGGTAGTTTAACAAGAAACTAGCCCCCGAACTACTGCCGGAGCCGGGAGACATAACCCTGGGGTTATGAATAATTAACCATCCCATCAGATACAGGTATGGTAATTCTACCCTGGGAAAGCTATCACGTCGAGTTTCACGGTGAGTAGCCCATCAGTCATGGCCCTCAAGCCAGCTTGAATGCGGCACACCATGGCAGGGAGCAAGCCCAGTCTTGCCCCAAATACCAGACGTACTGCAGGCCATAGCGTGTTACGGTGAATGCGGTCCGCAGATGCGACGCCAGGTACCACCACTCGGCACAGCCATATGGAGAGGAAGCCAGCCAGTTGAGCTTCCCTGGACAGAGGCCTGCGGCAGCACCTCAAATAACTATAGGCCTTAGTGCCTACAGGATACTGTCCTATCCCTTCATCGAGGATCAAGTCCGGAGCCCCAGCGTCTACCATGAGATCGTCGACTACCTGAGCATTTAGCGCGCTCAGAGGATTCACAGGCAGATCCTTGCCCTCCAATACCTTCTCCAGCTTAGCGTTTCGGGACCGGTAAAAGAAGAGGTAGGACGTCCATTTATTGATGTGAGCCAAATCTGAGGGCTCACCATAAAAAGCGGTACAAGCAAGGTAGTGGCACATCAGCTCTTGATACACTTTCACTACCCGAGGGTCTGAATCCCCCAGCTCCCGGTTCGTAGGAACATACTCTTCATACGGAGTATCTCCCATCGGCAGTATCGAGATCTCTGCCATCTCATGAAGGGCCAATCCTAACTCCCCCAGTAGAGTGGCAAAAGTCCCGGTGAGCGAAATATATCGCTCCATCAGTGCCAAAAATAGGTTGGGGTTAGGAGGTAACCCAACACTGGTGGCACTCACAGCTGCAAACAGACCAATGTTCTCCAACTTGGTCTAAAAATACTTCAGGGCCCAATCAACTAAGCAAGCCCATCGAAGGTTTGTAAGGGTGATCCACCCACCGCACCGAGGGTTCACCTTAGGGTATACTCTTCCGTGCCCCATAAAATCATTGCAGAAGGTCGATAATTGGACCGGCTGGATCACTAAGCTGTCTCCACTCGGGATACAGCCCGGGTACAGTCCCCTGAACATTATCACATTGTCGGAAGGGCGGCTAAATAACGACCCCTGGTCCGCTCCTTTCAGATGAAAGATCTTCCCCGGCCTATCGTGAAGATCAGGAGTCAGCGTCCACGATATCCTCCTGGGATGTATGGCATGGAAGAACGCCGAGATGGGATAGTCTCTCGGCATCTTGGGCAGATAAAAAACCAAGCCCCCGGCAGGAAAAACCCAGAGTTCTTTCTTGGGCTTCGTCTGGGCCTGCTTGTCAATCATGTCCCCGAAGAGGAAAGCCGACTTTATGTATTGGTCCCCGTCTATGTACGTCAGGGGCTCCCCGTTGATCAAGTTCAGCAGAGTTCGCTCGCCCTGAGCCGATATCAGAATTTCCCTTCCTTCGGGATACTGAGACTCGGAGATAGAAAATATCACGTGTGACGGATCCTCCAGATAGTTGGAGTGCAGCATCCCAGTGGCCGAACCCATCACATCGGCTAGAGGAGACACATGCAAGTTAACTGCAAGAGTGCAAGATAAACACGTCAGTTCCTATAACTAGACATTAAAGATCTTGCAGTCTACGCCAAAAATCAACAGTCTGTGCTCTACGCCAAGACCGTAAAACTTGACCATTACGCTGGAATCTATTTTCTAAAGCGTAAAGTTCAAGGCCGGCAGTATACAGTCTGTGCTTTATGCCAGACTGATAAAGTTGAGGTATTACGCCAGAATCTTCATCCAGAAGTGTAACACTCAAATTTTATACGCCAACTTTCGACAGTCAAAGCTTTTACGCCAGACTGCAAAAATTTGGAGTTTTTACGCTGACACATTAGAAATGTGGGCATAAAATATAAAACATCTCTCTGCATCATCTTCCTCAAAGAGGCTATCAGCACAGAAGACGACCTAGCACGGTCACGTACAACGTGTGCGAAGGATTTTCAGTCGTTCTTTTTTGTCCCAAATGCTCTACCTTTAAGGCCAGGTGCACTACTCGTCGGCGGGATACTTCGCTCAGAATGAAGTTCGCCTTGCCCGACCGAAGATGCTCTCTCTTGAGCAGAAGAACGAGAAGAAGAATCAACCTTCTTTCCCTTAGCGGAGGGGACTTATTTTGGTGCCATTACTGGAAACTTTGAAATCTCGGAGAAGAGACGAAGAAGAACTCGAACAGACGAAGGCTTTCTTTCGTAGAAGACGGATGAAAAGTTTTTCTCTCAGAAACTTGGGGTATATATAGAGTTCGGATGGACTCAACGAATCTCAAACCAAATCTCCTAATTAATATTCGATTATGATTGGGTACTACGTCAGCCTATCACTCAGAGAAGGCGGACAGTCAGCGAAATTCAAAAAGTTTTCGCGCAAAGCAGATTCGTGGTTTCTACGCTAAGGAGCTTTCTACGCTCGACAGCTACAGATCTATAATTTTACGCTCACAGGCTATAAGTCTATGGTTTTACGCCCGAATGCCTTTATGCTCGGTAGCTTTTATGCTCGAGAGGCTACAAACTTACGACTTCACGCTCAGCAGCTACAAATCTATGGTCTCACGCTCGGTGGTGTTTAGTTTACGCTCAGAGACAACAGATCCACAACTGCACGCTCGGAAGATTTCCTTTTCACAGGCTACAAATCTACAGTTCTGCACCAAGGAGCTTTCTACGCTCGACAGCTACAAATCTATGGTTTTACGTTCAATGGCTACAAGTCTATGGTTTTACGCCCGGATGCCTTTGTGCTCGGTAGCTTTTATGCTCGAGAGGCTACAAACCTATGACTTCATGCTCAGGAACTACAAGTCTATGATTTCACGCTCGGTGGCATTTAGTTTTTGCTCAGAGGCTGCAAACTCATGATTTCACGCTCTATGACTTTCTGCACATCTGAAAGATGCGCAGGCCAGTACAGTACATCTGAATAAATTCTCAAGGCGGTCAATCGTAGGAGTTCACACAGAAGATACTCCTTCTTGACCTCAAGATACCCCAAGTACCCGAAGCATACGGAGTTCAACATTGAAAATTACTCTTCTTCGTGGGTCAATTCGAAGTTCATCCAGAATCTAGTCTGAATATTTCGTCTGCAAATTCAAGATGGCAGCTCAATTCTTGACAGCCGTTCCTCGCCCTGTTCCAAGGGATTTTTGAGAAATCACCCTTGAAGACGACGGTCTGAACAAAAATTATGTTTATCAGAAGTAAAAAAAATAGTTCAGAATTCTACGCGGTTCCTAACAGCAGGACAGTTCGAACACTCGACTGCTAAAACGGCTTTCTGCGCATCCTCAGTTATGCGTAAAAGACAGGACATGACCTAGCACTCTTTCTACACAGAGTCGGCATAAAGAATCAGACGTGTCGAAGCTACACATATTCAGACTTCACAACAAATTATGGCAAGATGATCATATGCAGAGAAGAAAGACGATTTTATTAAAATTAAAAGCATAATTACATGAGGGAAATTCAGTCTACAAGGGTTTTCTTTATTTTTCATGACTACATATGAGGAAAATCCCGTCTACAAAGGGCTTTCTTATCATCATCTGAAGATCGCACCCAGAATCTGTTCTGCCAGGTTCTCGTATTGGTGAAGATCTTTATCTTCTTCCATGGCAGTTCATCGACATCCACAGTCGATGAACAAGAAGATGATCAGTGGCGGGAGGATACCAAAACTGGGCATAGACCCATCCTCCAACAGAAGGAAAGCAGGGTAAATCTGCTTTCCTACAACCAACGCCACTCGAGGACGGCAGTTACAGTTTGTCTGCTCTCGTCCCTGGAGGTAACGAGAGAAGGTACCGCTTGCAAGCAGCATGGCAAAATGCGACCCTTCTTCTCTCCCGAAGAACTACCATACAAAGTTGCTGATTATCCCGAGCAAAGGAGGCTATGATATCCTTCAATGATCCATCGTTGCAGAGGACATTTGCTCGAAGATGCCGTCTTTTTCGGCTCCTTATATGCTGGAAGAGCATGATCTCCTTCTTCCTCAAGTCGACCCGACGAACTCCGGCCATCATCTCTGTGTGGTAAAGGAAGTGTGGGAAGAATAGGAAAACTCCTCAGCCATTTTATAGGCGAAAGAGATCACCGATCCCCAATAACTCCGCCATAAAGTCAGCCATGAAAGAACGTGTCAGGCTTGACCGTTTCAGGCTCCATTCAGAGCGTTTTGAGTTACGAGGAACGGTTCATGCTTCATTCAAAGCGTTTCAAATTACGAGTTATTTAAAAGTTTTGAAGGGGGTCTTGTAGAAGCATGAAAAATATGCTGGATAGCTATACGCAGCATGTTTATGCAGGGCAGTGTAAACAGAGGACCTCAGAGCCATCAAACGTGCAAACAGAGCTTTTTCGCTGAGCACAGCATAAAAATATAGGCTTAAGGACCATCTGCGTAATGTAGTATATCCAGGCTGCTTCAGCGTAAACAGGGTGCTTCATCGCCTATATGGCGTAAAACTCATCTGCTTTTAATGCAGCATTGAAGTGTACGAGGAACGCTTCGTATTCTTCAAAATAAACCTGTTAGATCATACAATGAACCTGACATCTGGACTCCTAACAAAGAGTACTGTAAGACAACCCAAGCGACGGGTATCATGATGGCGCGGCACTGCAACCTAGGCTGTCATTTACTGCCATTTTCTTTGCGTAAACCACTTTTACACATACAAAGAAATACGCTGCCTAGTTTTACACAGGCCGATGTGAGCTGTTTACGCTCCGCAGAAGACAAACAGCCTGCCACGTCAAAAGCTGCACTTCGTACAGGGCTCGAGGCACGTCTCTGTATTTAATGCACAGGGCGGTAACAGTTTCTCGAGGCACATCTCTGCACTTAAAGCGCCGAATACTGACAGATGCCCAAGGCACGTCTCTGCACCTGATGCATAGAAGGGTGGCAGGCCTTCGAAACACGCCTCCTCATTTAATGCACAAGATAATGGCGGATCTCCAAATTTAATGCTGGAGATTTGATTAAACGTCACCGAACCGTCGTTTAGTGACATCCCCTTTGCGTAAACTACTCTTACGCATATAAGGGAATACGCCGCCCAGTTTTACACAGGCAGACGTGAGCTTCTTACGCTCCGCAGAAGGCAAACAGACCGTCACATCAGCAGTTACTCTTCGTACAGGATTCGAGGCGCGTATCTGCATTTAATGCACAGAATGATGGCAAATCTTAAAGACAAGCCTCTGCATTTAATGCGCAGGATGGGGGCAGATCTCTGCATTTAATGCAAGAGATTTGATTATATCTCCAAAAGCCATAATTCCGGCTAAAACGTCCACATCATCTCGTCTTCTATGCCTGCTCGGCTTCTATGCCCACTCGGCTTCTATGCTAACTCGACTTTTATGCCCACTCGGCCTCTATGACCACTCGGCTTCTACGCCTACTCGGCTTCTATGCCTATTTTGGCTTCTATGCCATGGTGACAGTCATTGGCTTCTACGCCAACCTCTTCTACACAAGGGATAACTACCTACGTGGTTTCAACGCCGTGATCTTCACAGCAGATATACGCGTTCTATCCCTTAGTTGGACGTGCGTCACATGCTCACTCAAAAGGTCAACTATACGCAGGCATTGGTTATTTTAAACCGTCGTGTAAAAGGGTGCTGTACTTTCCACTACTCGGTTTTTACGCCGACTGTGTGGTCATTGTCACTAAAAACTCTATAAATAGAGACCTCTATCAACAGAGGAAAAGAGGGAGAAAATTGGTCGAAGAAATTAGGAGAAAAGTTGATCAAGAGATCCAGTATCAGATCCAACAGTCAAAGAGAGTGGAGGTCAAGAGAGAGAGGAGAATCCAGAGGTCAGGCAAAGAGAAGGGATCGACGACTTTGGCATTGAGCATCCACCCTCTTTAGCAACCTGTGAAGCTGCTTTCTGTCTTCCACGGCACTTCTTCAACATCGTGTTGTCCAAGGGCTAAAGTGATCGACTACAGATCAGACACCTATAGCAATATTTATCCAGATTAAATAAATTGTACTCAGACATCCTCGTATAGGATTAAATTGTACAATCTTGTTTGTAAACATAAAAGAAGGGCGGGTTTTCGTATAAGACCTCATTTTCCATATTATCAATCTTTTCCCGTTTATTATCCTAAACAGTAGTATACGCCAAATTTCGACAATCAAAGCTTTTACGCCAGACTACAAAAATATGGAGTTTTTACGCTGACACATTAGGAATGTGGGCGTAAATGATAAAACATCCCTGTGCATCATCTTCCTCGAGGAGGCTCTCAGCACAGAAGATGACCTAGCACGTTCACGTACAACGTGTGCGAAGGGTTTTCTTCGTTTGTTTTGTCATCCCAAAAGCTTTACCTATGACGCCTGGTGCACAGCTTGACGGTGGAACACTTCGTTCAGAGCGAGGTTCGCTCTGCCCAATGGGAGTCGCTCATGCTTGAGCAGAGGAGTGAGAAGAAGAGGCAGCTTTCTTTCCTTTAGCGGTGGAAGTTTGTTTCGGTGCCATGGCTAAAAGTTAGAGTTCTCAAAAGAAGAGACGAAGAAGAGCTCTCAAAGGAACAAAGGATTTTTGCAAAAGACAGATGAAGAGTTTCTTCTCTGAAGGTCTTGGGGTATTTATAGAGTTCAGATAAACTCTTTGAATCCCTAACCAAATCCGATATTTAATATTCGGTTATGATTGGGGACCACGTCAAGCCTATCATTTAGGGAAGACAGACAGTCAGCGAATTCGAAAAGTTTTTCGTGCATAGCAGATCTACGATTTTTACGCTAAAGAGATTTTATGCTTAAGAGGCTACAAATCTACGGTTTTACGCTCAGAGGCCACAAGTCTATGGTTTTACGCCCGGATGCTTTTATGCTCGGTAGCTTTTACGCTCGAGAGGCTACAAACCTACGACTTCACGTTCAGAGGCTAAAAATCTATGATTTCACGCTCAAAAGCTTTTTATGCTCAGAGACTACAAATCTACGACTTCACGCTCAGAAATTTTTTTTTAGAGGCTATAAATATATGGTTTTACGCCCGGATGCTCTTATGCTCAGCAGCTTTTACGCTCGAGAGCCTACAAACCTATGATTTTATGCTCATCTATATTACGGATCTATGACTTCCCGTATATCATAAAATATGCAGGCCAGAGTTTGCGTATATCTAAACAATTCTCAAGATGACCAATTACAAGGGTTCACATAGAATATGCTCCTTCTTGGCCTCAAAACAACCCAAGTACCCAAAACATACATATTTCAGCATTGAAAATAACTCTTCTTCTTGGGTCGATTGGAAGTTCATCCAAAATCTAGTCAGAATCTTTTCTCTACAGTTCAAGCATGGCCAGTTTTGACAGCCATTTCTCGTCCTACTCCAAGGGATTTTTGGAAAATCATTATTGAAGATGATGGTCTGAACAAGAATTCTTCTTATCAGAGAAGTGACAGTTCAGAATTCTACGCTACTCCTTGTCCAAAATAGCATGACAGTTTGGATCTTCAACTTATATGCTAAGCAACTTTCTACGCGTCTTCAGCTACGCGTAAAAGACGGGACGAGATCAAATACTCTTTTTATCAGAGTCGGCGTAAAGTTATTCAGATGTGTCGAAGCTGTACACCATTCAGACTTTATCACAGCAAAATATGGCAAATCATCAGATTCGTAAAAGAAGACAATTTTATTAATAATGATTACATATGATGGAAATCCAGCCTACAAAGGGTTTTTCATCTTCATGATTACATATGATGGAAATCCTTTTCCTATAAAGGGTTTCTCATTTTCATTTAGGATCACGCCAAGAATATGTTCTGCCAGGTTCTCGTATTGGTGGAGATCTTTTTCGTCTTCTACAGCATTTAATCGACTCCCGCGGCCGATTAACAAAAAAATTATTAATGGCGGGAGGATACATAACTGGACATGTATAAATTATTCAAACCCACCCTCCATATGCCGTGGCAGATTGAGTTGGGATTCAGACCCAACTCAATACTGGAAGACAGGGCCAGACTGTCTACCCTCATCCACTGTCATGATGGGAGAAAATACAGCTTGCAAGCTGTGTGGCCAAATGAGACCATTCCTCTCTCCTGGACGAATCGCATATGAAATTATTGATCATCCAGAGCAAAGGAAGCTATGATATCCTTTCATGATCCATCGTTGCAGAGGATATTTGCTCGAAGATGCCTTCTTTTTTGGCTCCTTACATGCTGGAAGAACATGATCTTCTTCTTCCTCAAGTCGACCGACGAAGTTCGATAATCATTTATGTGTGGTAAAGGGAGTATAGGAAAAATAGGTTAACCCATTCGCCTTTGTGTAGGCAGAGGAGAACACACCAAATCCCAATAAATCCCTAAATATTTGCCGAGAAATTAGCCTCGTAGAACGAGTCAAATTTGCCCGTTTCATGCTTCATTCAAAGTGTTTCAAATTAGGAGGAATTTAAAAACTTTGAAGGGGGTCTTGTAGAAGCATGAAAAATACGCTGAGGAATTATACGCGTAAAACTCTCAAACATGCAGGAAGCCGCGTAAACAAAGCTCCAGCACTGGGTGGCGTAAGACATGACTTCAGAGCCATTGGCGAAACAACAGAGCTTCAACGCTATTCAGCATAAAATATAGCTCCAGAATAACTCGCGTAATACAGTATTTCTAGACTGCTTCAGCGTAAAAAGGTTGTTACATCGCCACTTCGGCGTAAAATCTATCTGCTTTTAATGCAGCAGGAAGTTATACGAGGAACACTTCGTATCCCTCGAATGAGTTGTACGAGGAACGCTTTAAATTATTTGAATGAACCTATCAGACAGTACAATGAACCTGACTCCTGACAAAGAGTACTACACGACTATCTAGACGACGGCTGTAATGATGATTCTACACAGAACCCTAGACCGTCGTTTAGTGATATTTCCTTGATACAAATTGCTTTTACGTATTCAAAGAAATACGCTGCATACACAGAGAAGCATGAGCTTTTACGCTCAGAAAGAGAAGAAATGAACCGCCACGTCAAAAGCTGCTCTTCGTACAAAAATCGAGGCACGCCTCTGCAGTTAATACGTGTGATAGGGGAAGATCTCTGCATTTAATGTACAAAATTTGGTTCTACTTTTAACGACTGGGTGAGCCATAATTATGACTAATACGTCCACATCACCATCCCTGCACATTACGCCATCAGGCTATTTTCAGTTATAGGAGTACGCCGTATGCTATCTCCTCGAAATACTCTGACCTGGCTATTTTCAATTATAGGAGCACGACGTACGCTATCTCCTTGAAATACGCCAACTCAGGCTATATTGGCAAAGGTACATGAATAGGCTATCTGGTCCAGAACACGCTCAAGACCTCAGTCAAGTAAGGATAATCGACTATCTCTACGCCAGCTACCTATCTACGCCTACTTGGCTTCTACGCCAACCTGACAGCTATTGGGCTTTTACGCCTATATGTCAGTTATTGGGCTTCTACGCCTACTTGGCTTTTACGCCATCAGAACAGCTATTTGGTTTTTACGCAAACGAGGCAGTTATTTGGCTTCTACGCCAATCATCTCTACGCGAGGGGCAGTTACCAACGTGGCTTGCATGCCGTGATCTTTGCAGCAGTTATACGCATTATCTCTTAATGGAACACGCATCACACGCTTATTCAGAGGATTATTTATACGTGGGTAGCAATTATGATAACCGTCGCGTAAAAGGTGCGGTTCTCTCCGCTGTTCAGTTTCTACGCCTATAAATAGAGACCTCTGTCCATGGAGGTCAAAGGTCAAAAAAATTGAAGAGAGAAGAGCACAGATAAAGAGTAGTGATCGACGATTTTGGCATCGAGCATCCACTCCTTCTTGCAATCTTTGAAGCTTCTACTTCTTCTACAGCACTTCTTCATCATCGTGTGGTCCAAGGGACAAAGTGATCGACCGCAGATCAGACTCCTATAGCAATATTTACCCAGATTAAATTTTGTACTTAACATCCTCGTATACGATTAATTGTACTTCTTGTTTGTAAACCAAAGAAAGGATTTTGTATAAACCTAGTTTTATTTCTTTCGTTTATTATCAAACAGAGACTTATGTTGTATTTTATTACATATACTCCTACTAGAAATTATTTGAGTTGAGCTTCTAGACTAGGTATGACTGACTAGATAGACTAGACTTGTTGCTGCTAAAAGCGATTGTAAGAAGGTTAGGACAGTGTTTTAGGTGCGGATCGAACCAACACCAAGCTCAGGAGTGTTCCCAGTATGTCAATAGAGCCCAGCAGATAGTACAAAGGCCAGCTCCACCGGTCCTAGGTATGTCCGTAGCATTGCTTGATAATTTATAGTTTATTATGTGTTTATTTTAATTTCGAGGACAAAATTCTTATAAGTTGGGTAGATTGTAAATCCCCTCGACCAAATTTTAGGTCTACTTAACTTGGATTGAGAGACTAGGATTAGTTTAAAGCCAATTGGAATTTAAATCATAGTATTTTAGATTATTGTGCAATATTCATAACACTTTGTGCACCTTACCGTTGTTTCGATATTTGGAGCGCTACACTAGCATTTGCTTTCCAACAAATTTTACACACTTTTCCTAGACGTGCCAGCCTTTCATTCTGACCCTTGTGTAACTCATAAATACCCTCCCTTGTGCTTCATTTTAGTCGCACAATATTCGTTACAAACGTCCGTTCTTAAATTCAAATAAATCAAACTTTGCATCCATGTCTGTTCCAATTAAAAAGAGAGACACAACCTCGACCCGTTTAGTGCAACCAAATTATTGATAATATTCTATTCTGAGTCTACTACATCCATGACACTTGTGTCTCATTCAATTTTAATCTTATGTACTCCCAATTAATTTTAGAACACCAAATACACTATTTTTAATTAAATTAGTGTAAGGACCTAACTTAACCCAAAACTAAATCCAACACCAAAGCAAAACCCCATTCACACCCTCAAGACTCATACTAAACACCATACACCCTTTTTATCCACTACATCACACCAAACATTGTGTTTTCCCTCATTAAATCCTAATTTCCACTTTCTGTGCAATTTTCCAATTGTTGAGGACTTTTATACAAAAATGCAATAAGGTGTCACCATCCTATTGGTCAAGGCACATGAAGAAATCACCCCCTCCCTCATTGACCGGTCCACTCTCTCCTCCTTTCCCCTACCCTCTCCTTCATGTTTAATCATGGCCCTCCATTTAAATCGAGTAATATCCTCACGACACACACTCCCCTATATATATATATATATATATATATATATATATATATATATATATATATCATCCTAACCCATTTTCAATACCAACCCGTATCCAATGAGGCACATGGTCGGCCCTAACCCCTAGTCTAGCATCATCATCTTCTCCCTCATGCAAAAACTATCATCCTTTCCATTAATTTTCTACACCAAGCATCATACTCAACCCTAAGCTATTCATCATCACCATCACCCTCTTCCCTCCACCTGAACTCCGGTGATCACCCACCGGATCCCTGCCCTGTACCGCCATCTCCTCCCCGACTCCTCCACCCACGATAGCAACAACAGCCACCGACCTCTCCCTCTCTTCCCTGACTCCTCTCCGCCGGATCCCGACGACGACCACCTTGACAGAACCGTCACCACCATCACGCCTGACATCTCCCCACCGTTATCCTCTGCTATACCTCGACTTCCTCTCCTTCTCTCGCCTGAACAACCCCTCCCCCCCCCCCCCGTCATGCAAATCGACGAGCCCCACCTGAATATTACCACACCGACTTCCCCGTTTACCCCGATCTCCTCCACCCGACCGCCTGAACCCCATCACGTCCACTGGACTCCTCCTTCTCTTTGACATCCCCTGAACCACCCGACCTACACAGCAGACATCCCCGCCTCTGTAACCACCTCCCGTCTACTCACCTTCGTCGACATCTCTTCCCCGTTCTCCTCCACAACCCGACTGCACCTCATCCTCGCCGGACTTCCCCTCAGCCCCGGTCGGAGCAGCCCCCAACCGGGCATCACCAAACTCATCACCATCATCATCATTATCCATCATCATCATTATCATCATCATCATCACCACCATCATCATCATCATTATCACCATCATCATCATCATCATCATCACCATCATCATCCTAATCATCATCGTCATCATTACCACCCTCGCTGGAGCCCGAGCACCCTCTTCGATCACGCGCACCCCGAGGTTCGAACCTGCACCCCTTCTTTCATATCGTATATATGTGCATGTGTGAATAGTGTAGGATTTAGCATATCGTTTCATGATGGTTTCATTTAGTTGATGTGATTACAGACCCATGACGGTGAACCTAATGACTAGTGTGCGTATGCGTATAAGTATAATAATTAAATTAGTATATATATATATATATTCTATGGTAATTAAATGCAAATACTAGTTATGACTGTATATATATACTATATGACCCTAGTGTAACTGTGGATATCCCGTATTCACAGTTGACTGTATGACCCTGAGTATTAGTAAATTGACTGCCTTGTGTACACTAACGTACTGGCTTAAACATGTGTTACTGAGTTGACTGTCTGATCATGCACAGCATTTGAAGACATGACACCCGTGCATTTAGATGCACCCTTGACCCTGCTAGTTGACCAGTGTCACCCCTAGCGTAGTCGCTGAGTTCAGCGTATTTATGATTGTGTGTGCTAGTGTAACGACTGATGCTATATTGTATTATATTATATATATATAGGACCATTAGATCGTCCTGCGAGACTTCAGGAGCAGGTTATTGGCACTCGCAGTTTGAGGATCCAGGCAAGTATACCTTGCCTTATTGTACTGTTTAAATTCAGTTATTATTTAGTTGCATATTTATTTGTCTTAATATTCTATTATATAACTGTGCGCATCCGAGAAAGACTCGGGTGCAGTCAACGAAGGCGTTGACGTTAGGATTTGTGTCTGACCTAGTGTCTAGTGTACGCACCTAAAATTGTGGAGTTATCAGTATAACTCCCCAGGCCTTGATACGTATCTTTGTATGGCACAGAGTGAGTTCATAAAGGGATGCATGCTTCATGCTTGACTGGCCATCGGTATGAGCAGACGTGTGACGATATTTAGCTTAGTTGTATATTTCTTTAGTGACTTGCATTATAGTACGAGATATCCACGTCGTATTCGCGACTTGTACATTAGCATTGGGAAGAGAGGACAACTAGTAGGAGTATGGGACACCCACCTCCTTTATACAGATATCGCGTTCTTCGGAGTGATACGGACATATATATTTATGTAGATACCGCATTCCTTAGAGTGTTGGCCGTTACTTGTGATTTTGCAGATACTACACTCTAGAGAACATTGGACGTTATTACTTATACAAATACCGC
The DNA here is from genome assembly GCA_036927795.1 of Iris macrosiphon. NCBI lineage: Eukaryota > Viridiplantae > Streptophyta > Magnoliopsida > Asparagales > Iridaceae > Iris > Iris macrosiphon. The sequence continues at coordinate 52,231,272 of JAYESA010000002.1, forward strand.
GCTCCTCGGAGCTGGACGTTATTATATTACAAAGTAACCTTGTTATGGGGGCATATGTAGCATATAATAGCCAGTTGTTTGTGGTATTAAACGAAAGAATGAAAGTGTATTTCAATGACAGGGTTTATACGAGACCCGTGCCCTTTGGTTTACAAACAAACTTGTATAATTCGATCCTATACGAGGATGCGGGAGTACAATTTATTTAATCTGGGTATAAATTGCTATAGGTGTCTGATCTGCAGTCGATCACTTTAGCCCTTGGACTACACGATGTTGAAGAAGTGCCGTGGGAGACGGGTAGCGGCTTCGAAGGCTGCGGAGGAGGGTGGATGCACGGTGCCAGAGCCGTCAACCCCTACTCTTTGCCTGAGCTCCAGACTCTTCTCTCCTTCTCCTTCTCCTTCTCCTTCTCTCTCTCTCTCTCTTTCCTTCTCTTTTTTTACCAATTCTCCGACCTGGTTCGATCTTCCAAATTCTCGACCTTGTTCCCCATTGATAGGGGTCTCTATTTATAGAGTTTTGGTGACAGTGACCACTCCGTCGGTGTAACAACCGAGGAGTGGACAGTACAGCACCCTTTTACACAACGGTTAAAATAACCAATGCCTGCGCATAAATGACCTTTTGAGTGAGCATGTGACACATGTCCAACTAAGGGGACAAAACGCGTATATCTGCTGCGAGGATCACGACGTAGAAGCCACGTAGGTAGGTATCCCTTGTGTAGAAGAGATTGGCGTAGAAGCCAAATGACTGTCACCCCTGGCGTAGAAGCCAAAATAGGCATAGAAGCCGAACAGGCGTAGAAGCCGAATGGGCATAGAAGCCGAACAGGCATAGAAGCCGAACAGGCATAGAAGCCGAATGGTCGTAGAGACTGAGTGGGCGTTTGAAGCCGAATGAGCACAGATCTTGAATGCACGTAGAAGCCGCTGCGTACCGTACCAGAGTGTTGATGTGGACGTCTTCGCCGGAATTACGGCTTTCGAAGGTGTAATCAAATCTCTTACAGAGATTTGCCACCATCCTGTGCATTAAATGCGGAGACGTGTTTTGAAGGTCTGTAGCCCTTCTGTGCATCCGTCGCAGAGACGTGTCTTGAGGAAAATTGTCACCGCTCTGTGCAATTTGACGTAGAGACGTGCCTCGGGCCCTGTACGAAGTGCAGCTTTTGACGTGGCAGGCGGTTTGTCTACTGCGGAGCGTAAAACAGCTCATGTTTGCTTGTGTAAAACAAGGCGACGTATTCCCTTCTACGCGAAAGAGCGGTTTACGCTGGGGGGCTTTGGTAACCGACGGTTTGGTGATATTTTAACCAAATCCTCTGCATTAAATGCCGAGATCCGCCATCATACTGTGGTGCGTGTCCCGAGGGGTCTGCCATCGTTTCCAACCGTCGTCTGGGTAGCCGTGCAGCACTTTTTGTCAGGAGTCAGAGGTCAGGTTCACTGCGTGACTTGACAGGTTCATTTCGGGGAAGACGAAGCGTTCCTCGTACGCTTTAATGCTGCTTTGAGAGCGGCTGAGTTTTACGCCATGGAGGCGATGAAGAACTCTGTCTTACGCTGGAGCGGCCTGGACGTACTGCACTTACGCGGATGGTCCTTTGAACTTACACTTTATGTTGTGTTTTAGCAAAAAAAGCTCTGTTGCACGCTTGATGGCTTTGAAGGCCTCTGTTTACGCTGCTCTGCATCAAAAGGTTGCGTAGATCCTCCCAGCGTATTTTTCATGCTTCTACAAGACCCCCTTCAAAGCTTTTAAATTCCTCGGAATTTAAAACGCTTTGAATGAAGCATGAACCACTTTTGAGGACCGTTCAGATGTACGCGTGATCTGGCCGACGTATCCTTCAGATGTGCGGGAAGTCGTGGAGTGTGAAATCATTAGTCTACAGCTTCTGAGCATAAACTAAACACCATCGAGCGTGAAATCATAGACTTGTAGTTCCTGAGCGTGAAGTCGTAGGTTTGTAGCCTCTCGAGCGTAAAAGCTACTAAGCACAAAGGCATCCGGGCATAAAACCATAGACTGATAGCTGTCGAACGTAAAGCCGTAGATTCGTAGCTGTCGAGCGTAGAAAGCTCCTTAGTGTAGAACTGTAGATCTGTAGCTTCTGAAAAGAAAATTTCTCCGAGCGTGAAGTTTGCGGATCTGTTGCTTCTGAGCGTAAACTGAGCGCCACCGAGCGTGAGATCATCGATTTGGTATCTGCTGAGCGTAAAGTCGTAGGTTTATTGCCTCTCGAGCGTAAAAGCTACTGAGCACAAAGGCATCCGGGCATAAAACCATAGACTGATAGCTTGCGAGCGTAAAACCGTAGATCTGTTGCTGTCGAGCGTAGAAAGCTCTTTTACCGTAGGAACCGCTGAACTGCTTTGCGCGAAAAAACTTTTCGAATTCGCTGACTGTCCGCCTTCTCTGAATGATAGGCTGACGTAGTACGATACCGTATTTGTTGAGGACATCCCACTGGGGGATTTTTAATGGACCTATTATTTGTTGCGCACATTAAGTGTAAATAATAAGTTTGAAATAAACCCTATTAGAGGTAGTATGGACGTGATAGGTATTATGGACTTAACACCACTGGCGTACTTAGAGTTTAAGTACGGCTGCTGAGTTGAGATGACAACCGATATCAGAGGTAATATGAACATGATAATCGATAGTCGATATGACAATCGATATCAGAGGTAATATGAATATGATAATCGATAGCCGAATTTAGGAAGGTTAGTTCAGAGGTAATATGAACATGACAAACTCCCTGGGTTGTGACCCTATCGGGGATAGAGGCACACATCTGCTCAGAGGTAATATGGACATGGCAGTTTTTGTGGACTCAATACCACTGGCGTACTTAGAGTTAAGTACGGGTGCTAAGTTGAGATGACAATCGATATCAGAGGTAATATGAACATGATAATCGATAGCCGAATTTATGAAGGTTTGTTCAGAGGTAATATGAACATGACAAACTCCCTGGGTTGTGACTCTATCGGGGATAGAGGCACACATCTGCTCAGAGGTAATATGGACATGGCAGTTTTTGTGGACTCAACACCACTGGCGTACTTAGAGTTAAGTACGGGTGCTAAGTTGAGATGACAATCGATATCAGAGGTAATATGAACATGATAATCGATAGCCGAATTTAGGAAGGTTTGTTCAGAGGTAATATGAACATGACAAACTCCCTGGGTTGTGACTCTATCGGGGATAGAGGCACACATCTGCTCATAGGTAATATGGACATGGCAGTTTTTTGTGGACTCAACACCACTGGCGTACTTAGAGTTAAGTACGGGTGCTAAGTTGAGATGACAACCGATATCAGAGATAATATGACATGATAATCGATAGCCGATTTTAGGAAGGTTTGTTCAGAGGTAATATGAACATGACAAACTCCCTGGGTTGGACCTGAAGAATCTACTGGGGTAACTTTTTAGATTCATCTGGTTTTTTCTTGAGGAAGCAAATTGTCACTTCAAAGTAAAACCAATTTGCAGTGATCGTCTCCTCGTTTATAGATGCAAGGTGATGACCTTGGCATCGATCAACTCCTGAATTCTCTTTTTTAGTAAATAGCATGCCTTTGTAGGATGATGAATGTACTGATGAAAGAGACAATAATCTGGATCATCGTCTTTGCCAGCCCTCTCAGGGTATCTGATGTTGGGTAGCTGAAGTTTATTTTCCTTCATCAACGTATTGAAGATTTCACTGATGTCATCTTCATTGAAGGAGAAAGTCCCTTTTGGCCTTCGGGCTCCTGATGCTTGAGTTCTATGGTCTTCTGGGAAGATCGTCATCGTTGCATCATCTTCGGATTCTGAGGGAATTCTACCTCCAGCTTTGGATGTTGCTCGGTTTTGTCGGGGGAGACTACCCCCAGACTTGTCGTTGCACTTGCGGAGATCACAGCGCTCATCTGGTTCCCCATAGAGGTCAGATGTTGTCTTGCGCACGGAGCGTGATTTGTACTCCCGATTTGGCGCTGAGGCATCATCAGAAGTTTTGTCTGTATCGCATGTAGCGGGAGACTGGTTTCTACGCGTAGAGCACAGTGGATACTTCTGGTTTAGCGCTGAGGCTTTGCCCGAAGTTTTGTCTGTACCGCGCGTAGCGGGAGACGGGTTTCTACACGTAGAGCGCAGTGGATACTTCTGGGTTAGCGCTGAGGCTTTGCCCGAAGTTTCGTCTGTACCGCGCGTAGCAGGAGACTGATTTCTGCGTAAAGCGCAGTGGATACTTCTGGGTTAGCGCTGAGGCTTTGCCCAAAATTTCGTCTGTACCGCGCGTAGCGGGAGACTGAATTTTACGTGCAGGGCACGGAGGGAGCAATGCTACCACCTCATTGGTCGGAGAGGTCGGAGAGATCGGAGAGTCCACAGGAATGGTAGAGGATGTCTTGGGCATCTAGACCTTGCGCAGCTTCCTGTTGTCTTGGACGGAGAGAGAGTGAGAGCTACCCCCGGTTCAAAGCATGTCTTCGTAGGGAGACTGGTCGAACTGGTCGACCAGTGTCTTCTTCGCGGATCGTACGGATACCGCATCGTGTTGAGCAATTACTTCCTCGTCAAAAGAGAAAGACGTCCCCAGCAGAGTCGTCATCTTGTTTGTGGTATTAAACGAAAGAATAAAAGTGTATTTCAATGACAGGGTTTATACGAGACCCGTGCCCTTTGGTTTACAAACAAACTTGTACAATTCGATCCTATACGAGGATGCGGGAGTACAATTTATTTAATCTGGGTATAAATTGCTATAGGTGTCTGATCTGCAGTCGATCACTTTAGCCCTTGGACTACATGATGTTGAAGAAGTGTCGTGGGAGACGGGTAGCGGCTTCGAAGGCTGCGGAGGAGGGTGGATGCATGGTGCCAGAGCCGTCGACCCCTACTCTTTGCCTGAGCTCCGGACTCTTCTCTCCTTCTCCTTCTCTCTCTCTCTCTCTCCTTCTCTTTTTTTTACCAATTCTCCGACCTGGTTCGATCTTCCAAATTCTCGACCTTGTTCCCCATTGATAGGGGTCTCTATTTATAGAGTTTTGGTGACAGTGACCACTCCGTCGGTGTAACAACCGAAAAGTGGACAGTACAGCACCCTTTTACACAACGGTTAAAATAACCAATACCTGCGCATAAATGACCTTTTGAGTGAGCATGTGACACGTGTCCAACTAAGGGGACAAAATGCGTATATCTGCTGCGAGGATCACGGCGTAGAAGCCACGTAGGTAGGTATCCCTTGTGTAGAAGAGGTTGGCGTAGAAGCCAAATGACTGTCACCCCTGGCGTAGAAGCCAAAATAGGCATAGAAGCCGAACAGGCGTAGAAGCCGAATGGGCATATTAGTCGAAAAGGCATAGAAGCCGAACAGGCATAGAAGCCGAATAGTCGTAGAGACTGAGTGGGCGTTTGAAGCCGAATGAGCACAGATCCTGAATGGGCGTAGAAACCGCTGCGTACCGTGCCAGAGTGTTGATGTGGACGTCTTCGCCAAAATTACGGCTTTCAAAGGTGTAATCAAATCTCTTACAGAGATTTGCCACCATCCTGTGCATTAAATACGGAGACGTGTTTTAAAGGTCTGCAGCCCTTCTGTGCATCCGTTGCAGAGACGTGTCTTGAGGGAAACTGTCACCGCTCTGTGCAATTTGACGTAGAGACGTGCCTCGGGCACTGTACGAAGTGCAGCTTTTGACGTGGCAGGCGATTTGTCTACTGCGGAGCGTAAAACAGCTCATGTTTGCCTTTGTAAAACAAGGCGGCGTATTCCCTTGTACGCGAAAGAGCGGTTTGCGCTGGGGGGGCTTTGGTAACCGACGGTTTGGTAATATTTTAACCAAATCCTCTGCATTAAATGCCGAGATCCGCCATCATACTGTGGTGCGCGTCCCGAGGGGTCTGCCATCGTTTCCAACCGTCGTCTGGGTAGCCGTGCAGCACTTTTTGTCAGGAGTCAGAGGTCAGGTTCACTGCGTGACTTGACAGGTTCATTTCGGGGAAGACGAAGCGTTCCTCGTACGCTTTAATGCTGCTTTGAGAGCGGCTGAGTTTTACGCCATGGAGGCGATGAAGAACTCTGTCTTACGCTGGAGCGGCCTGGACGTACTGCACTTACGCGGATGGTCCTTTGAGCTTACACTTCATGCTGTGTTTTAGCAAAAAAGGCTCTGTTGCACGCTTGATGGCTTTGAAGGCCTCTGTTTACGCTGCTCTGCATCAAGAGGTTGCGTAGATCCTCCCAGCGTATTTTTTATGCTTCTACACCAGTCACGACGATTGGTGAATTACGTCAGCATATGTCTAGCCTACACTTTCCATACTCACTAAGTTGTCCTCAAATTGTATTTCACTTAGCTGGTTAGTTCACCCTCAAGTTTTCATAGAATTTACTTTATGGCATGTATTTTTGTATCATGTTACGTCCCTCTGAGGACCTGGTTCCCTTCCAGGTTATTTGTACATTTTGCAGGATGCTTGATCTAGCAGAGTATGGACATCGTTGCAGGTATCTTTATATTTTCAGCTATTACAGTCATGTACTACTTTCTATTTTTGATTCTGCTTTTATAGCCTAGTATTTATAGACCTATGTTGTTCTTTTGGTCTATTCGAACGGATGTATTATTGGGCTGCAGACTGATGATGCGTATCGTTCTTTCTTGAGATTATTCACCATGGATTGAGATTTAGTTTTTAGTTGTTGCATGTTAGAAATAGATTCTTTATTGGATCACTTGACCATGGACAGCGTAAGTATGCTTCGTCGGGTCTATTAAATTGGAAAGCCCTACGGAGTCGTACCAGCTGGCCATTGCCACGTGTCTGGTCCTACGTGTTTTAGGACTGGGGCGTGATATCTTGGATCGTAGAGAGAAGGTATTGCGGAACCAGACTATTCCCTTGGTTCATTTTGCATGGAGACATCACTCTCTAAGCGAGCCAACCTGGGAGAGAGAGGACGAAATGCGCGAGCAGTATCCGTATCTCTTCGAGACTTGAGGTATAATTCTTTGTCTGATTGTTTGTTCTTATGCCAGTTTATCTAAATTTCTAGGACAAATTTTTTGTAGGAGGGTAGACTTTTCACTACCACATTCCAGAATAGAGATATTTTTGTCTTTTTATTTATTTAATTTAATGTGTTAATATATTGCATAATATTTATATATTATATATAGTGTTCCTTAAATGCATGAGTTAGTGGACTAGACCTAGAAACCAACTAGATGAGCCCCTGACCAAAATATAGGACTATGGACTTTAATTAGCATTTTGGGATTTAATAGTAGGGATTATATTTAATTGTTGTGATTTTATTTGATTGTTGTACCTTACCGTTGCTTCGATAATTGAAGCGTTACACTAGCTTTTGTCTTCCAACATATTTCACACCCTTATCCTAGACATGTCAGTCTTCCATTCTGACTTTGTGTAACTTATTAATACGCTCTTTTGTGCTTCATTTTAGTCGCACCACATTCGTCAAAAATATTTATTTTAATTCCAAATAAATCCAACTTTGCATCGTTGTGCGTTCCAATCGAAATTGGAGACACAATCTTGACCCGTTTTGTTCAACCCAAATTATAATAATATTCTATTCTGAGTCTTCTATGTCCATGACACTTGTGTCCCACCTAATTTTAGCCCCTAGTACTTCCAATTAATTTAAGAACACCATTTATATTAATTTTAATTAAATTAGTGTAAAGACCCAACTTTACCCAAAACTAGACCCAACACCAAACCAAACCCCCACTCACACTCTCAAGACTCATACTAAACACCACACACCCTTTTTAGCCACTACATCACACCAAATATGGTATTTTCCCTCATCCAATCCTAATTCTCATATTTTGTACAATTTTCCAATTGTTGGGGACTTTTATGCAAAAGTGCATTGAGGTGTCCATATCCCATTGGGCCAAACACATGAAGAAAACCATCCCCTCTTCTTTGACCGGTCACATGTGAATTTTTCCCATACTTTTGGAGTGTGCAACACTTAAAACACTCCCCCTCGCCATCTTAGCCATCCATTTTTAAAATAACACAATCCTAGCCCTTTAAAATTCCTATATGTAAAATCCAACCCCAATCCCTAGGTGTACTTGGGCGGCCCAAATCCCTAGGGCTACATCACCCTATTTCTCCATATATATAAACACTTTTTCTTTATTATTTTTATCAACCAATATCAAAACCCTAAAACTACCCAAACAACCATCACCACCTTCACCTCCTCAATCCCGCGCTGACCTGCTCCCCATAACCGCCGACTTTCCCGCTGCCTCCATCCCGCAGGACCCGTCGACCCTGTCGATCAAGCCACCGATCACCTGAACAGCCACCTTCATCGATGACACAGACCCCGCCTCCTTCACTATCATCATCATCATCATCTTTATCATCATCACCCCCATGACGCCATTTCCCGACCACTCTCACCGCCTGAACACCGCAGCCAACCGCTGACACCACGGAAATCCCGACCACGTCGGACCCCGACTCCTCACCGCCGCATTTTTGTCAGAACCACGCCCTCCACCGCAGAACAGCCCCGACGCCTCCTTCCACTGCCCGCATCATCATCTCCCCGCCATCACAGTAGCCTCACCACGATGTCACACCAAACGACCCGCGGCCGAGCACGCTGACACCGCCACCAGCGTCGACCTTCCCTGAACTTCCACCACTGCCAGCACGTCTCGACGCCAGACTCGTCGACACCATTAGCAGTCCGTTGACACCCTTTGACCTCGCCGGAGACAACCCACAAAGACCTCCCTCAACGTAGACTACACCCTCGACCTCATGTACGTGCACGCCAAGGCCAAGGTTCGAATTTCCTTCTCTTGTGATTATATGTGCACGTGTGAATAGTAATTAGGGTTAGCTTACTACTTCATGGGAGTTTGGTTGATAGGATTGCAAGACACTGTGTTGGAAAAACCTAATTACTAGTATATATATATGTGCATGTGTGTGTGTATAATAACTAATTGATATATATATATATATTGTGGGGGAATTGATTGCTAGTACTAGGTATGACTGTAATATATATATGCTGTATGACCCTAGGTATTAACTGTGGATATCCCGTATATTTGCATATAACTATATAACCCTGAGTATTATTGAGTTGACTGCCTTGTGTACACCAACGTACTGGCTTAGACATGTGTTGGTGTTACACGGGATTTAGATCCTTAGACATGTGTTAGTGAGTTGACTGTCTGATTATGCACAATATTTGAAGACATGACACCCTTGCATTTAGACGCACACTTGACCCTGCTAGATGAACAATATCACCCCTAGCGCAGTTCTGAGTTCAGTGTAATTATGTTTGTGTGTGTACTAGTGTAGCAACTGATGCTATATCATTATTATATTATGTCTATAGGACTGTTGGATTATTCAGACAAGACTTCGGAAACATGATATTGGTATTGCCAGTAGAGGACCACAGGCGAGTACATTCTCTGACAGTTTTTATTATATTGATCATCTTTATGATTCTAGTTGTATAGCATACATGATTCTGACACTATGGATACATGGATTAGCATCATCGAGACTTGTCACGAGGAGTCGTGATTGGGATCCATCGTGCTAGCTGGGGATGGGGAAGTATTAGTAGATTATGTGATCATACCCCACTCTCCATGCATCATAGCTCATCCCATACCTCACGTCGGGTGCAGCCTGACCATTACATGCCTCATAGCCTGTTATATATGATTAGCCTGACTATTGCTCACATCATAGCTAGCCGGATGGTTAGCCTGACCTTACATAAATCATAGCTAATCATATGTAACAAGCCTGATCTGTCCCAAGCTGATAACATGATAGACTGATGTTTCACACACTTATCTAGATATTCTATTCATGTATTTCCAGTTCATTGTTCTAGCATGCACTTGTATTTCTGTTCATTTCTAGTTGTATCATTGATGATGATATGTTCTCCAGTATTTCTTATTTCCAGTATTTCATACTCACCAGTATTTCTTATTTCCAGTATTTATATCCATCTTGTATTTCTTTACACTGTGTTATAGTTTTTGTCAATATACATGGAACTGTTGTTAGTGCTTGTACTTCGCTCCAATCCTGACTAGGTATATTTTTCCAGAGGATCTTGAGGACTTCTGCCCTACACACTATGGGCCAGGTGTAGAGGGAGACTACATATCAGAGAGCTTAGAAGAGTCCATCCCCTTAGAGGAGACACTACCTGCAGCTATTTAGACAGTTATTATTTTATGCATTTGAGTTTATGTTGCGACTTATATTGAGACTTATGTTAAGTTTATTTTGAGACTTGTTGAGACTATTTATGTTGGACAGCTAGACTATAGTTTATCTCTATTTGAGTCATTGTGCTTGATTTATGTCAATACTTCTTATCTTTTATCGTGCCATTATTTCTTATAGTTATTGTGATTGAGTATACATTATGATCTATTGAGAGATGTTTATTTTATTGTCCTCCTTATGGAGTTGATATCATTGATAGGTTGTGAGTTATGTTTAGTATTATTGAGACCTAGACAGCGTTCTACCGCCGATACTGCGGCGTAGGATGGACGTACCCATGACTCATGCCCAAATTCCGGGTGCGGGTCATGATACCTTGTCCAGACCTACCTTGATGAGATAGTTCGGCTGCACGGAGTGCCAGTTTTCATAGTATCAGATCGGGACGGACGATTCCTATCACATTTCTGGAAAAGCCTTCAGTCAGCGATGGGGATCAAGTTGAAGTTTCGCTCAGCTTAGGCTATCCTCAAACCGATGGCCAAACAGAACGGGTGAATCAAGTACTAGAAGATATGTTGCGTCTCTGCGTAATCGATTCGAAGTCAAGTTGGGACGTCCACCTACCGTTGGCCGAATTTGCATACAACAACAGTTATCAGTCCAGTATCCAAATGGCTCCGTATGAGGCTCTATATGGGCGAAAGTGTCGATCACCGATCTGCTGGGATAAAGCTGGGGAGCGGCAAATCCTTGGGCTGGAACTAGTTGAATAAATAGTCCAAAAGGTTCGGTTGATCCGAGAGCGACTAAAAGTTGCACAAAGCCGGCAGAAGAGCTATGCCGACATTCGTCGATGACCCCTTGAGTTCTTTGAAGGATACCATATGTTTTTAAAGGTCTCGCCCATACGATGAGTCATGTGATTTAGAATAAAAGGGAAGTTAAGTCCGAGATTCGTTGGCCGGTTCGAAGTTCTCAAACGAGTCACAGCAGTTGCCTATCAAATTGCATTGTCACCAGCCCTGTCAGAAGTGTATGATATTTTCCATGTGTCACAGGTTAGAAAGTATATGCATAAACCGAACCACGTAGTAGACTTCGGTCAACTGGATCTGCAGGAAGACTTATCTTAAGCCGAAGAGCCCATTCAGATTTAGATCGAAAAGAGAAGCAGTTACGAAACTGGGCAGTATCGCTAGTGCGCATTTGTTGGCGGAACCACTCGGTCGAGGAATCGACCTGAGAACTCGAGTCAGACATGAGAGAAAAGTTTTCCTCATTATTTCTTAGGGGTAGGTTCTATTCTTAAGTTTTGAGGATGAAACTTTTTGTTAGTTGGTTAAGATATAGTGCCTCGTTCCCCCTATTCGTGGAGCGCGGCTAAGAAATACTTGGTATCGTCCGATCGGGACAGATTGAATCAAGATCCTTTCCTCATTATGGATTGATTTCTTCGAAATCAGGTCCCACATTCAACGTATCATGCCTCAAGGAAGGACTCGGCTGCAGAGTCGAGAGGGGCCTTTCCGTTGCGTTGGTTTCTCTGCCCATTTTTGATGCCGCTTGGTTGCTTTCTTGTTGGTTTTGTGACTTGTGTTTTCTTGAACAATTTTGATGGATTTTATTATCTTCGTTCTTAGGATTTCGCATTTTGTATCAAACCCTTGGAGACCGAAGCAGGAGATATTGATCATCTGTTGGTGCGTGCAGGTGATCGTGTAGGCGACGCGCAAGCGGAGTCTTGAAGATCTCCCATTTTCTCTCCCAGTTCACCAACTTGTGAGTGGCTTTACTCCTGATTTTCGCCCTTCTTCCAAGTCTTCATTTCCTAATAATAGACTCATTTGTGCATTCCGATCAATGATACCAAAAGAATAAAATTGAGTCAGAATAAAGAAGAAGTAGACTTGAAACACTTATAATGTTGGTCAGATAAAATTCTCAACGATCACATCGATACGTGCTTGTCCGCTATGCCTGTAGCTATTTTATGTTCAGTTATAATTAGAACTTATTTATCTACAACTGTTTAATGGATAGTGCAAAATTTAAAATGTAAGCATTGAGCAAGGTAGCCTAGACTATGGAAAATACATGAAGTTCATTTACTTATATTGCTTGAATGTGCTTTAATTTATAACTTAGTTTGTAGACGAGGCATGGTCTTAAACAACTTATGCACAAGAGATGTCGTTCTATGAACGGTCGTTGGGGCGCTGGAACCGCTTCGACCCGGGTAAAATAATTTGCTAGTGTAGTCCTAGCATTGGATGGGTCCGTGCGTTAGCCAAGGGCTAGCTACCAGAAGCGAAATGGCAGTCGACCCATCTCTCGTCCAACCAAGTAATTGCTATGTATATTTAAACTGTGCAGACTAACTATATCTACGTGGCAGGGAAGGTCATAGTAAGTTTTGTACAGGTGGTTCAGACGGTACAGGTAAAGTCACCGAACGGTGGCATATTTTATTATGTCATTCCATTATATCGCATATAATGAATTAAACTAAGGCAATATAGAAAGATCACATAATAATAATGTTGTATGTTCACATGAATACGTTATCGATCTTAGTAGTTGGGTTAGCTCGCCCTCACTAGTACTTTTTGAAGAACTGACCCTCGTTGCGGCAGGTGTCCCGAGCCGAGGCGATGCGACGAGTAGCTGAAGCTTTTCCCCCCAACCTTTCCCAGATCAAGGCGCGTTCGTGTTGTGACTTTTGGAGCCCAAGTACATACTCAAGAAAGGAGCTCACACTTCCCTTTTGAAGCTCCTAGGCGATGGTGCTGACTCGCACCCAAGGTGTTTTATGATTTTGAAATATATTAGTAAGGGATGTAATGTATGGATTGACTATCTCATTTTGCGTACAAGTTTTAAGTCCGTGAGGCATCTTTATTACTTTTGGGTCAAGAGTCTGTAAACAGATGTTCATTATCAATAAAGAAAACTTTTTATATCTCAAAGTGTGATATCTTATTTGCGTACTCTGTTGCATTTGTTCTAAAGTATATCATTATGCCTACACGGCATCACGTCCGGGGGACGATTATCGATTTAGCGGAAATCGGGGTGTGACAATAGAGACATAACTAGTTTGCACACCTTTATTTCTTTACTTGCTACTATGAATCCTTCTGATTGATTCATATAGGTTTTTCTTCTAAGTCACCATTTAGAAATGCAGTCTTTACATCCATTTGATGTATTTTAAGATTGTGCAATGCTACAATTGCAATTAACTTCTGAATTGATGTTATTCTAGTTACTGGTGAATATGTGTCAAAATAATCAATTCCTTATTTTTGATTATATCCTTTGACAACTAGTCTTGCTTTATATTTATCAATGGTTCCATCAGCTTTCATCTTCCTCTTGAATATCCATTTGCTGCCTAATGGCTTACACCCTAGAGGAAGATCAACCTATTCCCATGTATGATTTTGAATGATTGACACTATTTCACTATTAATAGCTTCTTTCCCCAAGTGGTGCCTCTGGTGTAGACATTGCTTCTTTGAAAGTTTGAGGCTCATTTTCTAACATAAAAGTTAGAAATTCGGGTCCAAAGGACTTCTCTGTTCTAGACCTCTTACTGCGTCTAGGTTCATCTTTCTTATCTGCAAATTCATTCTTTAAATTTTCTTATCTGCAAATTCATTATTTGAATCCTTTTGACCATTATCATCATGGTTTCTTTTTAGTGTTTCTCTTTCATGTACCTTCTTACAAGGAAAGATATTCTCAAAGAAGGAGGCATTCCAAGATTTAATATTTGTATTATTATGTATCTCTAAAATGTCAAACTGATGTACGAGAAACCGATAAGCAGAACTATTTTTTGCATATCCTATAAATATTCTATCGAAGGTCTTAGGACCTATCGTGAACTTTTTAGGCAATAAAATTGCCACTTTTTCAAGGCATCCCCACACTTTGAGGTATTTATAGGAATTTTTTTCCTTTCCATAATTCATATGGAGTTATATATGTTTTCTTGTGGGATACCTTATTTAAAAGGTAGTTGGCTGTAAGTACAGCTTCTCCCCAGAAGTTATTTGGTAAAGCTGAACTCAATAATAGAGAATTAATTATTTCTTTAATAGTCTAATTTTTTGGTTCAGCAATTCTAATAGATTGTGGTGAATATGGTGCAGTGGTTTGGTAGATAATTCAATATTCTGCACAGAACCCAACAAAGGGTGCTTCATATTCACCACCTCTATCACTTTTATGAACTTTAAACTTTCGATTAAGTTGATTTTCTACTTCATATTTGTATTGTTTGAACATATCTATTGCCTCATCTTTTGATTTCATAAGATACGCATAGCAATATCGAGCACTGTCATTGATGAATGTGATGAAGTACTTCTTCCCATTTCTAGTCTATATGCATTTTAGATCGCATACATCTGTATGGATTAAATCCAATGGTTCTGTATCTCTTTCAATTGGATTTTGAAAGAAGTACGGGTTAATTTTGCTTCTGCACATATTTTACACTTATGATTTGAATCTATTGCAGATCTGGGAATTAAGTCCATTTTTATTAGTTTCCTGATTGAATCATAATTAACATGACCTAATCTACTATGCCATATATGAGAGGACTCAACAATATAAGAAGAATTAATCATCTTATTAAGCATAACAGTTATTACATTCATTTTGAAGAGGCCCTCCTTGAGGTAACCCCTCCCCACATAAACCCCACTCTTGGTGAGTACAAATTTGTCAGATTCAAATAATAACTTACCATGCTTGCTTAACATAAATCCGAAAATCATATTCTTCTGAATATCAGGTACGTGTAGAACATTGTTAAGCTTCAATTCCTTTTCCGACATCATTTTCAGAATTATCGTCCCTTTTCGTTCGCCTTGGTCGACGCTTTGGTAGGTGTTGAACATGGCCTTTTCAGCGCAAATGTGACTGGTAGCCCCAGTGTCAATCCACCACTCCATTGGGTTGTTTTCTACCATGTTCTCTTCAGAGACAACAACCACCAACACCAGGTCTTCAACACCCTTAGCCAATCACTCATCTTCAGTCATATGAGCCTGGTGAGGATATCCCTTGTTCTTGTTTCTGATGTTGTTGTTTTAGTTGTGGCTACGACAATCAGCAGCTTTATGCCCCTATCTTCTTTCATATGTGGCATTTTTCTTTGAACTTTTTATAATTCCCTTGACCGGAGCTCTCAAACTGTTTGCGCTTTTTTTCCTTTTATCCTGTTTTCAAGACATTTGTCCTGGCTTCTATAGAAAAAAATTTACCAGTGCTTCTGTTATTCTCTTATATTTTAAGCATAACAATCAGATATTCCAGTGGCATATCCTTACGTTTATGTTTCAAGTAGTTCTTAAATCCTTCCATAGAGGTGAAGTTTTTCAATTACAGAGGCTACCTGAAATGGTTCACATAAGGCCATACATTTGGCAACTAGTTCATGAAAGATACATTGCAGAACTTCAACTTGACTTGCCACTGATTTGGAGTCAGACATGCGATAGTCTAAAAATTTGCCTATACAAATTCTTAGACCCTGTATCCTCTGATTTGTATTTCTTGTATAGGACATCCCAGACCTCTTTTGCGGTCTTTAGTGGACTGTAAAGATTCCATAGATGGTTGTCTAGTCCACTTAATATCTGAGTCTTGCATAGAAAATCTGCATGCTTCCATTTTTCGGCATTTGTAATAATATTGTTCTTAGTTTCACCTTCTTGTATAACATGGGCTGTTTTTTTTGGAATCTTTACCAAATTCAAGGTTGTTAAATATAATATCATCTTTTGTTGCCACCGCTTGATGTCGGTTACATTGAACTTTTTTGACTTTTCTCCTTGTCCGATATGGACATGAGTCTAAGTGATCATCACAGTGTTCTCAACAGCAGTCATTTTATCTGTTACAATATTGCAGTACAGACCAATAAGTGAAAAGAAGAAATAAAAAATTAGAATTGAGTAGTGTTCTATTATGTTCTAACTTAGGAGAACAATTCAGAACCAATTTCAATAATCTAACAAAATAAAGATCATAAACAAATTTTTTTTGTTTAATATTTAAATCTGAATTAAAAAGGCTATTGAAAGACCAAGACAGCAGCAATATTTTGATTTGTTCTCGTGAATCTAATTTGAATTATATAGTAGAAGCAAGGACCTTGAGACAATTACTGATCAACTAAACCGCAATTATTGTGTTTCAGAAGTGAAAGTCAGTGTGACGAAAAATGGTCAGAACCACAAAAAATATATAGTATGGAAAGCAAAAAAAATGTAAAATTAAACAACTATATCATAAGAAGATTGTTAAAACAAATCTCTATAATGTTCATTTGATCCCACTAATACAGAGCCAATAAGAATTTTACTCACCAAAACTGTACTCTTAACTTGTTATTCAAGTATGGCTTTTAATATGTGGTAAATAAAACAAACCAGAGGACTTGAAGCAAATATATGACGAAACTATAATGTGGCTGCTGCTTGAGTCTCTGAACAGAATATATGAAAGTTATCTAATAAAACAAATAGTAACGATTACACTACAAAGTGTAGAAAATACCATTCCAGTGGACTTTCATCCAATTACATTGCGAAACTGTAAAGGAATTTACCAACGACAGAGTATAGAAAATTTATGAAAAAAGAAACATATTCTTAAGATTGTTAGTAAAATTAAAATTACAGTTATGTATTTTAGAATTTGTATAAATAATGTAATCTAAACCGAAATCGAGACCGAGACTTGAACTTGGTTCAATATTTTTAAGACAATATTTGTCCCGCTCAGGTGCTTAAGGTTTAATGGTGTTAGTCTCCCAGAATATAACGATACTCCTCCTCAAATAGCAGGCTCTTCCTAATGGATTTGAATGCATGATGTATGAATATGAACGAATAAAATATTTTGGATCCATGTCTCTTTTATAAAGGATGAAGAGACACAAATGTTAATGACACAATGCTTGAAAGGGACACACGTATTCCAATATACACATAACCATTAAAATATCATTCAATAATCTCCAACAATTATTAGTTAATATACATATTAATATATACAAATAAATATTAACTAATAAATTTTATTATTATTTATATTGATATAGACAATAACAAATTAACTTATTGATTAAATTAAACTAGAGAAAGCAACCAAAGTGAAAGATTAACCAAACCAAACTAAAACAAAAAAAAAAATCAAACAAAACAAAATCAAACCAAAAAAAAACCCCCCAAAAATCAAAAGATCCTATTTGTGTCAAAGAGACTTGGACATGTCAAGATTTCTGCCAGTCCCTAAGGCTATTCTGAATTATTTTGCAAATATTTTACTTTTGAAGTCAATTTTGTTAAGGAAATTGCCGTACGAATAATTTTTCTTTTTATAAATTTCTTTTTTGTTGTTCTTTCTCTCTCGTTGGAGTGGTGGTGGAAAAAGCGCTCGCTCGCTCGCTCGCTCGCTCTCTCTCTCTCTCTCTCTCTCTCTTTCTTTGCTGGAGTGGGCGATGCTGCTGGGGATTTTGGACTGCACCCACATGGCAATGGCAGTGGAGTTTGTGCCTCGGGGTTTGGGGGTTTTTTTTCTTGCTGATGCATATGTACGGAGATTACAGTGTCTGAGCCTTTACGTGTCGAGTTGCAGTAAGTGACTGACCAGATAGCTAGGTGGGAGCGATCATTCAATAATGGAAATAAAGTGATGACTGCGTCGGTAAATAACATAGCAAAAATAGTACAATTGCTAGGTTATAGTCTATAAAGAGAGGTCCTACATGATAATAAGATTAATCATTGAGTTTGGGTATTTCCGTTGACTATTATAATTATAAGGAAAAAGGGAAAAAAAGGATGGACAGACCATGGGTGCCATGCATGGACCTTTTTCTCATTGGCCTGGAAGGAAGAAAGACAGAATGGAAATATCCTCTTAAGAGCTTTGTATGGTTTCTCCCAATTTAGATCCTAAATTCAGAATATATGTAGAATGGTAAATGTTGAATTAGAGTACAAGAATCGAACTCAAGTAAACTTTATGATTACCGAAAAGAGATATAAGATTCTGACTGGATGACAAAAGATCAGTGGATCGAGTCACGAGTACGTATTATTTTTTTCATTTATAAATGGTGAAAGTTATGATACAGTGGGCCCAAAAGGCATACAATGCAGCATGCACAAATTTTCAAGCGTTATGTCGGATATTTCAAAATAAAATAAAAAATTAGAGTGCATGATAGTTCGGTTCAAGCCACATAAACTATAATTTGGGACATTGAAATTTTTTACATTAAAAATGTAGAAACTTAGAATATGTTTGTTTGTTAGTTTTAATGCAGTTTCTGGAACACAAAGCCACAATAAACAATAAAGGGTGTTTGGATATATGGTGTGGTTGGAAAAAAAATTCAAATTTTTTTCTCGAAAAGCTGCGTTTAAAACCTGCTTTCAGAGAGTAAGAAAAATGTGTTTTCTGAGTGTTTTCTTCCATTGTTTGGTGGGACCCACCTCCACCTACTTTCTCGATTCTCACGCATGGTCTCTCTCTCTCTCTCTCTCTCTCTCTCTCTCTCTTTCTCTCTCCCTCTCTGTTTTCTTAGTGCTCTCGTCGGAGCCGAGGTCGAGACATATGTGTCAGCTGGGTTCCGTAGCCGAGGTCGAGACAGAGTCGAGGTCTAGACAGAGTCTTAAGGCCTCAGAGACGTGGCATGTGGGAAGTGGTGGTTTGCGAGGCCGAGCACTTCCTCCAGGAGATAACGAACAATAGCTTTGCCCCGTCCTACCACTACCGGGACCTCCTAATCGACAGCCTCGTCAACGCTGGTTACCTCGAGTCCGCCAAGTCCTTCATCCGCCAGATGGTCAAGGAGGGCGCTCTCCCTGACGTCCCCACCCTCAACTCCCTCCTCTAGGCGCTCGCCAAGTCGGGGAGGTCGAGTTCTGCATCGACTTACTTGACAACGTGGCCGACCTTGGGTTGTGTCCCGAGTACATAATCAGATTACTCTCTAAACAGATCTTTTTTTCCATCTTTCTTGGATGACAAGCCATAAGAGCAAAGTACGAACTTTCTCTTAGATTTTTTGTGGACTTGCTCCCTCGAAACTCTCGTCTCTTGTGCTTCTTCTGACAACCCCTCCCACCCCTCAACATGTATATATAGTTTGAGAAACCTATTTTAGGGTTTAAAAGATTTCCAAAATAGTTAAACATTAGATCTGGTCGTCCACTAGCATCAAACGGTGTTGCTTAAACCCAAAAATCGTTCAGCCCCGACAGAAGCAAATTCGGAACGAATTCGGTTAGTCCCTACCAGAAAGGTTCTGTCTAGAATATACAAAATTCGGACTGAACTCGGACTAGACCGAATTCAGACCGAGTTCAGTCCTATCTTAGCATATCCCTTCTACTTCAAATCCTTCATATAGATTAGGAACTCCTGTCACGACCTGCACCCAGATATTAGGCCAAGAACACGTGAGCAACGTCCAACCTATGCCGCAACATCGGCGGTAGAATGATGCCTAGGTCAACAAAACTATCTATCGAGCTTACACAATAATATATGTAACCTGTCAATGATATCTCAACCCCAAAAAGGAGGACAATATGATAATAATGTATTGATACTCAATCACAATAATCTATAAGGAGTAAATAACACGATATGATATAAATCAAATAAATCACAAAGTCACAAGTCATAATTCTAGATAGTCTTCAACATCAACATCAATTCCAAATAAGTCTAACAATACCAATATAAGTCTAGGAGTAATAATAATAGCATCCCAAAAGTCTATGAGGCTAGAGACAAATCCAGTACCAATAATGCTAAGTAAATATAACTAAAAAACTGGTGACACCGGCTAGACCTTCTTGTAATCACTCCTGAATGGTAGGGCTCATAGTTGCTACCCCCCTGTGGTCCGTAGTACGTAGGACACCAATCCTCTGAGTAATCGTCTAAAAAAAATATCCAGTCAGGATGAAACAAGTACACCTCTAACAGCAGTTCCAGTTAATTGATAAACACTATAAAACTGTAATAGTAAAGTAATACACAATGAACAGATAAGCAGTGAACTATGGTATAAGGATAGAGTGTAGCAGATAAATATGAAAGCACGAAAATGTAAATAGGATGAATAGGTAAATATTGTAGTAAAGACAAACAAATAAGTAAAATCTATTTAGCATGGCCGATAACAATATAACCAGCAAGTGTAGAGTTAAACTGAAAAGTTTTCACCTAAAATATTGTGCTGAAATACCACTTTCGATATGTAAACGGCTATGGGATAATGTACGGTAGCTCGCACGTGAAATGTGCGAGTGCTATCTTCCAGATTGGACGCGAGTGAGTGGCTCTAAATTTTAAAAATATTTACATGTCTACTAAGGTATTTTTCCACCCGACTAGTAATAATAGATCCATGTCTTGCCACGTAGATCAATAAGATGCCAGCCAAGTATAAGTGATGTCAGAAGAGTCACTACCAGAAAAAGTCAAATTAGCGACGTCTAAAAACGTCGCTAAATAATAATAAATCGTCGCTAATTAGGTTTAGCGACGTAGTTAGCGACGTTTTAAATCAGTCAGAAAACTCCAAGTCGATAAAACCAAAAACGTCGCTAAACGTCGCTATGCCGACGTTTTTTAGCGACTTTAATGTGTCGCTAAATTTAGCGACGTTTTGCGACGCCAAGTCACTAAAAAGCGACGTTTAGTAAAGTCGCTAAACGTCGCTGATTAGCGACGTCAATCGCGACGTTACACCGACGTCTTTAATGACCTGGCTATACTGCCATGTCAGCAATTGGCGACGCTTAGCGACGACTTTAGCGACGTCATTAGCGACGAACTTAGCAACGTTTTACAGCATCGCTGATTAGCGACGTAATTAGCGACATAAATTAACGTCGCTAAGCGTCGCTACACGTCGCTAATAACGTCGCTAATTTTAAAAAAAAAAAAAAAAAAAAATTTCCAGAATCAAACATTGGTGATTCCCTGCAGTTTTACAGCATCTTCATCATACATACCAACATGATTCAATCTAGTTAACTATATAATCCAATTAAATTAAAAACCACAAGAAGTATCAATCCAATTAAATGTGGATAACTATATAATCCAATTAAATTAACTAAAAAATTAAAGACCACAAGAAGCATCAAACATCATGTCTATTGTTGAAGTACCAATAATTCATAAATAATAATAAAAATAACTAGACTACTACGGATCTGCAGGAGGCTGACCAGCGGCGCGCTTCAAGGATAACAACTCCTCATACTCGTCCCGTGGAATCGACACCGATGTCGATAGAGAAGGCAGTGACGTCGGTGGCGGTCGTGCCCGCTCCAAGTCTGCGAGTCGCTGGTTGTAAAAATCCAGGGTAGATAACAGCCTCGTACTGCTATCACCCATTGAATCCTGCATCATCGTCAGGTTCTCGCCCATCGATAGCTGTGACGCATGCATCCTCGTCAGCTTCTCGCCCATCGATAGCTGTGACGCCTGCAGCTCCATGATGTTGCGATCATTGGAGGCTCTAATATCATTTGTCAATTCTCGTAGCTCCGTCATGCTGCGGTCGAGCATATCCAATCGTGCGATAAGCATCGGATCGTCCGCCTGCGGCTGGGACCGGGACTGGTCCTCCATACTTCGCAGCAAGTCGTCACGGAGAGACGCAATCTGACGGTCAACGGCCTCCTGGACGGCCTCCTGGACTCTGGCCGACGACTGCGAGGGCTGCGACTGCTAGGGGTGTGTGGAATGCACAGCTGTCGGGGAGGCCCTAGATGACTGCGTCGCAACCAGGGCGCCATAGGAGCCCGTACCGTAGTACGTACCCCTCTGGAGACCACCAGCTGCGGTCACCCACAGGTCGTCCGCCGACGAAGATGGACCGGGCTGCGACGAAGCACCAGCCTCTCCAGGTGTAGGTGCACTAGTAGTCGCCCGCTCACGAAGCCTAAGATACTCGGCCTAGAAAAGGTTTGGAAACTCAATAATTGCCTAAGTTATATTAAAATAAACACAAAGTAAAGTAATACTTACATAGGTCTGTGAGGCCCTCTCATCAATGAGATTTCCGTCCTTACGATGGGTGGCCAAGAAGACGGTCACCATGTTTGCATCCTTACCCCTCTGTACCTGTTAAAAATATATTTTTTATTACTAAACTTAAATATTTTTTCCAAGTACCATTTTATGGTACTTATATTAAAAGAATATATTTTAAAAGAAAAAACATACCAAACGACGGAAATGTTCCGTCATCGGAATCGAGCCACCACACCACTTGGCAGCATTCTGCCTAGCCGCCTTGGCCTTCTTAGACCTTTCCTTGTAGCTCGGATCGTCGAATCTAGCCCTCATCGCAGTCCACTGCTCAGGCGTGATCCAACCTTGGATCGGTTTTCCAGCACGATCACGAGCCTTCTGGTCATCCAGAGCATCTCGGATAAGCTTGGCGGCAACGGTAGGAAAGAGCCGTTCGATCAACTCGGCCCGGTGCGGAGGATAAAAATACGTTTGCTACAATAAATAATTCATTAAGTTAGCATCACGAATATGCATAAATTAGAGGATTTATTTAATATACTTTTACCTGGAAGTGCGCAAACCAGAACGCCTTCCTCTCCTCCGGAGCCTCAGAGTAGTTGATCCAAGGGCCACCGTAGTTGTTCCTCAGAAATTGGCCCAGGCGTCTCTGAACCGACGATGGACGATATCTATACAGAAATAATAATTTAGATTACTGAAAAAGTCAATATACGATGAATAAAGAGAAACACAAATATATACTAAACCATCTAATTGACTTACTTTGTACCGTCGGCCCAAATCTCTGTCCTCGTCTCCTCCGGTGGTGCGCATGGAGGATCTTGCTGATGCTGGGACAACGTCGGCACGACCTCCTCTACATGCTCATCAGTCTCCATGGTTCCGTCAGCAGGAGGAACGCTGGACGAGGGAGTACTATCACGCCTGGAACTACTCGTCCCAGGAGTGATGCCACGCAACGTCGTCGCAGTCGGAGATGTGGCTGCTCGATATACTGGAGTACTGGGCGACGATGATCCGGAACCAACAGTAGACAGTACCGGAGTGGCACTCTGTCTACCTCGGGACCTGCCGAATCCTCCGCGTTGTCCTGTCATATCTGATAACAACATATGATGAATATAGAGAAACACAAATATATACTACATTCTACAGTCAAAATGTGATACATATCTCAAAGCATTATACAGTCAAAATATAATACATATATTCGTTAATGTCAAAATATGATACATATCTCAAAGCATTTTACAGTCCAAATATAGTTACATTCTACATGGAATATTTTATATTTTCAATCATCTTCAGAAAATTCATCTTGTTCGCCTTCCTCGTCCTGCTCTTCCTCTTCCTCGTCTTCACTTTCATCTACTTCGTCGTCCTCTTCGGATAATTCTACATCTTCTACATTATTACTCGTGTCATGAGTAACTTCCGTTGAGTCCACATCTACAATATTTGTTACAAGAGGTAGATCGTCCTCCTGATAAGCTATTTCGTCAATGTCAAAGGTATTTCTAGCTTTAGTCTTGCATACTGCCCACCAATCCGACCTCGCTGTCCCCCGTCTAGGATAAGTTGTGAAGTACACGAGCTGAGCCTGACTTGATAGGACAAATGGTTCGTAGCCTTGATATCTACGCTTGTAGTTTATATCCACAAGGCCATGCTTGTCAATTTTCCAACCTTGATCTTGAATCGGATCGAACCATTCACACCTGAATAGCACGATATTAGCAGGTTCTGGGCCATAATTATATGTCAACTCCACAATCTCTCGTAAGATGCCAAAAAAATTATTGCCCGGATTGACGTCTTTGTAGTTTGTAGATTTGATACACAAACCACTGTTTTTCGTGGAATCAAGATCCAGAAAGCTGTCTCTGATAGGAGCATTTGTTGACTTGAACCTGAACCCATTCACACAGAAACTTGGCCATATTTTTACGGCAGTAATTGGTCCCTTGGCTAGAGTCATAATAGATTCAGTCTCGGATGATATTAGACGATCGACCTAAATACCAAAGTAGCGATGGTAAGTTATTTGTTTTACAAGTGCAGAAATAAAAAGTAATTATCAAGTATCTTACATATGCGCTCAACCAAGAAGGAAAATGGCATCTCATTTCTTGTTCTACTTCTTCGTCTGTTATGTAGGGTCTAACCGACCTCAACTCATCATTATATGTGCTGAAAAACAATGATGCAACTGCTAATTAGTAGCATAATAGTATCTTATACTATTACATTGAGATGATGTAAACGTGGACGTATTAATTACTTACCCCTCTAGCTTCTCCACTTCATCCTCGTCGCAATTGAGTAATATATACAATTGAGCAGCCCTTAGCTCATCGTCATTCAAATATCTCTTCTTTATTTTTCCCGAAGGCTTTCCGGATGCATTGAATACTTTGAGTATTGCATTATTAGATTCCTTATATGCGTCGTCGTTTCTGGGAGCTTTCGTCCTATTAGTAGCAACATGCGGTTTGAAATACGTCGAGCAAAAGTTTGTAATCTCCTCGAGAACATAAGCTTCACAAATAGATCCTTCAACCCGTGCCTTATTTTTCACCTTTCTCTTTAGGTGATTCAGATGACGCTCGAAGGGGTACATCCACCGATAACCGACAGGACCACCAACACGTGCCTCATAGGAAAGATGAATTGGCAAATGCTTCATAGAGTCGAAGAATCCTGGAGGAAACACCTTCTCAAGCTTACATAGTGTTACCGCAATGTCCCTCTCTTGCTTTTCTAGACGATCGATGAGCAACTTAGTACAACAAAGATCTCTGAAGAATATGCTCAGCTCTGTCAATGGGTCCCAAACGACCTGCGGTAAGAATTCCCGAAATGCAATCGGAATTAACCTCTCCATGAATATATGACAATCGTGGCTCTTCATACCTACTAGTTTGTTCTCCTTGAGGTCGACGCATCTTCTCAAGTTCGACACGTACCCGTCTGGAAACTTTAGACCCTGAATCCACCTACAAAGTCTACCTTTATCCTCTTTATCCAGTGAGAAAACTGACTTAGGTTGCTTTAACTTTCCATTCCCCTCCTCTATCAGATGCAATGCAGGACGTCTACATATGTCTTCTAAGTCCAACCTGGCCTTCGGATTATCTTTCGTCTTCCCCTTTATATCCATTACAGTATTAATTATGTTATCAAACACATTCTTCTCGATATGCATGACATCAAGGTTATGTCTGATCAGATTGGTGCTCCAATATGGCAGATCCCAGAATATACTCCTCTTCGTCCAGTTATGGGTGCGACCAAATCCGTCACACTTGTACCCCTTAGCAGGCTCTTCGATAGCACTTGGTAAATCTTTTACCTCTTTCCATATCGTGCATCCGGGCCACCTTGGAGGTGGATTGGCCTTCTCCACAACTCCCGCACGAAAAGCATTCCGATTCCTCCGGTACGGATGATCCTTCGGCAAAAATTGTCGATGACAATCGAAGAAGCACGGTTTGCCTCCGTGTTTCAAACGGAAAGCCTGAGAACGGTCCATGCAATACGGACATGAGAGACGACCATGGGTGCTCCATCCCGATAACATTCCATAGGCCGGAAAGTCGTTGATGGTCCACATAAGTGCTGCCCTCATCTGAAAATTCTGCTTTCTAGAAACATCGTACGTGTTGGCACCTACTTCCCACAGCTGATTCAACTCATCTATCAAAGGCTGTAAGTACACATCGATGTTCCTCTTCGGATTGTTCGGACCCAGGATAATAACGGTTAGGAACATATACGGAGTCTTCATGCACATCCAAGGCGGTAGATTGTACGGAGTGACGATCACAGGCCAACACGAATACTGGGAGCCCGAAAGTCCGAATAGGGTAAAACCGTCAGAGCAGAGCCCCAATCTGACATTACGCGCTTCCTCGGCAAAATGTGGATACTCTCGATCAAAGTGCTTCCATGCTTCTCCATCGGATGGATGATCCAATACTCCTTCGATATGTTTTCGCCTGTGCCAACTCATGTTTTCTGCAGTCTCCTTAACCATAAACAACCGCTGCAACCGCGGCGTCAAAGGCAAGTAGTGCATCAAATCGGTAGACTTCCTTGCACCGACAGACTTTCCTCTAACAGTGGCCTTGTAGCGATCCGCACCACAGAATCTACACACATCTTCATCCTTGTCGTCTTTGTAGTACAACATGCACCCGTTGCGACATGCATCGATTTTCTCGTATCCCATCCAAAGCGATCTCACCATCCTCTTAGATCGATAGAAGTCTTTAGGCAACTTTGCACCCTCGGGCAAGATCTCTATAATCAAATCGAGCAGTCGATTATAGCATTCTTGCGACATATTAAAATCGGACTTGATGCTCAATAATCTTGTAACCACCTCCAACGGTGAATGGTCCTCACAACCAGGATATAGTGGAGTCCTTGCATTCTCAAGCAACTCCCTAAACTTTGCAGCATCGGCATTCGGTGCCTCCTCAGCTGCATCATAATTGTCTGGATTGAAACTAGGTCCTGTCGCATCATAATTGTCAGGATTGAAACTAGGTCCCGCCGCATCATAAACCATGTTAACCAACCCGTCGTCGTAAGCATCGTGGTCTTGGACATCCATATACGGCTCCACATAGGGCTCCGACTCCGATGCTAGAGATACAAGTTCTCCGTGCGCGGTCCACTGATAGTAATTCGGCGTAAAGCCCTTCGAGTATAAATGATATGTAACTTCCACTTCTGGATGATATTTCCTGTTGCGACATCTCACACATGGACACTTAATTTTGGTACCGTCCATGTACTGAGGGAACGCCTTGGCGAACTGCAGAAACTGCTGTACACCCTCAATGAATTCATCCCGCACACCGCACATGTCATCAGGATGACGGTTGTACATCCACGAACGATGACGCAGATAGTAATTCATATCCATTTCTAGATACTTCTGCAAAATTGACAGTATGTATCATATAAATCATTACATGCAAAATTAACTTCTGTGTCTGTGTCAGTGTCCGTTATGGGAAAAGCAGTATATATATATATATATATAATATTACCAAAATAATATCTTAATACCACTTTACTACTATACCTTAACCCACTTCTGTGTCAGTGTCCGGATTTTAGTGTAGTAGGCTCCAGCCGAAGCCAATAAGTTTCTTGAGATGCATGTCCTTAATGATGCATGCTGCGATGATATCTTTGCTCCATTAGAGGCTCTTCATACTGCTAGCTAGTGATTTCAGTAAGTGTTGAAATTAATCCTTTATTTATTTAAGCTGATTTGTAAGTTTCGTTTAGCTAATTCAACTGTTATAGTCATATTATTTAGACCATTAGGCACTTCTTGAAACTGGCAGTAGGGTGAGGAACTGAGATACATAACTCCGCAGTACTTTGCTTTCGGCAATTAACCCCTATATATATTGGGAGTGGAACGAGGAAGTAGCTAGATCTCAAAATTCTTGGGGCACAATTAAGGACGGTTGCTTAGATCATACACTTCCTGGTCGAATAATTGGCGTTCTAATTAATTTGATCACATGATCAGTTATTGTACGAATATTCAGGAATTAGTTCTAATTTGTTCACCCAATGTACGTAGTCATGACATATGAACATGGATTCAATAATAGCCATAATTTCTTCCCCTCCTCCATTGGACCAATGAATAGTAACCACAAAATCAAACAATTAGTATATATGTATGTATGTATGTATGTATATATATATATATATATATATATATATATATTGCAAAAGTGCAAATAAATACACTTATGTTCTTTCTTTCTTATTCATCGATCCATATTATTTATTTATTTTATACTTGAAAGAAGAAATTAAAATCTGATCTCTACATGATCGCACATGCATGAACATTGTCAAAAAACCTAACCCTAACCCTAACCCTAACCCTAACCCCATGTCAAAAAACCTAACCCTAACCCTAACCCTAACCCCATGTCAAAAAACCTAACCCTAACCCTAGGTCCAGATCAGTGTCTGTGTCAGTGTGTGTGTGTGCCGTGTCTGTGTCTGTGTCAGTGTCAGTGTGTGTGTCGTGTTTGTGTCAATGTCACATGTGTCCTGTGAGAGAGAGAGAGAGAGAGAGAGAGAGAGTATACCTTGCCGGAGTAGTCGCGGTCGACGGAGCTGGGGGGGGAAATTTGTTTTCGAATCGAAATTTCAACTGACGGGGAAAAATGAAACCGACCCCTAATTAACCAAATTTTAGCGACGTTTAGCGACGTCCAATAAAAAATGTCGCTAAATTAAATATTTGCGACGTAAAGGACGTCGCTAAACACGTTGCTAAATATTTTGAGTTTAAATGTCGCTATATACGTCGCTAAACGTCGCTAAATTAGACATATTAGCGACGTTTAGCGACCTTAATTGAACTTATAGCGACTTATCTTTTAAAATCGAATTAAAAGTCGCTAAACGTCGCTAAATGTCGCCATTTAGCGACGTCTAGCGACGTGTTTATAATGAGTCGCTAATTTATATATTATTAGCAACGTTTCTTTTGACGTCGCTAAAATACGTCGCTAATCCCGCTTTTTCTAGTAGTGAGTCCTGATAACGTTGGTGCCAGCAAGTATAATCACATATCTCAAAATAAATCCATACTACTATCCGTGTATCCATCATCTCTAGAAATTATGGAAAATAATACTATAGACAGGAATCATAGTAAATACCAAATAAATAAAACTATCAGAAAATATACTCGCATGTGGTCCAGAGTAAAGGATGCAAATCAGTGTCCGAACTGGTGTCACACTGACCTATATATGAAATTTCATGTTAAATGGTATTTTAGAGTCAATAATATATATAATTAACTTAAAACTATGCTTTTAGGTCAAAACTAGGTCTAAATAGTCAAACTAGGTCAACACGGTCAAACTAGGTCAATACTAGATAAACTAGGTTATACCTAGATTTCTAGATCAATATATTCTTGATATTTGCTATACTAGCTATCACTACTATGTATATAACTTATATATACTAATACTATACAGTATCTAAGCTATAACTAATATCTCACTATCTATACACTATACTACAAAAAGACTCATATGTAATATCTATCTCATAGGTTGCCTTAGCTACTACCCATGTCTTAATGTTTTCCCAATACCTTAACATAAACAATACTCAAAACCTCATAGATGCCTAAAACCCATACTACTTACTTAACTTGACACCTGGTATCTTGATATATCAACTCTAGCATCTTGATAATTGAGATACTCTGATACTTATTGGAACCCTCAACCAATTCCATAGCATAGATTCAATAAACTTGCACTTACCTTTACATTACACTACCGCTGATACCCATTTCCCTTTACTATGATACCTCATCATGTACACACACACACATGTACTGTAACCACCTAATTCCACTCGAGGGATATTTTCTCATTTCAATAATTGCTTGATAATTATATTGGTGATAGTCATATTTACTATTATTATATATTGGTTGAGTACTAACTAATTAGAATAGACTATGAGATTAGTTTGTTATTGGTTAGCCTATTAATTAGACTTAGTGTTAGTGAGCCCAAGTGGACTAAACTAGACTTGACATGACAAATTGGTTCAATTAAATAGAGTAGTCATGGTTAGACTAGTTAATTAGTTATTTCATTAGCTAGATGAATGGATATTCTTTTCATTAGGATTTAAACCATTCTACATAATTAAATATATTGTTATGACAAATCTTGAGGGCTATTAAGTCATATTAAACACCCCTTAACCTAACCCGAACCCTAGAGGAAGGGGGTAGACTCTATATTAAGAAAGGGAGTATCTCTCTCCTCTAATTTATTATTGCACTCCTTCCCAAATTAATTTTCCCAAATTTGAGAGCAAGCCCTAGCCTACCCACTCTCAAATCAATCTCATTCTCATTCCTAGAGAAGGCTAAGGAGCTTGCCATTGCTAGAGGAAGCATTGGAGGGAGCTTTACAAGGAGTATTGTGTCCAACCTTCTTCATTGGTGATGATATATTAGGAATCCATCTCCCAATAGGTAAATTTTTATTTCCTATCAATTTCATGGTTAATATGAAGCATTAGACCTATAGGAACCCTACCATGGCTAAGGACTAACCATAGGAAGAAGAACTAGGTTCTTTGGAGACTTATTATGATTTTTACATTGAGTTTTGTACCAATTTGTCGAAAACTCTGAATTTGGAACACCAAGTGTTTGATTCTATGCCTATTTTGTCTATTGGTATTAGATTATGATTGAAAGTGTGCTCGTGTGTCCATAATTGGATACGGAGAGTCTGTATCATGATACACCATGATACGGGGGTAAGATTTGGGTATCTCAATGCATTTGGGTAACTAGCAAATAAATTTCTTCGTATTATATTAGATTAGTTATTTCTAATAGTGTTCATAGTTTATTTAGTATATTGGATGTGTACCTTGTGCATTGATGGTGTGTTATAATATTTGGAGAGTGTATCATGAGTATATCATAGCTTTTATGGTGCCTCAAGAGTAATGCAACGTAGGTGTTTGATGAAATTACTTGTGATATGTGTTGGCAGCTAGTGAGTGCTGTGAGGGGTGTTGTGCACTTGGGTGTGTGTGCATTAGTATGTGTTAGAAGTTATTAATATCTTGTGTGTGTTAGTTAGTGTATTTGTGTGTGAGGTGGTGATAGTTTGGTTGTGTTATGATAGAGTATTTCTAGTGTGTGAACAAGAGTGTCAGTTGAGTGTAGTATGAGGGAGGAATATCTGGGTGCTTTAGTTTTGCAGAACCTAAGTGTTTCAGTTGTGGGCAGTTGATGAAGGGTAGTAGCAGCAGGCTCATAGTGGTGAGTGGAGTGCATCCTTCCTATTTCAACCACAAATACGGTAAGATATGGTATCCGAGTTTCCAAAGAGTGAGGGAAAGGTCTGTGCAACTAAAATATGAACATATTGGAGTAGGAACGTCTGTTGGTGTGTATACATTAAGGTGTCAGTATATGTAACTTGGTATCAGAGATTATATATCTGTGTGTATATATAAATGTGGTTATCTTAAGTGTTAGTGAGGTGTGTGCATTGAGGGTATCACAGGACCTGGAGTTGGTGTCTATGTTTGTGTGACTGTGCTTGTGTGCACTTATGAGTATGCATGGCTCTAGTGAGGGGATTGGTGCTTGGGTTTGGCCTGTATGTTGTTTAGGGTCAGGTATGTTTGTGTGGGTATGTGTCTTATGTTGTGTATATTAGGAGAAGAAATTGCAGTAACAACAAGAGTTTTGATTCAACAATGTGTTTCAAGTGAGGACTAGTGTTGGTGGGTGGACTGGTAGTGTTAAGTTTGTTGTGTGCAGATATAGGTATCTGTGTGGATTAGGGGCACGAGCAGTTGTGTGGGGGAAGTTGTACACAGCAACTGTAAATGCAGTT
Organism: Iris macrosiphon; assembly: GCA_036927795.1. Lineage (NCBI taxonomy): Eukaryota > Viridiplantae > Streptophyta > Magnoliopsida > Asparagales > Iridaceae > Iris > Iris macrosiphon. Next base: position 52,263,106 of record JAYESA010000002.1, read on the forward strand.
GGTGTATGGGCTAAGGAATGTTAGCTTTAGGCAGGGAATGAGGATTTGTGTAGTTTATAGTGAGTTCTTGGTGAGGTGTCAGAATACAATGTGGTAAGAGCAGGTATCATATGTGATGTACTGTTGCCTTTATACAACAGTATGTGTGAGGAGATTTGAGAACTTGTGTGAAGGATTAGGCATGTTTTGGATTGATTATTTGTAGTAGGTAAATGCACATGTTTGCATATGTATGGAGTGTGTTCATCCTTTGCAGGTAAGTGTGATACTTGGGGTAATGATATTCAAGTTTCCTTGTATAGTTAGCATGGGTGATGAGAGATGGCTTGAATGTAGGCATATTTTGGCTAGTGTTTAAGTACGGGGGTAAGTGTTAGATACTAAGATAAGTAGAGATATATTGAGATATCAAGATACTTGAGTTGTGTAGGGGTATTAAGCTTTAATACTAGATTGGGTACTAGGTAATAGTCAAGGTAATGTGAGAATATAGCTAAGGTAATAGAAATTGTTAGTAGTTAAGTATTTGAGATACCTAGTATTATATATATGCGGTATATATGTTATCGTTATCCTAGTATCTAGGATACCAAGGTTAGTGTAGTATACCAAGATATTGTGATTCCAAGGCATGTGTATAGTTCAATAATGAGAAATTGGTAGGTAAATACTATAAGTGTTGAGATTAGCTAGTATTGGCCTAGAAATTGGTATTGACCTTGTTTGACCTAGTGTTGACCTAGAGACCTAGTTTCAAGCTAGTTTAGCATATTTATAATTCCAAAATATTGTTTTGACTTGTAATTCATATATAGGTCAGTGTGACACAAGTTTGAACACCGATTTGCATTATTTGCTTTGGATCACAGGCGAATACATTCTCTAATAGTTTCCTTTATTTGATATTTACTATGATTCTTGTTTTATAGTATTGCTTTATCTGATTCCTGACACACTGGATATACAAGTTGGTATTATATGGATTCATTGTCTTGAGATAAGTGGTTTCAGGCATATTGACTTTTCTGGACTAATCTATTAATGGCCTAATGTATCGACTGGACTAATATATTTTTGGTCCTAATGATCTATTCTAGATTATTGAGATTCTTCGTATAAGGACCTGGATCCATGAGTACTAGTCGGGCGGAAAAATACCTAGGAGACGTGTGAACATACCCTTTTTATTCCATGGTCTGACTGGAATAATAGCAGTCACACACGATGCGTATAGTTTGCAAGATTTTCCTTGCCGTTCACATGTCAACTTGGTATTTTAAAACACTAGTTTAGATATTTTTTTCTGGATTATTCTATACATGATGGTTGCATATTTACATTGACAAGTTTACTAGTTTCACATATTTGTCTGTCTTTACATACTTATATGTTGTTCTTTCTTGCTTTTCATTGCTTCCTTATTTATCTGCTTACTCTATTTTGTACCCTACTTCTTTATTATCTGCTCATTAAGTATTACATCATTATTTACTATTTTATAGTCTTTTTTAATTAATTGGAACTACTATTGGGTAGTACTTTGCTCTAATCCTGAATGGATATATTTTTCAGACGAGTACTTGGAGGATTTGTGTCCGACGTATTACGGACCGCAGGAGGTAGCATATGCAGCTTTTGACCATTTAGTTCATGAGTGATTACCGAAAAGCCTAGTCGATATTACTATTTATTCTAGTTATCCCTTCTTAGCATTATAGTACTGGATCTGTCTCCATCTTAGACATTTGAGTTGTTATTGATATTTAGACTTATTGTGACTTGTTGTTAGACTCTAGACTTGGAGATTTTGTTGTGACATTCTAGTTTATGACTTTATGATTTTTAAACCTTATATCATATCGTGCCATTATCTTTCTTCTAGTATATTGTGATTGAGTATTGATTATCATTATATATTATCATCTCGTCCTTCGTTTGGAGTTAAAATATCATTGACAAGTTTTATATATTATTGTGTGAGATGGATAGATAGTATTGTTGACCTAAACAGTGTTCTACCGTCGATGCTGCGGTGTAGGCTGAACGTACCCACATACTCGTGCCCGAATATCTGGGTGCCGGTCGTGACATATTTTTGTGGTGGCCCATGCAGGTCAGGCTTCGCAATTAGTACGATATCATGGTAGTACAATAATTTAGTTATACTACTGCGAGCCTGCGATAGGATATAGGGTATAAAATACTAGGATGAGAGAATAGTCAATCATAAATTATGATTTCTTCAAAGATTCCTGGAACGATCCTTGAGAATCTTATTTTGAATCTATTTCTACATACTTCGTTTGACCTTCTCCTTTGTTCTTGTCCGTTGTTGAATTTGATTCTTATATCGAGAAAAAATTTATGGACTGAATTAAGGTATATTTTGATAACATAAATGGGTAAGAACAGTGAGAAAGGTAACCGTCTGCCTTAGTTATAGAGTCAAGAGTTTATCGCAGCCATATTAGCTGGTATGGCAAAGACATAGAGCCTAATTTTGCATATATTTTTCTTGGTTATGGAATTTATAGTTTTCGTAGCCAAGCATGCGGTAGAAAAAAAATTATAGATACCATGATTCTAGAGGTATGTACCTTAGTTAAGGACTTCATATTTTATCGCAGATATGCTTACTGGTGTGGTGAAGATTCTGGATAACATAATTTCAGATAGACGTGTATGATTATCAGATTGTATCTTAAATTAGTTCTAAACATATCGTCTCTATCATTCAACCTTGTTATCGTTGAGCTCTATTTAATCACATTATTAGCTCAGTATAGGGATATATTTAGTGCATCTGGTTTAGTTCCTTATAGAATTTTACCTTCATTAGTTTATGAGGCAGCTTCTTTGGATAGTGTAGTTGTATGGTAACTTGCAGATAGTTTGGTGTCAGGTTGAGTATCATTATTGATTGTTGAGAGTATAGCTTGTGAGTTACGAGTGGTTCCTGGTAAGGTATGTGAGCAATATATATCAGTGTATAGCCTAAAAACAACACATAGTGTAGTATCCTTGTAACATTATTTCTATGGTAGGTTTCAGAGTAAAGTTAGTAACTGGTGCCAACAATATCAGGGAACAAGAGAGTTATGAGGAAGTAGCATTCCAATCGATGATTTTAGGTGTTGTATCATGTCAGCAGGCATGTTGTAGATATACCGAGATTCATACAGCAGTGAGAAGAGGAAGTGACAAGTAAAGGAGTTAGTGACTTGTGTAGATAGTGAGAGGAATTTGAATATGTACCCTATAGAGAGTATCCTAGAATGGTAGAGTAAAGTATCAACGTGGATGTTTCATGAGTATCATGAAGTAGGGGTCTAGCTAGGCCACCTATGTTATAATAAATTGTCTCGCACTAGCGTAGGAAGACAACCCAGCAGGGCAGGGCATTTGCGATGTCGGTCGAGGAGGCCGATGCTACAGGTGATGTGTTAGCAAGTTTCGTTCCTTCTTCCTAGCCTTTTTTCCATATAATGATTGATTGATTCCTTAGTACCTTATAGTTGCTTTGTGTTATATAGTTAGTATTTAGTAGTATATCTTGGTAGAGACTACAAAATCATGGTAGACGGAGACCAACACCATGCATGTTGACAATAATTAGTGACTCCATTAATTTTTATGCTTGTATGATTTAGATTGGACCAGGGGTTTGACCTAAAGGGGGTACGACCATCTTTGAATTTCAAGGACAAAATTTTTCTAAGGGGGATATGATTGTAACCACCTAATTTCGGGAGAGGAATATTTTTGTTATTTTAATAATTGCTTGATAATTATATTAGTGATAATAATATTTATTACTATTATTATTATATATTGGTTGAGTGCTAGCTAATTAGAATAGACTATGAGATTAGTTGGTTAGTGATTAGACTTAGTGTTAGTGAGCCCAAGTGGACCAAAGTAGACTTGACACAAAAAAATTGTTTAATTAAATAGAGTAGTCATGGTTAGACTAGTTAATTAGTTATTTTATTAGCTAGATGAATATAATATTCTTTTCTATAGGATTTAAACCCTTTCCCATAATTAAATATATTGTCATGACAAACCATAAGGGCTTTTAAGTCATATTAAACATCCCTTAACCTAACCCTAACCCTAGAGGAAGGGGGCTGGCCCTATATTAAGAAAATGAATATCTCTCTCCTCTCATTTATTAGTGCACTCCTTCCCAAATTGATTTACCCAAATTTGAGAACAAGCCCTAGCCCACCCACTCTTAAATCAATCATATTCCCTCTAATTCTAATTCCTAGATGAGTCTAAGGAGCTTGTCATTATTAGAGGAAGCATTGGAGGGAGCTTTGCAAGGAGGATTGTGTCCAACATTCTTTATTGGTGGTGATACATTGGGAATCCATCTTTCAATAGGTAAATTTATATTCCTTATCAATTTCATTATTAATATGATGCATTAGACCTATATGAACCCTCTCATAGCAAAGGACTACTCATAGAAAGAAAACTAGGTTCTTTGGAGGCTTATTGTCATGCCAACATTGAGTTTTGTGCTAATTTGGAGAAAAGTCTGAATTTGGAACACCAAGTAATTGATTCTATGTCTATTGTGTCTATTAGCATTAGATTACGATTGGGAGTGTAATCATATATCCACAATTGGATATGAAGATTCTGTATCATGATACACCATAATACGGGAGTGAGATTTGGGTATCTCAATGCATTTGGTGTCCTAGCATATAAATTTCTTTATATTGCATTAGATTAGATATTTCTAATAGTGTTCATAGTCTATTTAGTATACTGGATGTGTACCTTGTGCATTGGTGGTGTGTTATGATATTTGGAGAGTGTATCATGAGTATATCATAGCTTTTAGGGTGCATCAAGAGTAATGCACCTTAGGTGTTTGATGGAATTACCTGTGATATGTGTTGGCATCTAGTGAGTGTTGTGAGGGGTGTTACGAACTTGGGTATGTGTACATTAGTATGTGTTAGTAATTGTTAGTATCTTGTGTTTGTTAATTAGTGTGTTTGTATTTGAGGTGGTGATAGTGTGGTTGTGTTAGGATAGTGTTTCTAGTATGTGAACTAGAGTGTCAGTTGAGTGTAGTATGAGGGAGCAGTACCTGGGTGCTTTAGTTGTGTAGAACCTGAGTGTTTCAGTTATAGGCAGTTGATGAAGGGTAGTAGCAGTAGGCTCATAGTGGTGATTGGAGTGCATCCTGCATATTCCTACCTCAAACCCGGTAAGATGTGGTATCAGAGTTTCCAGAGAGTGAGGGAAACGTATGTGCAACTAAAATATGAACATGTGAGATTATGAACAATTATTAGTGTGTACACATTAAGGTGTCAGTATATGTAACTTGGTATCAGAGATTATATATATGTGTGTCTATATAAATGTGGTTATCTTAAGTGTTCGTGAGGTGTGTGCATTGAGGGTATCACAGAACATGGGATTTGTGTCTTTTTTTGAATGACTGTGCTTGTGTGCACATATGAGTGTGCAGGGGTATAGTGAGGGGATTGTTGCTCGGGTTTGGCCTGGGTTTTGCTTAGGTTCAACTATGTTTGTGTGGGTATGTGTCTTGTGTTATGTGTATTAGGAGGAGGAATTGCAGTAACAATAAGAGTTTTAATTCAGCAATGTATTTCAGGTGAGGACTAGTGTCAGTGGGTGGACTGGTAATGTTAAGTTGATGTGTGCATATGTGAGTATCAGTATGGATTATGGGCACGAGCATTTGTGTGGGGGGCAGCTGTATACAGCAACTACAAATGCAGTTGGTGTATGGGCTAAGAAGTGTTAGCTTTAGACAGGGAGTGAGGATTTGTGTAGATTATAGTGAGTTCTTGGTGATGTGTTAGAACACAGTTTGGTAAGAGCAAGTATCATGTATGATGTACTGCTTTGGGATTGATTGTTTGCAGGATTAGGCAGGTTTGAGAACTTGTGTACAGGGTTAGGCAGGTTTGGGATTGATTGTCTGCAGTAGGTAAATACATATGTGTGCATATGTATGGAGTGTGTTCAGCCTTTGCAGGTAAGTGTGATACTTGTGGTAATGATACTCAAGTATCCTTGTATAGTTAGCGAGGGTGATGAGAAATTACTTAAATATAGGCATCTTAGGGCTAGTGTTTAAGTATGGGGTAAGTGTTAGATACTAAGAAAACTAGAGATATATTGAGATATCAAGGTACTTGAGTTGTGTAGGGGTATCAAGCATTGATACTAGATTAGGTACTAGGTAATACTCAAGGTAATGTAAGAATATAGCTAAGGTAATGGAAATGGTTAGTAGTTAAGTATTTGAGATTCCTAGTATTATATATGAGGTATATATGTGTCACGCCCCAGTCCCAAAAATACGTAGGACTAGAACACGTAAGCATGCCAGCCGCATGGATATGGCAACTCCAATATATGGAAACCAAATCCACACGTACGCTGTAATATGAATATCAATCCACAAGTGGTATAAACATATGTCACAAGTCACAGAATATAATCTAGATCTCATCCATGAAAATTATATAGAAATAAATAAACAGTATCTATGAAACTAGATCTCAATAAGAAGTATCTAAGGATGATAGTTGGATGGAAACAAATCCACTACCAACTCAAATGGGAAAAGTAAATACAATATAAGTACCACTCACTCAAACAATATAAGTACCAGCTATCAATCACGGCTCGAAGAGAAGACATCCACGAAGCATACACAACCATCCAAATCCGCGCTCCTGCAAATACTCAAGAACAGGTACACCTGGTAGCGGACCAGGTCCTCATAGAAGATACTTAAACACATGCCAATAAAGTACTGAAATAAATATCCAATGGGTCGCCTAACCGTCTAAAGTGAATGCAGTTTAAGAACAACTTTCCCAACGCGTGGGCTATCTGGCTAAAATGGGATTGGCATAGTTCTCTTGGAGATCCAGGAGCCTACAAAGGCACGGCGTCTTTCGAACACCGGAGGCCCGCCAAGTAGTATATATAGGGGTCATCATGACCGCGCATCTCCGGCGGAGCGTACGGGTTACACAAGGAAAGTGCAACGGAGCCCACACGCTTTACTTGTTGTTCTCCCCACCCCATGCTCTAAGCATGTCACATCCATGATACGATAATACCTCTAATAACTGCCAAGTCTACTAGCATACAAAGTTTCTAACAGCAGTTACTCCTAACGCACGGCCCACACGTACAGGAGGCCAACCTGCATGCAAGTCCGTGATCTACATGAGACTCACAACTCGTGTAACAACTGTGTCACGACCAATGAACCTAAAGATGCTACATGATGATGGGGTAGTCTCATAAACAAGGTCAATGCAAATACATAAATAAAAATATACTGCGACGACACCGTCGCGCGCATTTTTATATAACAGTTAAAATATATAAAAAGACAGAAAATAAAGATGCATGCAACATATGGAATAAAAATAACAGTACAATGGCAAGGTATACTTGCCTGGCAAGGAAGCTGCAATGTACCCATAACCTGCTCCAGAAATTGCGCAGAACAATCCAATATCCTATGTACATATGATATAATACAATAAAATTCATTAGTCATTACACTAGCACATACACAACAATATTTATACTGGACTCGGGTACACTAGGGGTGGCACTAGTCATCTACCACGGTCAATTACACGTTGAATTACGCGGGTGTCGGGTCTTTAAGTACTGTACACATTAAGTCAGTCAACTAACACGGTCTCGCCAGTGCGTCGGTGTACACAAGGCAGACTCCAACATTGTTCTTAGGGTCAACAGGGTCAAGGGCAAATACGGGGCAGTCCACGGCATCCTAGGGTCGTATAATACATACGTATATGGTCACCATTATAAATTAGTATTTACTTAATTAGGCATTACATATATATCAATATAATTATATAATAAGGTAACCAGTAATTTATTTATATAACTATATACATACTAAATATGGACATAAATATATATATACCAACTAATAATATGCTAATGACTAACCAAATGTATTTATACTAGGTTGAATAATATTTGCATACGTGTACGTGTACGTGCACGAACGCGAGTTGGGTTTACCGACTCAAGGTCTGCTATCTGCTACTGTAGTACAGAAATACTAATGTCCTAATAACATATACTCAAGCACACATACGAAATAAGAAGGTAGGGCAGATTCGAACCTCGGTGTACGTGCACGGAATCGGCTGGACGTCGACGAAGAGAGGTTGACGACGATGATGATGATGGACTGATGGTGAGATGACGATGATGCGATGCCGATGATGATGACGAGGACGATGGTGTTGCGATGATGATGATGGTAATGAAGATGACGAGGCTGACAATGATGACTGGGTTGATGGCGTAGATGATGATTGGGATGATGATGATGATTATGAGGAGGATGAATATTAATGTGAGGGTGATAATGAGGATTATGATGTTGATGACGGTAGTAGACGATGGTGATAATATTAATGGGGAGTGATATTATTCCGGCCATGGGGAGTCCGGCAAGGAGGACAGGGTGGTGGTCGAGTCTCTGGCGAGGAGGATGAAGAACAGGAAGCCGGGAGGAGGAGCTCGGGGAAGAAGGAGAGGCTTGGGTAGTGTTGTGCAGTGGTAGTTGTCATGGTGATGGTGGTGCTGCTGATTATGGCCGGAGGTCTGCCGGAGTCCGGCCATGCTCAGGCTGCCTAGGGAAGTAGGAAGGAAGGAGAGAGAGTTGGTGGTCGACTGGGGTGTCGGGGATCCGGCCAGGGAGGACTCGACGATGCATGGTCGACCGAGCAGTAGTCAGCGGGGAAGTGCACGGCGGAAATGAGGTGGCCAGGTCGGGATCCGCTCCGGCTGGTCGAGGAGAGTTGAGGGAACTGAAAGGAGGAAGAAGAGGTGGTAGAGACCGGTGCACAGGCGGAGATGAAGGCTGGTAATGGTGGTGCTGCTCCGGCTCCGGCGGAGGAGTCGGACCGGGTGAGGCGTGCATACGAGGAAGAAGACGGAGAAAGGGCAGGGTGTCTGGCGAGTGGTGGCTCCGGTGGGCTCGCGGAGACTCGGCTGCTCGGTGCAGTCGGGTCGACGAGGTCGGCAGGGCCGGTGGTGCGTCGGGCTCGGCCTCCGGCGCGGGTGGAGATGGGAAGGTTGAAGTCGATGAGAGGAAGGGCTCGGATGGTGAGCGAGCTGCTCGGCGTGAACCGGCGAGGTCGGGGTCGACTCCAGGCAGCCGAGTCGACGAGTAGAGGTGGCCAGCGAGTTGGGGCCGCGGCCGGCGAACTCCGGCGAGGGAGGAGGAAGAGGGAGGAATAGCAATTGAAAGGGGTCGGCTGAAATTGGAGTTAGGTTTAGGGAATAATAAAAATAAAGTAAAGGGGATGATGTATTTATATGCACAGGGGTGGGTTGACCTAGGAATAATTGACCTAAATTTGTTGGGCTTGGTCAACATCTCCTAGGGATGGCCTTGGGCTCACATGAGGGTGATGGGCTAGAAATTATAATTATTTAATTGCAAGGGTTGGATTGTAATAGGAGGGCGATGTTGCGCGTTGCACATGCTGAAAATTACAGAAAAAATCCACGAGAAGGGAAAAATAGATTTCCTTATGAATTGTCCAATGGTGGAGATACCTAAATGCATTTTTGCATAAAAGTCCCCCAACAATTGAAAAATTGCACAAAGGCAAAAATTGAATTTAATTAATTAAATCGAAACGCGTACGATGTTCTAGAATTAATTAGGAGTACATGGGATTAAATCAGGCGGGACACAATTGTCAGGGGCGTAGAGGGAACAGTGTAGAATATTAATAAAATTCGGTTTGCACAAAACGGTCAAGATTGTGTCCCCAATTTCGATTGGGACGCACAAGGGTACAAAATTAGGAATTTATTTATAATTAATAAATAACATCTGCGACGTTTATTGTGCGACTAAAATATAGCACAATAAAGCAATATTATAAGTTGCACAAGGGTCAGAATAGTAGGCGGGCATGTCTAGGATGAGATTGTGAAGTTTCTAGATAGGCAATGGCTAGTGAGGTACTCCAATTATCGAAGCACGGTAAGGTGCGCTACACATTATTTAACTATTGCATAATTAAATAAAAACCGTGTTCTAATTCTAATTGGGTTCAAACTAACCCTAATTTCACTATCTAAGCCAGGTAGCCCTAATTTTAGGTGAGGGGGTTTACAATATGTTATGGTTATCCTAGTATATAGGATACCAAGGTTAGTCTAGTATACCAAGATATTGTGATACCAAGACATGGGTAGAGTTCAATAGTCAGATATTAGTAGGTAAATACTAGAAGTGTTAAGATTAGCTAGTATTGGCCTAAAAATTAGTATTGACCTAGTTTGACCTAGTGTTGACCTAGAGACCTAGTTTCAAGCTAGTTTAGCATGTTTATAATTCTAAAATACTGTTTTGACTTATAATTTATATATAGGTCAGTGTGACACCCGTTCGGACACCGGTTTGCCTCATTTGCTCGGGATCATATGCGAATACATTCTATGATAGTTTTATTTATTTGATATTTACCCTGATTCATGTTTTATAGTATTGCTTTATCTGATTCCTGACACACTGGATATATATGTTGGTATTATATGGATTCATTGTCGTAAGATATGTGATTTCAGGATTATTGACTTTTTTGGACTAATGTATTACTGGACTAATGTATCGAATGGACTAATGTATTTTTGGGCCTAATGATCTATTCTGGATTATTGAGATTCTTCGTGTTGGGACCTGGATCCATAAGTACTAGTCGGACGGGAAAAATACCTAGGAGACGTGTGAACATAACCTTTATATCCCATGGCCTGACTTTAATAAAAGCAGCCACACATGACACATGTGGTTTGCCAAATTTTACCCCCTAGTCGTTCACATGTCAACTTGGTATTTCAAAATAATAGTTTAGATATTGCCTTTCTGGATTACTCTATAACTGTTGGTTGCATATTTCAATTGACTGGTTTACTAGTTTTACATATTTTCTGTCTTTACATACTTATTTGTTCTTATTTTTTGCTTTTCATTGCTTCCTTATTTATTTGCTTACTCTATTTTGTACCAAGGTTCTTTATTATCTTCACATCAAGTATTACATCACTTTTTATTATTTTATAGTCTTTGTCAATTAATTAGAACTGCTATTGGGTTGTACTTCGCTCAAATCCTAACTGGATATATATTCAGACAAGTACTTGGAGGATTTGTGTCCGACGTATTACGGGCAATAGGAGGTAGCAGATGAAGCTTTTGATCCTTTAGTTCAGTAGTGATTACCGGAAAGCCTAGCCGGTATCACTATTTATTCTAGTTATCCCTTCTTAGCATTATAGTACTGGATCTGTCTCCAGCTTAGATATTTTAGTTGTTATTGATATTTAGAATTATTATGACTTGTTGTTAGACTCTAGACTTGAAAAATTTGTTATGACATTCTACTTTGTAACTTGTTATTTCCATTTCTTATATCATATAGTACTATTGTCTATTGTGATTGAGTATTGATTATCATTATATATTATCATCTTATCCTCCATTTGGAGTTTAGATATCAATGACAGGTTGAATATATTATTGTGTAAGATGGATATATAGTTTTTTGACCTAGACATTCTACCGTTGATGTTGTGGCATATAATTTATGTACCCACTTATGCGTGCCTGAATATCCAGGTACGGGTCATGGCAGTCACACAATCTACTAAACCTCACTGCTTGCACCCTATTACCTATGTGCAAACGAGTTCTCTCTCATTGTACATGAAGTCCCAGAGGTACATATACACTCACCAAATTAAAATACTCAACTCATCACACTCTAAGAACACACTCTTAAATATTGAATACCAACTTGCACTCTATGCTAACACTAAATCCTTCCCTCTAGATTAATCTGCAGGCTAGGGCTACTCCTTCCTAAACTCGATCACTCATTGCTAAGCCTAAACTGGTTTGCACAGATCTAAACCTTCCCATGGACTGCACTTGGTACCCTTACCTGTACTCTAAGACATACCCTCTTGATACTCATTAACACTACCCGCAACTTTCCCTCTAACACTCATACCCTTACAGTTTTGTGCAAATAATGCAATTGCTATAATCTGAAACAAAAGCCGAGCCTTCATTCCCCCTATACATACATGCACAAGTCTCCTTCACTCATGAACACACCCTCACACCTAGTATTTATTCACAGTCACACTTCTCTTGTTAATATTACCAAATGATAAATAAATACGGTCACTGATACCCATACTCGAGTAATGATTTCACTAATTCACAATTGTTCCTACACTCCCTCTTCAATGCCTACAAAGGATACATACATATTATACTCATCTCTCACTAATATAAATCCTGACACTCACCCCCACTGATACATCCCTCACTCATACTAATACTCCCATACCCTCGAGACCTCACACCACAAATGTGCTCCACCGAGCACTGCCTGAAGCCAAGGCCTCACTACATTGGCAGTGCATTGCCTCCTCCCGAAACAACTTCCCAGAACTCATCTCCTCAATGACTGAACCTGGCAAACCCCATCTCCTTACAACTGCTGAACAGAAACCAACTCTTCCACCCTATTGTGCAGTATCGGGCCACCCCCTAAACACTTACACAACAACACTCCTACTACTGTATTGTTCTTTTATTCCTCTTGCTATTTTAATCCTCTCATTAGTCAACACCAAACCCCGCCTCTAGAACTGATACCATATCAATCTTTAGACTCTTCCAGCTCCTCTCTAACTGCTATCAAACAATCACATTTCCTATGCACACCATATCCCGATACCAATGTGTATCAGGCACCACTCATAACAAAACCTACATACAAGTACAACTCTCAAACACTTTTACACAAATATATATATATATATATATAAAAAATACTTTATAGAATATTACTTTATATAATATTAGACACACACAACTCAATTACTACCATACTAGTATACATATGACCAAACACCAAGCACTTGGTATGCACCACACAAAACTCCCATGATACTCATGATACCCTTGTGATACACACTCAAAACACCAAAATACTCTCCCAAAATTTAATAAACACATCCAAAATACCAAATATAATATGAATAACATATCAAATAGCTATTCTAATTAAAAAATAAAGAAATTGACATGCTAGAACCCAATGTATATGGAAATACCCCTCATACGACTCTGTATTATGGCGTATCACGATACGCACTCCCTGTATCCAATTATGGATACGTACTTGCTAGAAAATTATGAATTATACTCTAAAATGACTAAGGAGTCATTCCTACAAACACCTAATGGTGCAAATTTGGATTTTTCCTAATTTGGCCACAAAAGACAATGTAACTATCATAATATTGGTTTCTAGCGCCTAGTTCTTCTTCATATAGGTAGTTCTTTCATGACCCGCACCCGGAATGAGGGTACAAGTATGTGGGTACGTTCAGCCTACGTCACAACATCTGTGCTAGAATGCTGTTTAGGTCAATAATATTATCTAAACATCTCACACAATATATGTAATGTACCTATCAAGAAATCTCAACTCCAAATTGAGGACAATATTAATATAATAATTAATACCCAATCACAATAAAATTAGAGGAAGATATGGAACAATATGGAATAAAAGAAATGAAACACAGAGTCATAATACAATATAAGTCAAATAGTCTATGCACAACACATAGTCTCAAATATGATACATGCCAAAATGTCTAACTAAGACAAATATAGTAATAAAGAACTAGCTAAGTCTCCTCAACAGCTGGCTATAGCTCAACATGATCTACCGGTGCTATCTCAACTAGCTCGTCATCCTGTGGCCCATAATAGGTGTGACACATCTCCTCTAACCAATCATCTGAAAAATATATCCAGTCAGGATTGTAGCAAAGTACAACCCAATAGGAGTTCCAATTTATTGACAAAGACTATTAAACTGTAAATAGTGATAAAATACTAGATGAGTAGATAATAAGGAAAAAGGGTACAATTAGAGTAAGCAGATAAGTATAGAAAATACTGAAAGATGAAAAGTATGTAAAGACAGCAAGATATGTAAAACTAGAAAACCTGTCAATGTAAATATGCAACCAACAGGTATAGAGTAATCCAGAAAGACAATATCTAAACTAGTGTTTTGAAATACCAATTTGACATGTGAACGACTAGGGGGTAAAATTTGGCAAACCACATGTGTCGTGTGTGGCTGCTATTATTCCAGTAAGACCATTAAATAGAAAGGGTATGTTCACACGTCACATAGGTATTTCCCTGCCCGACCAATACTCATGGATCCAGGTCCCGACACGAAGAGTCTCAATATTCCAGAAAATATCAATAGGCCATAAATACGTTAGTCCAGTAATTTATTATTCCAGAAGTCAATAGGCCTGAAGCCGCGTATCTCAAGACAATGGATCCATACAATAATAATCCGTGTATCCAGCGTATCAGGAATCCGATAAAATAATACTATAAAACATAAATTATAGTAAATATTAACTAAACAAAACTATTAGAGAATGTACTCGTCTGTGGTCCTAAGTAAATAGTGCATCTAAATATCCAAACGGGTGTCACACAGACCTATATACGAAATTCTATGTCATTTAGTGTATTAGAATGATAAACAAGCTTAAATGAGTTAAAATATAGTCTCTAGATCAAATCTAGGGCAATACTAGGTTTCTAGGATATACTAATAAGTTTCTAGCATATATTACCCTAATATATTCTTCTACCTATAATTCCTAGTAATACCTTGGCCTCTAGTCAAATACCTTACCCCGTATCATAGTATCTTAACCATAGCTTGTTACCTAATATTAATACCTTAGTCTAATGTGTTAACCAATACCTTGGTATTGATCCCTAGATACCAATGTATCACATTACTAACCTTTATTTGGACTTGAACCCTCATCACACACTAAATATCCTACTAGTACCCTAACACTCACTTGACTCTAATAGTTAACCCAAAATACCCTTAATATCCTATAATACCATGAGACTGGTATCTCATACCTATTTATTAATAGTTAATACTAACTTAAATATGTTATACCTACTCTATAACTTATCTACAACTCGATACCTTAACTCCAATATCCCAAATCCTAGTTTGTCTCAACTACATAGTACTACTTGGTATTAGCCCTTAACTAACACCAACACCATCACTTGCTACGATAACCAATTGCAAATACCCCTTCTCTTACACACTCAAGTTCCCTTCTAGATCACCATTGACACTAAGCTCTGATGTAGATAACTATATGTTTAATAAGTATATCCACACACTAATGATGGTACCTATATGTGTTGTAAATACCCTAACCCAAAATAGGTATTTTGTGTATATTTTATATTATTATATTTATTATAGATTATTTTAAATATTGAATTTCTTGAGAGTATTCTCTTAGTTAATTAGAAAATATATTTCTTAATATATTAACTTATATAAATATTTATTTAGAATCATTTTAGGCTATTTTAGATTTTTGGAGATTTTTTGGTTAATTAAAACATAGGAACGTAAATTTTTAGGACTTCCATGATTTACTATGAGACCATACTTGCATATTATTCCTACCAAATATTTAATTTATGTTAAAATATTTAATTATATTTTTTTGTAATTTATTTAGAAATTTAAGAAATTTATTTGGTTTTTTAAAATTATTTAGGATTTATTTTTTGAAATTATTTAGGATTTATTTGGATATATATAGTCTTAATATTAGATAGATGCTAATTTAGTGTTAATATATATTAATAAGATTATATATAAATTATTTGTATTATCTTTAATTCCATTAAAGATTATAAATTATTGAGATAAACTCAAACTCTATTTTAAATTAATTCAAATCCTGAGCTACTAGGAAAGCAACTTCATGCATATCCTATCATTATTTAAACTGATTCTAATCATATCCAAATTAGCCAATCCTAGTCGTATTCAATTAAGTAGTCTCCACCATTATAAATATCTATTAGACTTATGGAATAAACTCATCTTTCATATTTTTCTTCCCCAAATTTCTCTCTTTTTCGTCCAAAAATAGTCAAAATTTGTCATAAATTCAGCCTTATTTTTTAGTAGTTATGATGACTTAAAAAGACGATATCTCCTGGCTCTAGATTCCAAATGCGCTCCTGTTTTTTTGTTAGAACCGTGTCAAGGTTAGTTTTCTGAATATATAAATTATTTTAATCATTTATGAACCTATTTTTCCAAAAAATTCTAAAAGTGTCACTTGTCCGAAATAAGATGCATTTTTGTGTTTTTGAGATTTCAGGAGATCCCGAACTCAAAATTATGAGCCATTTGAAGTTTCAAAAATTTAACATGATGAACTTCCCTAAAATTATTTTTTTAGAATTTAATATGCAAGTTTAATCTAGTATAAAATTCGTGCAACGTAGACGTAAATAGGAAACCACAAAAAATTATCATTTGTGCGCCCTTGTGGACATAACTCTTTACCGACTTATGATTTTATGAAACCATCGATTCCGATGTTCATGTAGCATTATAATCTATATAATTCTGCACACAAATCAAGGATTTGAGTAGGTTGACTTTTTGTCAATGAATTGCCTCGATTTGCGTGACATGGATTCCAAATCTGTAAAGTTGACTTTCTTTGGACCAAAATTAGAGTTTAACAATAAAGTTAGATTATAATAAGATTAAAATACTATTCTAGGTTATTTTATTCAGAATTAAAATAGATTAAAATGGAGGAACCTATTCACCTACTTTTGTAACCTAACTTGTTTAATTTATGTGACGGGTAGATCGGACGACGCCTTCAGTTGGGACTTCATTCTTTTTCAGAGCAGGCAAGTATGCCTTGCCAAATTGCTTACAGTACTTTACATTCTTATCATATTTTTATATATTCATTATATGTGTATTTTCTTTCAGTTATAATTATATATTATATATGTTGACACACACTTGACACATAGTATTATGGGTGGGGAGGACAGTCAGTAGGCGTATGGGCTATCCACTCTGGTAAACCGTTGTACTAGGACGCATTACGGTAGTTGTGTCGCGATGGACGCTATCGATTGATGGTACATGGACGTGTGTATGAGTTGTGAGATAGCATGTATTTTAGAGTAGCCTATACTTGCCCATACGTCAAAAAGTTATCCTCATTATGTATTTTCATATAGATTATCTAGTACATCATACTTATATATTTTTGGTCTATTATGAATATTTTATTGTATTCAATTAGCATACTTCTATGTATCTTGTTACGTTCCTCTGAGGACCTGGTCCCTTTCTAGGTGTAGACGATCATGACTATCCGCAGGAGCACAGATCAGAACTTGCTACTTATCTCTCTTTCGAGGAGGTCTTCTCTTCTAGCCTCATTGTTATAGATGTACTTATTTTGTTTCTCTTATATTCTAGTTTGGTAGTGGATTTGTCTCCACCCAACTACTTGTTCTTATCAAGCATCTAATACTTGATTCAGTTATATAGTTGATTGATTATTCATTTTTATTTGATTCTGTGGATGAGATCTAGTTATGTCCTGTGACTTATGACATAAATATATACCACATGTGAATTATTATTCATAATACATCGTACGTATGTGTTATGGTTTCCATATATTGGAGTTGCCATATATATACGACTGGCATGCTTACACTACTAGAGTAAGCAGGTTTAGCGACGACAAAGAAAATATTGCTAATTTAGCGACTCCATTAAAAACCGTTGCTAGACGTCGCTAATTGGCGACATTTAGCGACTTTTATTAAGTTTTTAAAAGATTAGTCGCTATAAGTTTAATTTAGGTCGCTAAATATCGTTAAAATATTTCATTTAGCGACGTTTAGCGACGTATATCTTTTGGACATTTAGCGACGTCATTAGCGGCGTCAGTTTAGGTCGCCAAACGTCGCTAAGTTAGCGACGTCATTAGTGACATCGCTAAAACGTCGCTAAATTTGTTTCAATTAGGGCTGCTTCTCCCCATTTCTTTCGATCTCTCGCTCTCGCTCTCCCTCTCCCTCTCCCAAATTCGAAACCCGCGGCACCCTTCTCCCTCCCGGCGACCCCCCTACGGCAGCGTCCTCTCCCCTCTTCCTCCTCCTCCTCCTCTAGGTACCCGCTCTCTCTCTCTCTCTCAGACACTGACATGACACACACATATTACAGACTGACACAAACATGACACACACACTGACACGACACACACACGTGACCTAGGGTTAAGGTTAGGGTTAAGATTTTTTACTTGGGGTTAGGGTTTGGGTTTTTGACCTGGGGTTCGGGTTAGGGTTTTTGATCTGGGATTAGGGATAGGGTTTTTGACCTGGGGTTAGGGTTAGGGTTTTTGACCTGGGGTTAGGGTTAGGGTTAGGGTTTTTGTGACATCTTGTTGAGATCCGCGACACACACACGTGACCATTTATGAACTTACCCATATGATACGTTGTTGATTTTGGATAAAAGCGTGCTGAAAATGGCGAGGAATCCTAAGCCCTATAATCAGTATTATAGCGTATAACTTCTCCTTACTGTTTTACACACGATAGCATGCTTCGTTCACAATCTAAAATTGTATAGTGCTTACATTTACTTGTTGTCGTATTTACCCGCAAATTTCTCGTATCATAGTTATTGATTATCTCATTATCGTCTTGTATTCATCGTTATGGTGATTGGGTCTAGTCTGAAATTGATTGTTGGATAGTAATTGATTGTCATGGAACGACTGTTAGAGATGATTGAGAATTGGTACTTTTTGGCCTTGGTGAGCACCAACCTGGATATACTGCCAAAATGGCATACCACAGTTATACTGGTTCTGGAAGTATAAATTAGTTTAATAGGCTCAGGAGTTTGTTTGATTTCCTGATTGACTTGGTACTTAACCGAATAATTGTTAAAGTTTTATTTCATGCATTTTCATCATGCCAGTGTATCTCGTAATGCGTAGCTGACCTTGTTACTCCTCCGGTATTATAGTGTGGCTGTTTTACACATAAGACACAAGCATACATCCATATATAAGCATAACAAATTCTCTATGGGTTTAGACCATATTTCTATTATAGGCGCCCTGATAAGTCAAACGATCACATGGACCATATTGATTTGATCAGTTATTGGAGTTGATTGTCTCCGGTTTATGTATGATCGCTTCACCTATTTGGGGTAAGAAGGAAAGGTCGATTATGGATATGGGGCTCAGTTTCCACGTATAAGCAGGGATAGAGCTACATTAGGGCCGTAGGACTATTCTTGACGGTGATGCACAATTATAATCATATATATCCTACTTTGCTTCTTCTATGTGACTCCAAATATAGATTACCTAGCCAACTAATTGTCAGCTTCTTCTTCAGAGAACCACACTGTATGTAATGATTTATATGATACATATTGTCATTTTTACAGAAGTATCTAGAAATGGATATGAATTACTATCTGCGTCATCGTTTGTAGATGTACAACCGTCATCCTGATGACATGTGCGGTGTGTAGGATAAATTCATTGAGGGTGTACAACAGTTCTTGTAGTTCGCCAAGGCGTTCCCTCAGTACATGGATGGTACCAAAATTAAGTGTCCATGTGTGAGATGTCGCAAAAGGAAATATCATCCAGAAGTGGAAGTCACATATCATTTGTACTTGAAGGGATTCATGCCGAATTACTATTAGTGGACCACGCACGAAGAACTTGTGTCTCTAGCATTGGAGTCGGAGCATTATGTGGAGCCGTATATGGATGTCCACGACTATGATGCTTACGACGACGGGTGGGTGAACATGGTTTATGATACGGCGGGGCCTAGTTTCAATCCGGACAATTATGATACGACGGGACCTAGTTGCAATTCGGACAATTATGATGCAGGTGAGGAGGCACCGAATGCCGATGTTGCAAAGTTTATGGAGTTGCTGGAGAATGCAAGGACTCTACTATATCCGGGTTGTGAGGATCAATCACCGTTTGAAGTGGTTACAAGATTATTGAGCATCAAGTTCGATTTTAACATATCGCAAGAATGCTATAATCGACTGATCGATTTGATTATAGAGATCTTGCCCGAGGGTGCAAAGTTACCTAAAGACTTCTATCGATCTAAGAGGATGGTGAGATCGCTTTGGATGGGATACGAGAAAATCGATGCATGTCACAACGGGTGCATGTTGTACTACAAAGACGACAAGGATGAAGATACGATCAGATTTTGTGGTGCTGATCGCTACAAGGCCACTGTTAGAGGAAAGATTGTCGGTGCAAGAAAGCCTACCGATTCGATGCACTACTTGCCTTTGACACCGCGGTTATAACAGTTGTTTATGGTTAAGGAGACTGCAGAAAATATGAGTTGGCACAGGCAAAAATAGATCGAAGGAGTATTGGATCATCCATCCGATGGAGAAGCATGGAAGCACTTTAATCGAGAGTATCCATATTTTACCAAAGATTCGCGTAATGTCAGATTGGGGATCTCCTCTGACGGTTTTACCTCATTCGGACTTTCGGGCTCCCAGTATTCGTGTTGGCCTGTGATCGTCACTCCGTATAATCTACCGCCTTGGATGTACATGAAGACTCCATATATGTTCATAACCGTTATTATCTCGGGTCCGAACAATCCGAAGAGGAACATCTATGTGTATTTACAGCCTTTGCTAGATGAGTTGAATCAGCTGTGGGAAGTAGGTGCCAACACGTACGATGTTTCTAGAAAGCAGAATTTTTAGATGAGGGCAGCACTTATGTGGACCATCAACGAATTTTTGGCCTATGGAATATTATCGGGATGGAGCACCCATGGTCGTCTCTCATGTCCGTATTGCATGGACTGTACTAAGGCTTTTCGTTTGAAACACGAAGGCAAACCGTGCTTCTTCGATTGTCATCGACAATTTCTGCCGAAGGATCATCCGTACCGGAGGAACCATAATGCTTTTCGTGCGGGAGTTGTGGAGAAGGCCAATCCACCGCCAAGGTGGCCCGGATACACGATATGGGAAGAGGTAAAAGATTTACCAAGTGTTATCGAAGAGCCTGCTAAGGGGTACAAGTGTGACAGATTTGGTCGCACCCATAACTGGACGAAGAGGAGTATATTCTGGGATCTGCCATATTGGAGCACCAATCTGATCAGACATAACCTTGATGTCATGCATATCGAGAAGAATGTGTTTGATAACATAATTAATACTGTAATAGAGGTAAAGGGGAAGATGAAAGATAATCTGAAGGCCAGGTTGGAATTAGAAGAAATATGTAGACGTCCTACATTGCATTTGATAGAGGAGGGGAATGGAAAGTTAAAGCAACCTAAGTCAGTTTTCTCACTGGAGAAAGAGGATAAAGGAAGACTTTGTATGTGGATTCAGGGTCTAAAGTTTCCAGACGAGTACGTGTCAAACTTGAGAAGATGCGTCGACCTCAAAGAGAACAAACTGGCGGGTATGAAGAGCCACGATTGTCACGTATTCATGGAGAGGTTAATTTCGATTGCATTTCGGGAATTCTTATCGTAGGTTGTTTGGGATCCATTGACAGAGCTCAGCATATTCTTCAGAGATCTTTGTTGTACTAAGTTGCTCGTCGATCGTCTAGAAAAGCAAGAGAAGGACATTACGGAAATATTATGTAAGCTCGAAAAGGTGTTTCCTCTTGGATTCTTTGACTCTATGGAGCATTTGCTAATTCATCTTTCCTATGAGGCACGTGTTGGTGGTCCTGTCGGTTATCGGTGGATGTACCCCTTCGAGCGGCATCTGAATCACCTAAAGAGAAAAGTGAAAAACAAGGCACGGGTTGAGGGCTCTATTTGTGAAGCTTATGTTCTCGAGGAGATTACAAACTTTTGCTCGACATATTTCAAACCGCATGTTGCTACTAATAGAACGAAAGCTCCGAAAAACGATGAAGCATATCAGGAATCCAATGATGCAATACTCAAAGTATTCAATGCGTCCGAAAAGCCTTCGGGAAAAATGAAGAAGAGATATTTGAATGACGACAAGCTAAGGGCTGCTCAGTTGTATATATTACTCAATTACGACGAGAATAAAGTGGAGAAGCTAGAGGGGTAAGTAATTAATACGTCCATGTTTACATTATCTCAATGTAATAGTATAAGATGCTATTATGCTACTAATCAACAGTTGCTTCATTGTTTCTCAGCACATATAATGATGAGTTGAGGTCGGTTAGACCCTACATAACAGACGAAGAAGTAGAACAAGAAATGAGATACCATTTTTCTTCTTGATTGAGCGCATATGTAAGATGCTTGGTAATTACTATTTAATTCTGCACTTGCAAAACAAATAACTTACTATCGCTACTTTGGTATTTAGGTCGATCGTCTAATAACACCCGAGACTGAATCTATTAGAACTCTAGCCAAGGGACCAATTACTGCCATTAAAATATGGCCAAGTTTCTGTGTGAATGGGTTCAGGTTCAAGTCAACAAATGCTCCTATCAGAGACAGCTTTCTGGATCTTGATTCCACGAAAATAGTTGTTTGTGTATCAAATCTTCGAACTACAAAGACGTCGATCCAGACAATGATTTCTTTGGCATCTTACGAGAGATTGTGGAGTTGACATATAATTATGGCACAGAACCTGCTAATATCGTGCTATTCAAGTGTGAATGGTCCGATCAGATTCAAGATCAAGGTTGAAAAATTGACAAGCATGGCCTTGTGGATATAAACTACTAGCGTAGATATCAAGGCTACGAACCATTTGTCCTATCAAGTCAGGCTCAGCTCGTGTACTTCACAACTTATCCTAGACGGGGGACAGCGAGGTCGGATTGGTGGGCAGTATGCAAGACTAAAGCTACAAATACCTTTGATATTGACGAAATAGCTTATCAGGAGGACGATCTACCTCTTGTAACAAATATTGTAGATGTGGACTCAACGGAAGTTACTTATTACACGAGTAATAATGTAGAAGATGTAGAATTATCCGAAGAGGAAGACGAAGATGAAGTAGATGAAAGTGAAGACGATGAGGAGGAAGAGGGAGAGGAGGACGAGGAAGGCGAATAAGATGAATTTTCTGAAGATGATTGAAAATAAAATATTTTGCCTATAGAATGTAACTATATTTTGACTATAGAATATACTATTTTAACGAATATATGTATTATATTTTGACTGTAGAATGCTTTGAGATATGCATCACATTTTGACTGTAGAATGTACTATATATTTGTGTTTTTCTATATTCATCATATGTTGTTATCAGGTATGACAGGACGACGCGGAGGATTCGACAGGTCCCGAGGTAGACAGAGTGCTTGTAAAACCCCTATTCCTAAAAATCGTATATACCCCTTTTAATTATTAAATATTAACTTAATTGTAGTAATTAGTGGCTCTTTAGGAGAAATAGATTTTTAATAATTTTTATTTTAGGTGTTGGTGTACTTAGAGGATTTATGGGAATATTAGGAATTTTTCGGAATTTATTTCATGTAGGAGACCCCATGAGCAGTTGCTAGCTTAACGGTGTGCATTATTATAATCTAGAATTTTTCTTATGAGTATATATATATATATATATATATATATATATATATATATATATATATATATATATATATATATATGTACAAATATATATATATGCATATTTATATATTTAATTGGAAAAGTATTATAAAAAGAAAAAGAAAAGAAAAGAATAATATTAATTAATAACCAATCCATTACTTACTAGCAAACCTATTAGCAACCAAACACCAGCACATTTTCTTTGTGAGCAGCGCCCCCATTTAGCAAAATCTAAATAGCAAACCCGCACCCCCCTTAGCATTGTGAGCCGCGAGCAAACCAAACCCACCCCGCGGCTTTTAATCCAACCCTCTCTCTCCCCTCTTATATTCATATACTTATATATTATTTATTTTATCTAAACCCTAAACCTAATCATACAGACTCTCCCTCTTCCCATCTAGACCTAGAGAGCGCTGCCACCTCAGCCGGAGAACCTCGTCAGGCCGTCCAAACCAATCCCAACGACCGCGACCCCGCGCACTGCAGATTCCCACAACGAGGTGCCTGTGTTCCGAAGTTATTTTCTGTCGCCTCGCTCAACCAAACGCCATCCCGTCTTCATCAGTATACTCACCCCTTAACCCTATTTCATATCTGTGTGATAGTAGACCTCGAACAACGCGTAACCATAGGCAAAAATAGTGCCAAAGTTGGCAGAAATAGACCGAATTCTGGGAACGCAGAAAACTACGGTGACCACCCATGTTTTTGAGTTCGTATCTCCCACCACAGAGATCCGAATTCGATGATTCTTTTTGGTATGCGTAGACCACTTGACCTAGTTTTATTTCTGTTAAATAACCCTAGATTTTTAACTGCTGTAGACATAATTAAATTCGTTGGAAAATCCCGCGAACCCACTTTTCCAGATTTCTAAAAGTTGTGAAACGGAGCGCGCCCCGCCAAACGGGACCGTCCTGCCGTATACCAAGTCTACCGAACGGTGCACGCAGCGTAACCAGACACGTAAGAGTTCACGAAACTGATTCGGACGCGTGTGCGCGCCGAAATCAGCCCTTATCCACGGACACACCCTGTGTCGCAACTTTTGCAGAAGTCACACGCATTTTATGCACGCTCGTCAGATTGGGACGAAACTTGCGCCACTGGACTCATGGTAACGCGCTGGTCCTGTGACCCAATTTTCACGCAATTCTGAGACAGTTGACCAAGTCGCCAATTGGCGGGCCCCACAGTTGATTTTTTGGACAAAATTGTGTTCGGCCTATCGAAATCCATATTTGGATATACCGTTGGGTTCGTATTGACATCTAGAGTTTGTTTGACCTATAACTTGTCTCATTTAGAGACTGTTACCCTTGACACGCTTTTCGGTACAAAGTTGGCCATACGTGGACCCCACATTTATCCGAAATTACCGTTTTGCTTCTGTGTCCAAATTGGACGAAAGAGAAGTGCTTTCTAGCTATTTTGCTTATTCTGAGAATGTTGGTGATATCTATTTCAGC
The DNA here is from genome assembly GCA_036927795.1 of Iris macrosiphon. Classification (NCBI taxonomy): domain Eukaryota; kingdom Viridiplantae; phylum Streptophyta; class Magnoliopsida; order Asparagales; family Iridaceae; genus Iris; species Iris macrosiphon. Next base: position 52,288,216 of record JAYESA010000002.1, read on the forward strand.
TTCCGGAGATATTTGTTCTAAGGCCGTAGCTTCTGGTCCTGTGTGTTGGACATCTAGACGTTATATTTTACAGCTTCTTGCCAGACAAGTATACCTTACCATTGTACCATTATTTATATTCTATATATTGCATGTATCTTTATTTTCTGTCTTTAGTTCATATTTTTTAACTGTTATATAAAATGCACGCGATGGTGTCGTCGCGGTATATTTTATTTATGTATTTTTATTGACCTTATTTATGAGACTACCCCATTATCATGTAGCATCTTTAGGTTCATTGGACGTGACACAGTTGTTACACGAGTTGTGAGTCTCATATAGATCACGGACTTGCGTGCAGGGTTTGGCCTCCTGTACGTGTGGGCCGTGCGTTAGGAATAACTGCTGTTAGAAACTTTGCATGCTAGTAGACTTAGCAGTTATTAGAGGTCTATGGACATAGCCTATTATAGTACGGTAGCCCCATCCTTGTCCTTGTTTGGTTGCAGGATTGGGCTAGGGTACTAAGAATAGGCTATGAACCAAATTGTGTCATGGATGTGACATGCTTAGAGCATGGGGTGGGAAGAACAACAAGTACCGCATTTGAGCTCCTTTGCACTTTTTTCCTGTGCGCCCGGATTCTCCGCCGGAGATTCGGGTGGTGATGACCCTTATATATTATGTAGTATAAGGCGGGCCTCCGCCGTTCAAAAGACGACGTGCCTTTTAGGCCCCTGGATCTCCAAAAGAGAACCATGCCAAATCCCAGTTTTCAGCCAGATAGCTCACTTGTGGAAAAAGTTATTCTTAACTGCATTCACTTAGACGGTTAGGCGACCATTGGATATTTATTTCAGTACTTTATTGGCATGCTTTTATGTATCTTGTTATGTCCCTCTGAGGACCTGGCCCTTCCAGGTTTATCTATTCTTGAGTATTCGCAGGAAAGCAAATTCGGATGGTTACATATGTTTCGAGGATGTCTTCTCTTCGAGCCCGTGATTGCTAGCTGGTATACTTATATTGTGTTATTGTGGTATACTTAGATTGTAATTGCTCTTATATTCGAGTTGGTAGTGGATTTGTTTCCATCCAACTATCATTCTTAGGTACTTCTTATTGAGATCTAGTTTCATAGATACTGGTTAATTATTTATATTTAATTTTCTGTGGATGAGATTTAGATTATACCCTGATATTCATAATACAGCGTATGTATGGATTTGGTTTCTATATATTGGAGTTGTGATATCCATGCGGATGGCATGCTTACGTGTCCTGGTCCTACGCATTTTTGGGACTGGGGCGTGACATGTTTTTGTGGTGGCCCACACAGGTCGAGAGCATATTGTCTCGGTTACGTTACTGTACCAAGCAAGCATGCAAATAGGACTAGAGTATAGAATCTCATCCACAATTGACTATGATTCATCTTCCTCCTATCTGTTCTATTTGAACAATTGTATCTTGCTTGATTCCTGTACTTCCCTAATAGTTCTTTGAGTATAGCCTTCTGCTAGAATATAGGAACCCCTGTTATTAGGATGAAAATTAGGGTAGCACACCTATTAAGAATACAACGAGAATATAGACATACCACTAAGTTTAGAATATCTAGTGAACCCTAGAATTCCTTATCTCTAAAATTGGTTTACCATTATCCCCTGATGTATTATGAAGACTTGAGAGTAGTATAGACACTACTAGAGTTAGTTAGAAGTTTACCATAATGTTTGACCCTAGTATTGAGGAACCAATAGAAAACCAAAAAAATTGAAAATTAGGACTAAACCTGACCTGCATAGTTAGATAGTATTGGAGAACTATAAACTTAGATCATTATCTTATTATTAGTAGACAGCACCTAAGGAAGCCTAGAGGAATGTAATCAACACTTTTTCCTTGATCATACCTCGAACATAGCAACTAGCATACTCCTTTCCCTTAGAAAACCATGATGCTATCTAGAGCCCCCTAGTATAACTTTATATGTTGTTCCTCTGCGACCTTAATGTTCGCTAATTGTGCGACGACTGATTACGTTTCTTCTCTTCATCTTTCAACTCATGCCATCTGACACTTCTGATTTTAGACCAAGTGATTATATTTTATGATAGGATATATAGTTGCTAAAGTTATAGTTGTGACCTTAAAATTTGAATTATATGCCTTGTAGTTAGAACCTGATAGTTGAGTTGTTCAATTAGATTGTGATGATTACCCCTAGTTGTAGACTACGTAATTTGTACCCCCACCTCGATACAAGTTAGATCCCTTCCCCTTGACGTCCAGTAACTCTTCTATCCTTACTATTGACACTTGTTCTATAAGCACTATGACTAAGACGTAAGATGACCATGACCTATGTAATAGAAGAGAATACCCTAATAAGTACCAAGACCCCTTCTCGTAGACCTTAACAAGAGTTTCCACAGTATCCTTAAGACGATTACAATATTAGTTTATTATTTTAAGTTGGGTAGTATGCCTCACAACATAGTACCACATAGCCCTATTGACCCATTGATGAAGTAAAATAGGATGACACAACTTTAGACTTGCATAAGAAGATCGTGTTTATTCAGACTGTAGAAATTAGAGACCCGTACCCCTATTTGGTTGACTAGCGGCTTAGACAAGGAGTTAGTATGATAACTAGAGAGACTGTAGAGTCTTATTTTTGTTTTTTTTGTGAACTTGAATTATTTTGTAATTTCTCTCATCATAATCTAGCGTGCTTATATTTTTGTACTACCTCGACTTATGCTGCTGTTACAGCCTAGTTTTGCAAGCTCATTCTTTTATCAAGCTTGTTCACGACATATGTATTATTGGACGCGTACACTAATACATTTCAGAATCAGTGTACTATAGTCTGATCAACCATAGTGCGCTTGGTTCGCCCTTCGCATAACTACTTTACGTGGATCGAGATATATAGTGATTAGTAGACGAATGTACTTCCCCCCTAGATATGTCTGAGCATATCATATTCGTTACATAACTGTACGGATACGAGCATGTGAATAAGAATTACCAAAATAGGATTTCAATCCACAACTGCCTTGACAATTTCTATTAAATTCTTTAAACGCTTTGATCCCCATACTTCTAATATATTACCTCCCCTTGAACTCCTCATTATTGTTTTCTGTCTTCCCTTATTTCGAAAAGACGAAATCTCATGCCTAGCATAAGTTGATACACAGATAGTATTAGATATACCCTATAGGCCAATGGCATTATTTGATGTTTATTTTAACCCAGGGCATGTCGTATGTAATATATTTGGTGTTAAACTTTTTTGAGGATTGAGTAACATGATTAAGTAAAAATGGAGGAATGAGATTTCTTGAATGTAAGAGCCTTATGTGATAAATGGGTAACATCTAAGTTGGGTAGAAATTGCATTGTTAACTTGCGATTAAATACTTTAGATCGTGATCAAGTAAGGTTAGATTGGAAGATTCAAACCATTTAATGTTGAATTTTTTTAGAAGGATTAAGATGATGATAATTTGATGAATTTTAAGAACCTTGCTATGGCGAACCAAATATTTATATTTTTAGCACATGATTTAAATTTAGAGTATTGGAGGTCGAATCATCAGTTTAAATCTCGAGAAAAATAAATAAAACTCTAAACATGAACATGGACAGATTGAATTCCAAATTTGAGGATTAAAGTAACAAAAGAAATTTTGATTGCTGGACTACCTATTTGAAATATTGAGGAGGTGAATAGAATTTAAAAGTTGAAGAATACAAAATTTATAAGTGAAAATAGGAATAATATTGGACTCGAATTACTTCTAGAGAAGATTATAATAGTTGGAGATCGTGAGGTAAAATTTATATGCGTATTTAAATCATGAAGATGTTATATGGATTTAATTTAAATTTGGGTGTGGATAATTTGAAAAAGTGAGAAGAGATAACCATAGGTTAAATTTTGATTGGAACAATGGTCATCTTAACCTTGAAGTGATTGCAATGGATATGATTAGGATTTTAATTATCGCAAGGAGATTGCGATTGACTTGCCTTATGTACATGAAGGATTAATAAATTATGCCTTATTTTAATTTTGAAGACGAGATTGTTTTAAGTTGGCTGGATTGTGAAACCCCCTCACCCAAGAATTTGACCTACTTGGCTTAGATAGTGAGACTGAGGCTAGCTCGAATCCACTTAGAAATAGAACACGATATTTTTTATTTAGTTTTACAATATGGTATCACTTAGTGCACCTTACCATTGCTTCGATAATTAGAGCACCTCACTAGTCACTGTCTTCCTACAAATTCTACACCCTTATCCTAGACGTGCCCATCATCCCATTTCCATCTTTGTGTAACGTTTCAATGGTTGGGTGCTTTAATGCAAAAGAGCATTTAGATGTCCACACCATTGACATGACACATGAAGAAACCTATTTTTTGCTCATATGGTTTTTCCCATAATTTTTGGAATGTGCAACGCGCAACATTGCCCACTCCTTTAAACCTAGCCTTGCATTTTAAACAATGCAAATCTTATACCATCCTTGACTTCTACCGTGGCTTAATTTTAATTTCGAGAACGAAATTTTTATAAGTTGGGTAGAATGTAAAACCCATATTTATAAAAATCGTATATACCACTTTTAATTATTAATTATTAATTATTAACTTAATTGTAGTCATTAGTGTCTCTTTAGGAGAAATAGATTTTTAATAATTTATATTTTAGGTGTTGGTGCACTTAGAGGATTTATGGGAACATTAGGAATTTTTCGGAATTTATTTCATGTAGGAGACCCCTTGTGCAGTTGCTAGCTTTACAGTGTGCATTATTATAATCTAGAAATTTTCTTATGAGTATATATATATATATATATATATATATATATATATATATATATATATATATATATATATATATATAAATATATATATATATATATGCATATATATATTTAATTAGAAAAGTATTATAAAAAGGAAAAGAAAAGAAAATAATAATATTAATTAATAACCAATCCATTACTTACTAGCAAACCTATTAGCAACCAAACACCAGCACATTTGCTTTGTGAGCAGCGCCCCCCTTTAGCAAAATCTAAATAGCAAACCCGCACCCCCTTAGCATTGTGAGCCGCGAGCAAACCAAACCCACCTCCCCCCGCGGCTTTTAATCCAACCCTCTCTCTCCCCTCTTATATTCATATACATATATATTATTTATTTCATCTAAACCCTAAACCTAATCATCCAGACTCTCCCTCTTCCCATCTAGAACTAGAGGGCGCCACCACCGCAGCCGGAGAACCTCGACATGCCGTACAAACTAATCCCGACGACCGTGATCCCGCGCACTACAGATTCCCACAGCGAGTTACCTGTGTTCCAGAGTTGTTTTCCGTCGCCTCGCTCAACCAAACGCTACCCTGTCTTCACCGGTATGCTCATCCCTTAACCCTCTTTCATATCTGTATGATAGCAGACCTCGAACAACGCGTAACCATAGGCGAAAACAGCACCAAAGTTGACAAAAATAGACCGAATTCTGGGAACGCAGAAAATTATGGTGACCACCCATGTTTCTGAGTTCGAATCTCCCACCACAGAGATCCAATTTTGATGATTCTTTTTGGTATGCGTAGACCACTTGATCTAGTTTAATTTCTGTTAAATAACCCTAGATTATTAACTGCTGTAGACAGAATTAAATTCGTTGGAAAATCCCGCGAACCCACTTTTCCAGATTTCTAAAAGTTGTGAAACAGAGAGCGCCCGGCCAAACGGAACTGCCCTGCCGTGTATCAAGTGTACCGAATAGTGCGCGCTGCGTAACTAGACACGTGAGAGTTTGCGGAAACTGATTCCGAAGCGTGTGCGTGCCGAAATCAACCCGTATCCGCAGACACACCCCGTGTCATAACTTTTGCGGAATTCGTGCACATTTTTTGCACGCTCGTCAAATTGCGACGAAACTTGCGCCACTGGACTCATGGTAACGTGCTGGTCCCGTGACCCAATTTTTATGCAATTCTGAGACAGTTGACCAAGTCGCCAATTGGCGGGCCCCATAGTTGATTTTTTGGATAAAATTGTGTTTGGCCCATCAGAATCTATATTTGGACATACCGTTGGGTTCGTATTGACATCTAGAGTTTATTTGACCTATAACTTATTCCATTTAGAGACTGTTACCCTTGGCACACTTTTCGTTGCAAAGTGGGCCACACGTGGACCCCACTTTTACCCAAAATTACCGTTTTGCCCCTGTGTCCAAATTGGACGAAAGGGAAGTGCTTTCTAGCTATTTTGCTTATTCTGGGAATGTTGGTAATATCTATTTCAGCATCCGAAGACATTTGTTCTAAGGCCATAGCTTCTGGTCTTGTGTGTTGGACATCTGGACGTTACATTTTATAGCTTCTTGTTAGGCAAGTATACCTTGCCATTGTACTGTTATTTATATTCCATATATTGCATGCATCTTTATTTTTTGTCTTTAGTTCATATATTTTAACTGTTATATAAAATGCACGCGACGGTGTCGTCGCGGTATGTTTTATTTATATATTTGCATTGACCTTGTTTATGAGATTACCCTATTATCATGTAGCATCTTTAGGTTCATTGGCCGTGACACAGTTGTTACACGAGTTGTAAGTCTCATATAGATCACGGACTTGCGTGCAGGGTTTGGCCTCTTGTACGTGTGGGCCGTGCGTTAGGAATAACTGCTATTAGAAACTTTGTATGCTAGTAGACTTAGCAGTTATTGAGGGTCTATGGACATAGCCTATTGTAGTACGGTAGCCCCATCCTTGTCCTTATTTGGTTGCAGGATTGGGCTAGGGTACTAAGAATAGGCTATGAACCAAATTGTGTCATGGATGTGACATGCTTAGAGCATGGGGTGGGGAGAACAACAAGTACCGCATTTGAGCTCCTTTGCAATTTTCTCCTATCAGGCGGGCATCCACCGTTCAAAAGACGACGTGCCTTTTAGGCCCCTGGATCTCCAAAAGAGAACTATGCCAAATCCCAGTTTTCAGCCAGATAGCTCACTTGTGGGGAAAGTTGTTCTTAACTGCATTCACTTAGACGGTTAGGCAACCATTGGATATTTATTTCAGTACTTTATTGGCATGCTTTTATGTATCTTGTTATGTCCCTCTGAGAACCTGGCCCTTCCAGGTGTATCTGTTCTTGAGTATTTGCAGCAGCGCAGATTCGTATGGTTACATATATTTTAAGGATATTTTCTCTTCGAGCCCGTGATTGCTAGCTGGTATACTTATATTGTGTTGTTGTGGTATACTTAGATTGTAATTGGTCTTATATTCGAGTTGGTAGTGGATTTGTTTCCATCCAATTATCATTCTTAGGTACTTTTTATTGAGATCTAGTTTCATAGATACTGGTTAATTATTTATATTTGATTTTCTGTGGATGAGATTTAGATTATACCCTTTTACTTGTGACATATATTATACCGCTTGGGGATTTGATATTCATAATACAGCGTACATATGGATTTAGTTTCCATATATTGGAGTTGCCATATCCATGCTGCTGACATGCTTACGTATCCTGGTCCTACGCATTTTTGGGACTGGGCATGACAGTGCTCCTCCGGTACTGCCTAGTGTTGGTTCTGGATCATCATCGCCCAGTACTCCAGTATATCGATCACTCACATCTCCGATTGTTGGGACGAGTAGTTCCAGGCGTGATAGTACTCCCTCGTCCAGCGTTCCTCCTGCTGACAGAACCATGGGGACAAATGAGCATGTCGAGGAGGTCGTGCCCACGTTGTCCCAGCATCAGCAAGATCCTCCATACGCACCTCCGGAGGAGACGAGGACAAAGATTTGGGCCGACGGTACAAAGTAAGTCAATTAGATGGTTTAGCGTAATATATATCGTGTATTTCTTTATTCATCGTATATTGACTTTTTTGATCAAAATAATTATCTCTGTATAGATATCGTCCATTGTCGGTTCAGAGACGCCTGGGCCAATTTCTGAGGAACAACTACGGTGGCCCTTGGATCAACTACTCTGAGGCTCCGGAGGAGAGGAAGGCATTCTGGTTTGCGCACTTCCAGGTAAAAGTATATTAAATAAATCCTCTAATTTATGCATATTATATAACTTATCAGTGAAGCTCACTTACTAAATTATTTATTGTAGCAAACGTATTTCTATCCTCCGTATCGGGTCGAGTTGATCGAGCGGCTCTTTCCTACCGTTGCCGCCAAGCTTATCCGAGATGCTCTGGATGACCAGAAGGCTCTTGATCATGCTGAAAAATTAATCCAAGGTTGGATCACGCCTGAGCAGTGGACTGCGATGAGGGCTAGATTCGATGATCCGAGCTACAAGGAAAGGTCTGAGAAGGCCAAAGCGGCTAGGCGGAATGCTGCCAAGTGGTGTGGTGTCTCGATTCCGATGACGAAACATTTCCGTCGTTTGGTATATTTTTTCTTTTAAAATATATTATTTTAATGTAAGTACAATAAAATGGTAGTAGGAAAAAATGTTTAAGTTTAGTACTAAATAATATATTTTTAACATGTACAGAGGGGTGAGGATGCAAACATGGTGACCGTCTTCTTGGCCACCCATCGCAAGGACGAAAATCTCATTGATGAGAGGGCCTCACAGACCTATATAAGTATTACTTTACTTTGTGTCAATTTTAATATAACTTAGGCAATTATCGAGTTTCCAAACCTTTTTAGGCCGAGTATCTTAGGCTGCGTGAGCAGGCGACTGCTAGTGCACCTACACCTGGAGAGGTTGGTACTTCCTCGCAGCCCGCTCCAGCTCCGTCGGCGGACGACCTGTGGGTGACCGCAGCTGGTGGTCTCCAGAGGGATACGTACTACGGTACGGGATCCTATGGCGCCCTGGTTGTGACGCAGTCATTTAGGGCCTCCCCGACAGCTGTACATTCCACACAGCCCTCGCAGTCGTCGGCCAGAGTCCAGGAGGCCGTTGACCGTCAGATTGCGTCTCTCCGTGACGAGTTGCTGCATAGGATGGAGGAGCAGCCCCGGTCCCAGCCACAGGCGGATGATCCGACGCTCATCGCACGATTCGATATGCTCGACCGTAGCATCACGGAGCTCCGAGATTTGACAAATGATATTAGAGCCTCGACATGTCGCAACATCATAGAGCTACAGGCATCACAGCTATCGATGGGCGAGAGGCTGACGATGATGCAGGATTCAATGGTTCATAGCAGTACGAGGCTGTTATCTACCATGGATTCTTACAACCAGCGACTCGCAAACTTGGAGCCGGTACAACCTCCTGGTGCGCCTACATCGACACAGAATCCAACGATGTCACTGCCTTCTCCATCGACATCGGTGTCGATTCCACGGGACCCGTATGAGCTGTTCTTATCCTTCTTGCGCGCCGGTGGTCGGCCTTCTACAGATCCGCAGTAGTATAGCTAGTTGCTGGATATTTGTATTTTTTGTATTATTTAGGATGAGATTGTATGGATATATATATTTGCCGTATTCTTTACGATGAGATTTGCTGGATGCTTTATTTTCTTTAAATTTTATTATATTATTCATATGAAATATGTTATTTTATCGGTGTTGAGTGTTCAACCCAAGGGGGTTGGCAAACCCAAAAATTCAACGGAGGGTTTCTCCGGGTCTATTTGTACAGATTGTGATTTAATAAACTGCAGGAATAATAGTTTGAAAACAATTCAAATTTTTTTTCTGTAAAATTAGCGACGTTTAGCGATGTTTAGCGACGTGTATACAAGTCGCTAAATACGTTACTAATTAGCGACGTTAATAAAATCGCTAATGATGTCGCTAAAAACGTCGCTGTACGTCGCAAATTGCTGACATGGCAATATTGCCAGGTCATTAAAGACGTCGCTGTAACGTCGCTATATAAGTCGCTAATTAACGATATTTAGCGACGTTAATTAATGTCGCTAATTAGTGACGCTACGTCGCTAAACGTCGCTAATTTTAGCGACACATTTAAGTTGTTAAAAAACGTCGGCATAACGATGTTTAGCGACATTTTTTCTTTTAGCGACTTGCTTTGTTCTGACTTCTTTAAAACGTCGCTAAATATGATTACCGGCATTTTTTGGTCATTTAGCGACATTTTTAAACGTCGCTAATTTGACTTTTTTCTGGTAGTGTTATGTATTTCTAGTCCTACGTATTTTGGGACTGGGACATGACATATTTTTGTGGTGGCCCATGCAGGTCGAGAGTATATTGTCTCGGTTATGTTACTGTATCGAGCAAGCCTACGCATAACAATAAAGTATAGGATCTCATCCACTTATTTAATCATCTCCCTTGATTTCGTTTTATATTCTTATTTGCTTGCTTGCATTGCATCTTGTTTGATCCTTTCATGTAATCACCTGAAATTTCAAGAATTTTTAAAGGTTAAATTTTCTGGAATTAATTAGCATTTTCTATGAATTTTAAACCTATAAATTAAAGTAGTCTAATTTAAAATGAATTTTAAAATAAAATTAAAAAAAATATTAAAATGTGATGAAAATTATATTTTTTAGTGTAAAATTAAAAACCGAGCATGGGGTATTTTTCCGGGAATTTATTGGATCCCGGATGAATTTTTAAAGCATTAAAAACTATTGTAAAATTTAACTATTTAAATTAAACCAAATTAATTAGTGAACCAACCCAAACCCTGAGACTGAACCGGACCGGACCGGCCGGTCTGACCAAACCGGACCGGCCCAACTCTTAGCGGGTCGGATCCGGGTAAGACCCGACCCGCCAGGACCCGATCCGACCCGTTTTCAAACCCTAACCCCCAAATCTGAAGCGTCCCGACCCTTCGCCTGGCCGACGGCCGTTTTCGCCGTCGTGGCCGCCGGCCGACCCTGCGGTTTATCTTCCCCGTAACTGGCGACGGATCCCTTCCCATTTCGGCCAACACCCGGCGGTCTTTCTTCCCCACGACCCCTATTTAAACCCAAGCTCCGCCGGAAATCTCCCTTTCCGAATCCATCTTCTCCGGTGAGCTTCAAGACTCCGGCCACCTCTTCACAGCACCTCCAGACTCCGGCGCCTCCGCCCAGACCGCCGGACCCGTCAGCCTTACCACCAGCAACCACCGCCGGACCCAGAACCCCGTTTCAATCGAACCAGAGTTCGATTCTCCTCCGCCCAGGCGAATCCGGCCATCCGCAGCGTCGGATCCGGCCGTTCCGACCATCGCCGACCCTCCCAGAACCGGCGACGCCTCCGCCCGCACCCCAGACCGGTTCCGACAGACCCTCGGCTGCCCAGCGAGCCACCATCGTCTTGGACACGGATCCAGGACACAGCCCTAGTTCAGACGCGTGTCGGACACGATTCGTACTTGGTTTTCAGGCCCTGTTCAGGTACCCATAACTTTTGACTCGTAGCTCTGTTTCATATTCCGTAAATTTCATCACGTAGCCTGTAAGACCCCCTCGGTGCTCGTGCAACCCGCTCGGGGCATCGCGACGTGTGGTGATCGCGAACCGCGATCCAAAAATAGGAAAAACTTAGCCCTGTTTTACCCCGGAACTGAGTACGCCCCACCAAACGGGATGACTTGGTCACGTGTGGTCTTCACCAATACGTGAGCATCGTTGATACGGACGTACGGGATTTCGCAGAAGCTGATACGGATGTGCGTGCACACCGGAATCAGTGCGTATCCGCGGACAACAACCCGTATCTGACTTTTCTGAAATTTGTTGTAACTTAGTGTATACATGTCTGATCGAGACGAAACTTGCGCCATCGGACTCGTATCAATACGCTGGTCCTGTGGGTCAAGTTTGGTTCGATTCTGAGAACGTCGGAAAATCGTGTGCCGTGGGCCCCACAGGCTCCACTTGACGGGTGATTTTGAGAACGACTCATCGGAATCCAATTCTGGAAGTTCCGTTGGGTTCGTATCGATGTTCCTGACCTGTTGACACTAAGTTGGACTCATTTGGAGACCTATGACCCTGACACGGTTTTCGGTACAAAGCGGCCCACATATGGACCCGCTTTGGCCCAGAAATGTCGTTTTTGCCCTTGTGTCCAAACTGGACTTAAGGACAGGCGTTTCTAGCTATTTCCCATGTTCTGAGACTGATTGGTAATATTTATTTCAGCTTTTGGAGGAGTATTTGCTGAACCCACTGTTACAGGGACCGCTACTGGTATTCCAATCCCAAGCAAGTGTACCTTGCCATAAATTGCAGTTTATTAGTTTATTTAGTTCTCTTGCTTTACTTTTCTGTGACTATTGTACATGATATAACCTAGGACCGTACGACATACTTAGCGTCCGATTACAGTCGGGTGCCAACCCCGTACGCGGAGTTGTGTATGTCATTTAGTGATGGGCATTCGAGACCCATTACATCCTGTTGCTTGTATAACAAGTACAATGTAACCTAGGACACTTGACACCTTCATGAGATAGAATCTTCCTGAGATATTCAAGGTGATTCTGTGTAGGATACAGGATGGACATAGTTATTATATTCTTAAGATTATGACTGCTGCATTAGCTCTGATCTCACATGACATGGACATGAGACGTGTGGTTACATTGGGTGGGGAGAGACACACAGGCTACAGGCTGTTATATATATATATACTACTATTGTGAGGTTGTAGACTCTCGAGCAGAGCTAGACCACTACTAGATATTGCTGCTACCGGCTCCCCGACACAGAGCTTGTAGCAGTCTCAGCCTGAGTACTAGTGTTGCTCTCAGTTGCATTTTCACATAGATGGTTATGTAGTTGCCCTGCTTATTTCATTTTTTTATTTTACTGCATATATTTTGGCTTGTATTATTTGTACCTTGCTATGTCCCCTGAGGACCTGGAATGGATGATGTCCCCAGGTTTAGCAGAAGAACAGTATCCCGAGGTTTACGGGACAGGAGCTGAAGCTGTACCAGGAGCTATTGCTGAAGGAGAACCTAACTTAGAAGCAGAGGTGATGGCTGAGGACTTTTCTTGAGATTATGATATTTTGTACTCATTAGATACTTATCTCTGGACTCCTTTGTTCTGGTCTGATGAACCAGTGTTTTTAGACTTTTATCGGGTTGTTCCCCGACATACTTTGCTGAGACTGGACATTGATGTACTTTCTTTATTTGCTGTTGATCTTATTATTCTGTGTGTGGATGAGATTAGTTTTTTTTTTAAACTTATTGTTGTAGACCTATATTACAGCTTAAGTATTCTCGATGGATCCATTAAATTGGGATGTCCATCGGAGTGTACTGCTGGCCAATGCCACGTGTCTAGTCCCTCGATATTTTGGGACTGGGGCATGACATGGTTTTTGTGGTGGCCCATGCAGGTCTACGACAAAAATTGTTGGTTTCAACTTAGGAACCGAACAAACCTGTAAAAGGATAGGATAGGAAATAGTATCTCATCCATTTGTTGAATCATTTTTGAAACTCTCTATCGCATTCGAATTAAGTACTTGATTTGCATCCTGCTTGACTCTACTAAACGTTCTCATAAAGTTTAATTTTTGGGTGCAGAGTGAAAAATGGACCTAAGAAATGAAGATGAAATTCCTTTGAGTACACCACAAGACGCTGTGGTTACCTATGGAGATGGAGTTACACCAGAGAATAGAGGTCAATCCTCTCAAAGTGGACAAGCTGAGCAGCATAACTCAAGGTTCAGGCGTGACGACATCCCACCTCCGCCGCAGTTCACTCCACAGATGCCTGCCTTCCCACCAGGGCAAGCAATGGACGGGCAGCAAATGTTCCAGATGTTTTATGCCATGATGCAAGCTCAACAACAAGTTCAACAGGAGGCGCAGCGTCAGGAGGCAGAGAACCTGAGAACCAGCCTAGTAAATGCATTGGAGCAGGCAAACCCGCAAGCTAGGCGACCAGCGACGGGATCTATTACTGATTTCCGTCAACTCAAGCCCCGTACCTTTTCGGGCAAGGAAGGACCAACTGAAGTGCATGAGTGGCTCACAAATACACAACATCAGTTGGAAGCAGCTGAACTTCCGCGGGAGAGATGGATGACTGCTGTCCGAATGCAACTAACGGACAACGCGCACCATTGGTGGCTAGCTGAAGAGAGGAGGCTCGGACATGACCGAGTCACTTGGGAGGAGTTCTCCAGACTCTTCCAAGAGATGTATATCCCAGCCGTTGCTAGATCAGAACTTCGAGATAAGTTCAACCGCCTCATCCAGGGCAACATGACGGTGGAGGAGTATAATGCTGAATTCATTCGCCTGAGTCGTTTCGCCCCTTCTCTAATTCCTACCGAAGAAGAGAAGGCGAAGAAATTCTTTGATGGACTCAGATTCGAGCTTCAGAGGTTGATTGGATCTGTTGCCCCTACATCGTACAACGACGTCCTTGCTGCAGCACGACGCATGGAGCGCGTCACCAGGAGAGAGTCAAGTCTGAAGAGGCCATTTATCTCAGTACCATCCAAGGCAGCACAAGGGGATTCTGCAAAGTGACTCCAGAGGAATCTACCGCAGATAGCAGCACAAAGAACCCTACCTACTTGTCATTTCTGTGGCAAGTTGGATCACATTGAAAAGGAGTACAGACGCAAATTGGGACTGTGCCTGGTTTGCGGCTCCAACCAGCATTTATCCAGAGACTGCACAGAACGCCGAGAGGGAGCACCACGACTAGCTCTACCTGCACCAAGGCCAGATTATCCAGCAGTGGGAGCACAGCAGACGGGAGTTGGAGGAGTCAGACCACCAGCTCCAGGAGGATATCAGCCAAGACCTCCATTGCTACCCCAAGCAGCACTATTCCAACATGCTCGTCAGCAGAGGGGTCCAGCTCAGGGACGAGGTCAGTCTTTTGCATTGGCTATTCAGGAAGAAGCTATTGCTGGAGAAGTTATAGCAGGTACCATTTTAGTAGCTTCATTACCTGCTGTAGCTTTATTTGATTCTGGGGCATCGCACTCATTTATAGCTGCTAGCTTCGTAGCCACCCATAGAGTAGCTACTGCACCCCTTCCGAAGACTAAGAGAATTCTTACGGGAGGTAGAATTATACCTGTTAGTGATATCTGTAGATCATGTTCAGTAGTAGTCTGCGGAAGAGAGATGCGAGCCCAATTTCTGATCTTTTCTATGCCAGACTATGATGTTGTACTTGGTATGGACTGGTTAAGTCAGTATCATGCTACTCTTGATTGTCGGCTTGGAAAAGTTATATTCAGACCACCTGGACACTCAGAGTTTGAATTTCTTCGAGGAGCTGTAGAACAAGGTGTTCAGCCAACTCTTAGGGCATTATTTGTAGAAGGGGAGTCAGAATACCCAAGAGTTATATCAGAGTTTGTGGATATATTTCCCGATGATCTTCCAGGTCTACCACTTGATCGGGAAATAGAATTCATAATAGACTTAACTCCAGGAGCCGAGCCTATCACTTCAACGTTTTATAAACTAGCGCCTAAGGAGTTAGTAGAGTTGAAGAAGCAAGTTGATGAACTTCTGGAGAAGGGTTTCATCCGGCCCAGTGTTTCACCTTGGGGAGCACCTATACTTTTTGTACCGAAGAAGGATGGAACAGTTCGCCTGTGCATTGATTACAGGGCGTTAAACGCTGTGACCATTAAGAATCGGTATCCCTTGCCACGCATTGATGACTTATTTGATCAATTGAGTGGAGCTAGGGTATTTTCAAAGATTGACCTTAGATCCGGTTATCACCAGATTAGGGTGAGGAAGGAAGATATTCCGAAGACAGCCTTCAGGACTAAATATGGACACTATGAGTTCTTAGTAATGCCGTTTGGTTTAACCAACGCGCCTGCTGTGTTCATGAGCTTGATGAACCGAGTCTTCCATCAATACTTGGATAAATTTGTGGTGGTATTTATCGATGACATTCTGGTATATTTCAAAAGCCACGAAGAGCACGAGGAGCATCTCAGAATCGTGCTAGAGACGTTGAGGCAGGAGAAGCTTTATGCTAAGCTCAGTAAATGTGAGTTTTGCATGGATAAGGTGCCATTTTTGGGACATATTATCTCAGGAGAAGGACTGTCAGTTGACCCAGAGAAGATTGCTGCTATTGAGACTTGGCCTACACTGACATCAGTTGCTGAGGTGAGGAGTTTTCTAGGACTTGCTGGATATTACAAAAGGTTCATAGAAAATTTCTCAAGGATTGCGGAGCCAATGACGAAGTTGACACAAAAAGATCAGGACTTTGCATGGACAGAAGAATGTCAGATGGCCTTTGAAGAATTGAAGAGGCGTCTAACAACAGCACCGGTCTTGACTCTTCCTTCAGGGTCAGGCGGTTTTGTTGTTTATAGCGATGCGTCAGGTAGTGGCCTAGGATGTGTTTTGATGCAACATGGCAAAGTTATTGCTTATGCATCAAGACAGTTGAAGGTCCATGAGAAAAATTACCCAACGCATGATCTGGAGCTAGCTGCTGTAATATTTGCATTGAAGATTTGGAGGCATTATCTTTATGGAGAGAAGGTGGAAATCTTCACTGACCACAAAAGTCTAAAGTATGTATATACTCAGAAGGAGCTTAACATGAGGTAAAGACGCTGGCTTGAGTTGATGGTGGACTTTGATATAGATCTGTAGTACCACCCAGGGAAGGCAAATGTAGTAGCAGACGCACTCAACAGGAAGCCTACAGCTTATTACTTGACGGTGCAGCCTGAGCTATTGAAAGATCTACAGGAGCTTCAGATAGAGGTTATTCTACCAAGACAGAGTGGCTTGCTGGCCAATCTGGAAGTGAAGTCATCGCTCGTGGAAAGGATTAAAGAAGCTCTGTCTACTGATGCAAGATTTCGAAGACTCAAAGAGAAGACAGAAGCAGGCTTGCAGACGGGACTTCGCATACATGAGGATGGAACATTAAGGTGTGGAGAACGTCTATATGTTCCAAATGGAGAACTGAGACAGGAGTTAATGACTGAAGCACATAGCTCCATATACTCTATTCATCCAGGAGGAACAAAGATGTATCGAGATCTAAGGCAGTACTATTGGTGGCATGGGATGAAGAGAGAGATTGCTAGATTTGTAGCTAAATGCTTAGTCTGCCAACAAGTGAAAGCCGAGCATCAGAGGACTGCAGGAATGTTGCAGCCGTTTCCCATACCAGAATGGAAGTGGGAACATATCACCATGGACTTTGTCACATGATTCCCAAGGAGCCCCAGCGAAAAAGATGCGGTATGGGTTATAGTGGATCGACTCACTAAATCGGCACATTTTTTGCTGTTTAGAGTTGGACAGTCCACAGAGATACTAGCCGACATGTATATAAGACAAATAGTAAGATTGCATGGAGTACCGGTTAGTATTGTAGCAGATCGAGATTCGAGATTTACCTCTCATTTCTGGCGAAGCATGCAAGAGAGTCTTGGCACCAGACTAAAATTCAGCACTGCCTATCATCCCCAGACAGATGGTCAATCAGAACGTACAATCCAGATCTTGGAGGATATGCTGCGATCCTGTATGTTAGATTTTGGAGGGTCTTGGGAAGATCATTTGCATTTGGTAGAGTTTTTATACAACAACAGTTATCAGGCAAGCATCAAGATGGCACCCTTCGAGGCGTTATACGGTAGGAAGTGCAGATCACCAATATGCTGGAGTGACGTTGGAGAGCATCAAATATTGGGCCCAGAGTTAGTAATGCAAACAGTGGAGAAGGTGAAGCAAATCCAGAATCATCTTCGTGTAGCTCAGGACAGACAGAAGCATTGGGCTGATACACACCGACGTCCCCTTGAGTTCAAGGAAGGAGAACATGTATTCCTGAGGATTTCACCTACTCGAGGAACCATTCGCTTTGGGAGCAGAGGCAAATTGAGTCCACGATACATCGGGCCCTTTGATATTCTGGAGCGCATTGGTGAGGTGGCCTATTGTCTCGCATTACCTCCATCTTTAAAGGGAGTGCATGATGTGTTCCATGTCTCACAGTTAAGAAGGTATGTGACTGACCCAAGTCACATAGTTGATCATTCTGAGATCGCAGTAGGCCCAAGCCTGAGGTATGAAGAACAACTAGTGGGTATACTAGGCACCAGTGAGAAGACACTGCGAGGGCATACAATTAAACTGGTTCGTGTGGCTTGGAAGCAACACTCTTCTGGTGAATCTACTTGTGAGAGAGAAGATATCATGCGCCAGAAATACCCCCACTTATTCGAGGATGCAGGTATATCTTAAGTAATTTTTGTTATTCCCATAGTTCTGTTCATTAGTAGCTTTATCGTTAATTGCGAGGACGCAATTTTCTTAAGGGGGGTAGATTATAATCACCTGAAATTTCAAGAATTTTTAAAGGTTAAATTTTCTGGAATTAATTAGCATTTTCTATGAATTTTAAACCTATAAATTAAAGTAGTCTAATTTAAAATGAATTTTAAAATGAAATTAAAAAAAATATTAAAATGTGATGAAAATTATATTTTCTAGTGTAAAATTAAAAACCGAGCATGGGGTATTTTTCCGGGAATTTATTGGATCCCGGATGAATTTTTAAAGCATTAAAAACTATTGTAAAATTTAACTATTTAAATTAAACCAAATTAATTAGTGAACCAACCCAAACCCTGAGACTGAACCGGACCGGACCGGCCGGTCTGACCAAACCGGACCGGCCCAACTCTTAGCGGGTCGGATCCGGGTAAGACCCGACCCGCCAGGACCCGATCCGACCCGTTTTCAAACCCTAACCCCCAAATCTGAAGCGTCCCGACCCTTCGCCTAGCCGGCGGCCGTTTCCACCGCCGTGGCCGCCGGCCGACCCTGCGGTTTATCTTCCCCGTAACCGGCGACGGTTCCCTTCCCATTCCGGCCAACACCCGGCGGTCTTTCTTCCCCACGACCCCTATTTAAACCCAAGCTCCGCCGGAAATCTCCCTTTCCGAATCCATCTTCTCCGGCGAGCTTCAAGACTCCGGCCACCTCTTCACAGCACCTCCAGACTCCGGCGCCTCTGCCCAGACCGCCGGACCCGTCCGCCTTACCAACAGCAACCACCGCCGGACCCAGAACCCCGTTTCAATCGAACCAGAGTTCGATTCTCCTCCGCCCAGGCGAATCCGGCCATCCGCAGCGTCGGATCCGGCCGTTCCGACCATCGCCGACCCTCCCAGAACCGACGCCGCCTCCGCCCGCACCCCAGACCGGTTCCGACAGACCCTCGGCTGCCCAGCGAGCCACCAGCGTCTTGGACACGGATCCAGGACACAGCCCTAGTTCAGACGGGTGTCGGACACGATTCGTACTTGGTTTTCAGGCCATGTTCAGGTACCCATAACTTTTGACTCGTAGCTCTGTTTCATATTCCGTAAATTTCATCGCGTAGCCTGTAAGACCCCCTCGGTGCCCGTGCAACCCGCTCGGGGCATCGCGACGTGTGGTGATCGCGAACCGCGATCCAAAAATAGGAAAAACTTAGCCCTGTTTCACCCCGGAACTGAGTACGCCCCGCCAAACGGGATGACTTGGTCACGTGCGGTCTTCACCGATACGTGAGCGTCGTTGATACGGATGTGCGAGCTTTCGCAGAAGCTGATTCGGATGTGCGTGCACACCGGAATCAGTGCGTATCCGCGGACAACAACCCGTATCCGACTTTTCTGAAATTTGCTGTAACTTAGTGTATACATGTCTGATCGAGACAAAACTTGCACCATCGGACTCGTATCAATACGCTGGTCCTGTGGGTCAAGTTTGGTTCGATTCTGAGAACGTCAGAAAATCGTGTGTCGTGGGCCCCACAGGCTCCACTTGACGGGTGATTTTGAGAACGACTCATCGGAATCAAATTCTGGAAGTTCTGTTGGGTTCGTATCGACGTTCCTGACCTGTTGACACTAAGTTGGACTGATTTGGAGACCTATGACCCTGACACGGTTTTCGGTGCAAAGCGGCCCACATATGGACCCGCTTTGGCCCAGAAATGTCGTTTTTGCCCTTGTGTCCAAACTGGACTTAAGGACAGGCGTTTCTAGCTATTTCCCATGTTCTGAGACTGATTGGTAATATTCATTTCAGCTTTTGGAGGAGTATTTGCTGAACCCACTGTTACAGGGACCGCTACTGGTATTCCAATCCCAGGCAAGTGTACCTTGCCATAAATTGCAGTTTATTAGTTTATTTAGTTCTCTTGCTTTACTTTTCTGTGACTATTGTACATGATATAACCTAGGACCGTACGACATACTTAGCGTCCGATTACAGTCGGGTGCCAACCCCGTACGCGGAGTTGTGTATGTCATTTAGTGATGGACATTCGAGACCCTTTACATCCTGTTGCTTGTATAACAAGTACAATGTAACCTAGGACACTTGACACCTTCATGAGACAGAATCTTCCTGAGATATTCAAGGTGATTCTGTGTAGTATACATGATGGACATAGTTATTATATTCTTAAGATTATGACTGCTGCATTAGCTCTGATCTCACGTGACATGGACATGAGATGTGTGGTTACATTGGGTGGGGAGAGACACACAGGCTACAGGCTGTTATATATATATATACTACTATTGTGAGGTTGTAGACTCTCGAGCAGAGCTAGACCACTACTAGATATTGCTGCTACCGGCTCCCCGACACAGAGCTTGTAGCAGTCTCAGCCTGAGTACTAGTGTTGCTCTCAGTTGCATTTTCACATAGATGGTTATGTAGTTACCCTGCTTATTTTATTTTTCTATTTTACTGCATATATTTTGGCTTGTATTATTTATACCTTGCTATGTCCCCTGAGGACCTGGAATGGATGATGTCCCCAGGTTTAGCAGAAGAACAGTATCCCGAGGTTTACGGGACAGGAGCTGAAGCTGTACCAGGAGCTATTGCTGAAGGAGAACCTAACTTAGAAGCAGAGGTGATGGCTGAGGACTTTTCTTGAGATTATGATATTTTGTACTCATTAGATACTTATCTCTGGACTCCTTTGTTCTGGTCTGATGAACCAGTATTTTTAGACTTTTATCGGGTTGTTCCCCGACATACTTTGCTAAGACTGGACATTGATGTACTTTCTTTATTTATTGTTGATCTTATTATTCTGTGTGTGGATGAGATTAGTTTTTTTTTTTAACTTATTATTGTAGACCTATATTACAGCTTAAGTATGCTCGATGGATCCATTAAATTGGGATGTCCATCGGAGTGTACTGCTGGCCAATGCCACGTGTCTAGTCCCTCGATATTTTGGGACTAGGGCGTAACATTTCACAACGTTAATCTTATTCTTTCTTTCGTGATTGATAAGGGTCAGGAAGGTGACTTGTACTAGGTATATACACTCTATTGTTCAATAACACTATTATTTAAATTCTTGTAAGTTGGATAGTATGACCCACAACCTAACATCCCATAACCCTTATGACCCATTAATGAAGTATAGTTTAATGACACTGAATATATGCTAGCATAAGAAGATAGTATTTATCCAGATTGTAGAACTTTAGAGGCCCATACCCCCATTTGGTCGATTAGAGACTTAGACAAGAAGTTAGTATGACAACTGTAGAGGCACAACATCGGACGAGTCTTATCTTCTTGGTGAACTTGAATTATTTTGTACCTTCCTTCATCATAATCTAGCGTACTTATATTTTCTGGACTACCTCGAATTATGCAACTATTATAGCCTAGTTTTACAAGCTTATTCTTTTATCGAGCTTGTTCATGACATATGTATTATTGGGGACGTCCACTAATACATTGTCTAAATAAGAATCAGTGTATTATGGTCTAGCTAACCTTAGTGCGTGTCACGCCTCAGTCCCAAAAATACACGGGACCAGGCCACGTGGTAATATCCAGCTGACACGTCTCTGAGGATATCCTAATTTAATGGATCCTAACGAAAAGTGCTACGCTGTCCTAAATTACTAACATGTCCCATATAAATCAACAACAGGTAATCTAATCTCATCCACAATATAAACAGCAAGAATGTACTAATAATAAATGCTGGAAGATAAACGCCAGTCTCAAAATATCATATTACAACCAAGAATGTCTGGTGGGAAAAAACCCACTACTAAGACGAAAATAAAGTACTGAATGACAGGTAAAAAGAGTAATGACTAGGGCATCGGCTGACTAGATAACGATGCTCCCAATCCTAGGTAGAAGGCCTACCAAGTGATCACGAAAACTCTTACGGTAGCACCTCTAGCTCCCCAGTTGTAGCGTACCTAGTCTCCTGTCCTGGGCCGTATACTGTGGGGTAATATGCCTCATCCAAATATGGAAAGGTACCAGGTCCTCAGAGAGATGTAACAAGATATATAGAAACATGCCATATATAAATACTGAATAAAATAAATACAATAAAGGGTGTGCTAACCATCTAAGTGAATGCAATGTGAGAACAACCTTAGTACATATGGGTAGGTGTAGGCATAACGCCCATACCGCTCTGAAGAACGTGAAAGCAGCATAGTATATATATAGCGTCCATATCGCTCCGAAGAACGTATAATCTGCATAAAATATAACATCCATATCGCTCCGAAGAACGTAGAATCAGCATAAAGGGAGTCATTGGATCCGTGGCTCCTCTAGATACTACGAATTCCAATAGATGTATCCCATACGCCTACTAGTTGTCCTCCCCGCCCAATGTAGATATACAAATCGAATACTCGACGTGCATACCACATATCTATATGCCAAGTCTGTATAAATAAAATAATCCTAAGTTACGTATTAACCGTGATGCATGTCACACGCACCGATAACTAGTCGAGTACGCGAACCCGCATCCCAATATGACTTTGTCACCGTGAACCGTGTAAGAGTGTCAGGTCTCGGAAGATATCAGAGCATCCTCCAATGGGGTGAGTCTGCTAATGACTAAGTCAAGTACGCAACTCATTGACGCATCCGTCGACTGCACCCGATTCAATCTAGGATGCGCACAGTCATATAAAATAAAGCAAAAAGATATCGTACAACATATGTATAATTTTAATTAGATATTAAATATGGCAAGGTATCTTGCCTGGGTCCTCAAGCTGTAAATGCCAATACCATGCTCCTGCAGTATCTCCTGGCTAGTCTAGTGACCCTAAACATATAATATAATATAGCAATCTAGCATCAGACACTAAAGCAATACATACAGACAACTACAACGCTGCTCTTAGGTACTGATGCAAGGGTCACGGCTGGTCGACTACAGAGTCTCGTGTGTACGTAGCTAGGGTGCACACGTGTCTCGTCCTCGGTTACCGTGTCTCTCACGACAATAAACTACCGAAGTTATGGGTTACCAACTATTTCTGATCTGTATGAATACATATCCTTATCTTCCATGTTTAAGCATGCTTGGTTTATGTCCAGGGTTTCAGGTGATTTACTAGTCCTTGATAGTCATGTATTTATTATCATCTAATTTAATTATCATATATGCATACACATCTATATTATTATATTTTAATTGGCTTGTGTCGACACAAGACACGACGACACGGCGACTTGATAAAACAACTATACAACGATACTATGCAAGAAGCGAGCTAGGGGTCGAGTACCTAGTTGACTGGACGAGGGTCTGCTCGTGGCCTGGTTGTCCTCCGACGTAGGGCGGAGCTCCGGTCGACGGAGACCAGCAAGGCAGCAGCGGCAGTGACTGCAGAAGTTGCAGCTGCGGCAATAGCGGCCTGGCAGACACGACAGCGGCCTGGGGATATTGCTGGGAGGGCGGTCAGGTCGTGGGGGAGGTCAGAGTCGGGCTGGTAGTGGCGGTTGGCGGTGCTGGAGGCGGTGGTCCGGGCTGTGGACAGTCGGGATCTGGGCAGTCGGATTGGTTCTCGGGTTTGAGGGTGGTGGAGATGGGGAATGGCAGTCGGTATAGGCGGTGGTGCGGTGATGTTGGGGTGGTGGAGTCGGTGGTCAGCGGGTGGCAGAGGCTGAGGTGGTGGAGGCTTGTGGTGGTGGGTGTCCGGTCGGGGAAAGGAGGGGGCTCGGGTTAGATGTAGGGCAGCTGCTAGGTTATGGAGGTGGTGATGGTGTTTATGATCTAGGGTTTCAATATAAAAATAAATATATATTTATATGGGTGATGGAATTTGTGGGCTGACCTCGAGACTTGGGCCGGCCAGGGCTCATTGGGGTAGGGCTGTCCACATGAAAGGATGCACGTGGGCTTGGTTAGGTCCTGTTTAGGGTAAAATTGTTCTCAAATTTAATTAAATTAAAACAATATATTAGTTGTTCTTCTTTACATTGAAAACACATGGGATAAAATTTTGGTAGGACGCAAGAGTCATGGGCATAGCAGGCTCAGAATAGGTTAATACCCTAATTTAGGTTATAGGGAATTGGGTTGTGGTTGTGTCTCAAATTCAAGTAGGAATGGACAATTAAGAGAAATTGGATTTATTGGGATTATGCATGAATGTTTGCAACGAATATTACGCAGCTAAAATGAAGCACAATATTGAGTATCTAAAAGTTATACAATGGTCAGATGGGTAGTCTGGCATGTCTAAGAGATGTACATAAAATTTGTTTGAAGGTAACTACTAGTGTATCGCTCCAAACATCGAAGCTACGGTAAGGTATATTATGACATATAATTGTTGTACATTAATTCTATTTGTATCCAAATTAATCCTAGTCTCTTAATTTAAAATTAAAATAATCATAATTTGGTCGAGGGGGTTTACAATCTACCCTCCTTAGAGCATTTTGCCATCGAAATTAAAATATACGTATGGTAAGAACTACTGCCTGAAATGAAATGCTATCACATACCTAGGCCTTCGAAGAGGTGGGGGTAACGCTGTCGAATATCCTTCTCACATTTCCAGGTCGACTCGCTTGGTGCATGATGCCTCCATGCGACACGAACTAGAGGGATAGTCTGACCTCGCACTACCTTCTCACTTCTGTCCAGAATCTCTACAGGCTCCTCTTGGTATGATAAACTCGGGCCGACTACGATTTCTGAATGGTCAAGCACATGACTCGGATCTGGCATGTACCTCCTTAGCTGAGATACATGGAAGACGTCATGGACTCCTTCCAAAGTCTGCGATAAAGCTAACCTGTAAGCAACCTCTCCGATGCGTTCCAACACATCGAATGGTCCGATGTACCTCGAACTCAGCTTTCCTCTGCCTCCAAATCTGATAGTCCCTCGAGTAGGTAAGATATTTAGAAATACGTGATCTCCAACCTGGAACTCTAAGGGTCGTCGATGCACATTCGCCCAATGCTTCTGTCTGTCCTGTGCTGCTCGTAGGTGCCCTTGGATTTTCTTCACCTTCTCCACTGTACGGACAACTAACTATGGCCCAAGAATCTGTCTCTCGCCTATATCGCTCTAACATACTTGGGAATGACACTTCCTTCCATACAATGCTTCATAGGGAGCCATCTGGATGCTCGCTTGATAGCTGTTATTGTAGGAAAACTCGACCAGATGCAAATGGTCCTCCCATGATCCTGCGAAATCAAGCATGCACGCTCTTAACATGTATTCTAATATCTGAATGGTGTGCTCGGACTGACCATCTGTCTACGAGTGATACGATATGCTAAACTTTAGACGGGTAATGAGACTCTTTTGCATACTCCGCCAAAAGTAAGATGTAAATCTCATATCCCTGTCAGACACAATACTAACTGGCACTCCATGTAGTCGCACAATCTCCCTCATGTACATATCTGCTAAAACCTATGTAGATTGCCTAACTCTGAAGGGTAAAAAGTGAGCGGACTTGGTGAGTCTATCTATGATCACCCAAACTATATTGCGACTACTAGGACTCCTCGGAAAGCCCGTAACAAAGTCCATAGTGATGTGCTCCCATTTCCACTTAGGTATCGGGAGCGGTTGAAGTAATCCTGCAGACCTCTGATGCTCAGCCTTGACTTGCTGACACACCAGACACTTTGCCACAAAGCGGGCTATCTCTCTCTTCATTCCATGCCACCAGTAGTACTGCCTCAAGTCTCTGTACATCTTCGTGCCTCCTGGATGAATAGAGTATGTTGAACTGTGTGCCTCTGACATCAACTCCTGACGAAGTTCTCCATTTGGAACATAGAGACGATCTCCACATCTCAAAGTCCCGTCTTCATGTATACGCAACCCTGTCTGTATTCTAGCCTCTGTCCTCAGTCAAAGCCTCTGGAATCTGGCGTTTGTCGGCAAAGCAGCCTTGATCCTCTCCACTAATGTCGATTGCAACTGGAAACTCAAAAACTGTCCGTCTACTGCGAGCAGAACGACCTTTATACCCATCTGCTCTAGATCTCTCAACAGATGTTGTTAGGTAGTCAAGAAGAATGCCATAGGTCTTCTACTCAACGCGTCAACTACTACATTGGCCTTTCCCGGATGGTACTATAGCTTAATCTCGAAGTCTGTCATCACCTCGAGCCAACGTCTCTGTCTCTGGTTCAGGTTCTTCTGAGTGTAGACGTATTGTAGGCTTTTGCGATCAGTGAATATCTCTACTCTTTCTCCATATAGGTAGTGTCTCCAAAGCTTCAAAGCAAAGATCACTACTGGAAGTTCTAAGTCGTGAGTGGGATAGTTTTTCTCATGGGTCCTCAACTGTCTAGAGGCATAGGCTACAACCTTCCTATGCTGCATCAAGACACATCCTAATTATTTCCCAGATGCATCGCTATAGATCAAGAATCCTCCGGGTCCAGAAGGTATGGTCAAGATAGGTGCTGTAGTCAAACGCTTCTTCAGCTCATCGAACGCTGTCTGACACTCCTCTATCCAGATGAACTCCTGCTCCTTATGGGTCAAGCGGGTCATCGGTTCTGCGATCTTCGCGAAGTTCCCATGAACCTCCGGTAATATCCGGCGAGTCCTAGGAAACTCCTCACCTCTGAGACATTGGTTGGGGTTGGCCATGTCTCTATTGATGAAATCTTCGCCGGATCTACTGAAATACCATCTTCTGAGATGATGTGTCCAAGAAAAGTGACACGATCTAGGAGAAACTCATACTTACTCAGCTTGGCATAAAGTCTCTCTCTTCTCAGCGTCTCTAACACTAGTCTCAAGTGCTCTTCGTGCTCCTCATGGCTCTTCGAATACACCAAAATTTTGTCGATGAATACTACCACGAACTGGTCTAAGTATTGGTGGAAGACTCTATTCATCAAATTCATAAATACGGCAGGTGCATTCGTCAGTCCAAAAGGTATCACTAAGAACTCGTAGTGACCATAACGAGTCCTGAATGTTGTCTTTTGAATGTCTTCTCTTCGCACCTTCACTTGATCATATCCCGATCTCAAGTCGATCTTTGTGAACACCACTGCTCTTGTCAACTGGTTGAACAAATCATCAATTCACGACATGGGGTACTTGTTCTTGATAGTCAAAGCATTAAGGGCTCTGTAATCAATGCACATACGTACTGTCCCATCCTTCTTAGGTACGAACAACACTGGTGCTCCCCAGGGTGATACACTATGACGGATAAATCCCTTGCTTTGCAACTCCTCTAATTGTAGCTTTAGCTCATTTAGTTTCTTCTTTGCCAATCGGTATACATTAGAAGATATCGGTGCTGCTCCGGGTACTAGCTCAATAGTGAACTCTACGTCTCTATCGGGTGGTAACCCTGGCAATTCTTCAGGGAAAACATCCTCGAATTTTACAACTATTGGTGGGGGTACCATCTCCATAGCTATGTAAGCTCCAGCTATCTGTCCTACTCCTTTCTCAACGGTCCCTCACATGTACTCGAACTCCGGTTGATCTGGCGGTCTAAAAGTGACGCTACCTTTTCGGCAATCCAGTACGGCATTATACTGGCTTAACCAGTCCATGCCTAGCACAACGCCAAAGTATGGCATGGGTAATACCAAAAATCACGCTCTCATCTCTCTACCACATACGATTACCGAACACGTTCTAATAGTGCTGGTAACCGGCACAATACCTCCTCCGGTAAGAATCTTCCAACTCTTACGCAAGGAAGAAGTAGCTACACTATGCATAGCCACAAATCTACTAGATATGAACGATAGTGTATCTCCTGAATCAAATAATACAGTTGTAGGTAATGATGCAACTAAAATAGTACCTGTGATAGCTTCCCCTTCTGTTTCCTCCTCAGTAGTTGCTAGTAGAAAGGCCTTCCCGTGCCTCTGTCCTCCGGTCTGCTGTCGGGCTTGATCAAACTGTGCCTGCTGTGGGGCCAAGGGCGGTCCCCTCTGAAATCCTTCGGGTGCTGGTGGATGATGTCCACCTAGAGGGGGTAGTATCCTCAAAACTGGTACTGCTGGCCTCTGTCCGGTCTGTAGCGCTATGTCTCTGCGCTGTGGGCAGTCTCGAGCGTAGTGCTGGCTCGCTCCACAAATCATGCATGTTCCCAGTCTCTTTCGGCAATCATTTTGGAAATATCCTACCTTACCACAGTAGTGGCAATTCGGAAGCTCCTTTTTCTGGTACGGTGCTGTCCTCTACTGTGTCTGTGCTCCGGGATGACGGATTGGTCATCCTGCTCTGGGTTGGGCTCTGGCTGGTATGGTCGTGCTGGAACGTCTTGCTCCTCTGCCGATGGCCGATTGGATCCTCGCCTCTGCAAGAACCTCCTCATAAGAAATCCTCGCATGTGTGGTGGTATACCTCTGTAGCTCGAAGGTAAGGCCATGATGGAATCTCTAGGCCTTCTCTAGATCATTGGGTATCAGGATGACACCAAATCTGCTAAGACAGCTAAACTCCGAGTCATATGCATCAACAGTCATATTCCCTTATTCTAGATGTAGGAATTGGGAGTACATGTCACTACCATATTCCAAAAACGGGGATATTTTCGACTTTTTATAATATTTAATATTATTAGTTACAATTTATTAATTTCATGATAGTATATTTAATTTAAATAATTATGTGTGATGTAAAATTTAAATATATATTATTATATGCAGTGTTCATATATTTTGAGCTAGCAGAATTGACCTAGAAGCCCGGTAGATGACCACCTGTCTGAATTATAGAATTCTGGATTTTATTATTTTATCTAGAATTTAATATTTGGAGATTGTAATTAATTACCGTATTTTATTTAATTATTGCGCATTGCCTTTGCTTCGATATTTGGAGCACTACCCTATCTGTTGTCTCCCAATAAATTTCATAATCTTGCCCTAGACATGCCCGCCTTCCATTCTGCTATTTTTGCAACTCATAATTATGCTCCCTGTGCATTATTTCTGGCCGCACAAAAATCGTCGTGGACGTTATTTAATAAATCCCTATTTTTGTATCGTGTGCGTTCCAATTTAAATTGGAGGCAATCTTGACCTATTTTTCGTACGGCCCAAATTAGGGTAATATTCTGTTCTGAGTCTTCTTCATTATTGGTATTGATGACCTGACCTGATTTTGGTCCCATGTACTCCTAATTAATTTTTGAACACAACTTGTATTTTATTCTAATTAAATTAAGGATACTATTTAGACCGATTCTGAAATTCCCAATTTAATTTTAGTGCCCTGCTATTTGAGCCCACACCGAACTTACAGCGTCCCCTGACCCTACAAAATACCGGACACCGAATCGTCCGCCAAATTTTCGTCATTTCATGTGTCTGTGCAAATACCCAAATTTAAGGGGGCTGATTTGCAAATTTGTATTTTGTATCAACACCCATTTGATTAAACCAATGAGGGAGCCCTATTAATTTTCATTTTTAACATCACCCTCATCCCTACATGAATTATTTTTCTCTTGACCAATCTGGACCACTCATTTAATTGAGTGCATCCTCACCCTCCATCAAAACCCTCTCCCCTATTTAATATCACATCAACCCTAATCCATAGAAAACCTAGGTAGACCACATCCCCAAGCAAGCCCCCATCTCTCCTCTCTCCAACGTAGCCTCCTTCCTTCCAATTTTTTTCTCCTCTTCTTCTCTTTTCTTTTCTTCTTCTCTTCCTTCTCCTTCTTCCTTTCTCCTTCTTCTTTAAATTTTTTTTATTTGAATTTGGAAGAGGAAGAAGGGGGGAACACTGTTCACCCCCTGTTCCTGTTCCCGGCGGCCAACTCCCCATCCTCGACGCGTCCGGCGGTCTCCGACTACCCATGTGCTCCCCGGCGACCCCCCAACTCACGAGCTCCCCGTCCGGCCCGTGCGGCTGTCGACCCACCGCTCTCCACCAGTACATCTCCACCTCTCCGGCCCCTGCGACTTCCCTCTGCTACTCGCCGACTCCCTACCGCCGGCCACCATCAGCCCACTCCGGCTGCTCCTCCCCCGACTCCCTGTGTACACCCCTCCGGCCGGCGGTTCTCCCCTCGACTCCTCCCCATCCTCCCTACAGCCGGCCACCACCTCCACCATCCTGCACTCCGCCGGACAACTCCCCTCCCCTTCCCGACCTGCTCCGGCGTCCGGCGGCCTGCCACCACCACTCTTCCTCCCCGCTGCCCAGTCCTCAGGCGGCCGAGCCCCGCAGCCCCTGCTGCTCTTCTTCCCGCTGGCCTGCTCACAGCCGACCAACCCTCCGGTCAGCGAGCCCCCTTGCTCCCTCCGGCGAGACTCCGGCCTAGCCGAGCATTCACTGCTCTCCGACCGAGCCCCGGCCGGCCAGCCACCCCAACTCACAGTGAGTTTCCTCTCTCCTTCTTCCCTCTTTAGTATAATGTATGTTTAGTATATATATAATGTATGTGTATAATTAATTAGTATGTTAATGTATATATATAACTAATGCATATGTCAATGTATATATATAACTAATGTATATGTATTTGTACATATTTAATTAATGTGTAGATATATGTAGGTGTATATTAACGTATATGTACATATACGTGTATAATCAATGTATATGTATATATATAATTAATGTAAAGTATTTATATATATTTAACTAATGTGAAATGTAAGTGTATGTATTTAAATTAATTTGGTATATATATATGTATGTATATATATGTACATATGTATATACGTTTGAGTATATACTAATATATGTATATGTATAGCATTATTTAATTAATGTTTAAGACATGTACTAGTATAGTATATACCTAGTATAATGTAATATGTGTATTTTAATATAATGTGTATATGTATGGTATATAGATATATTTAGTGTATTCTATGTTAATGTACATATATTTGTATATATTATTTAATGTGTAGATATATATATATATATGTATATAGATACGTATACGTATAATCATATGTGTTGAATATTGTATTGTATTTTTTATATAGAAAATATGTATTATTTTGGTAATATATAGATACCTATATATAAATGTATGTTTTGGGGTGCAAATATACATATATTTATTTGGTATAATTTCATATAGTATAGACGTATTAAATGTATTTTTGGAATATGTATAAACACATATATGAATACCAGTATTTTGATATATATTCAAAATAACCGTATTTTGGTATCAATATATATATGTAGATTTATATTTTCATTTTGGTATATGTAAGTATATATACATATATATAAACTTATTGTTGGTATAGGTATAAACATGTATTATATATGTGTTTTAGTATTTAATAGTATATATAATGTATTAACATATATATATATGTGTATATATATTTTTGTATAAACCCTTGGCATATATTTAAGGTATATACATATATATATTGTATATGTGTTTAATTTGATATATATATATTGTAAGTACATATGTTAATTAAGATATGTATAATTTTGTATCTATTTACTAGGAGATCCTAGGTGACCAGTAGCATACCTAGAGAAGTCCCGAACTCAGTATTTTTGGACTGTGTCAGTGTAGCATCTAATACAAATGTGGTTTTGCTTGTGATGTGTTTATAGGACTGTTGGTTCACTCAGGGGATACTCTGGAACAGGACATCAATAATTACCAGCTAAGGACCCAAGGCAAGTACATTCTCTGATAATTTCCAATTTCTTGATAATTTTTATAAATTCAATAATCTTGAAATGTTACAACTGAATCCTTGACACTCTGCTACACGGACTAGTATAGCTTGGATCTGCAGTCATGAGATGTTACATTGATTATCGTATTGACATTGTACACGACATGTATATTAGATATCGTACATGATAGACTGGACTTGCTCGTGTATCGTGACGTGTCATGGTTGGATCCACAGTACTAGTTGGGGGCGGGGAAGTAGTTAGTAAGAAATGTGATCATAACCTCTTATTGTAGTGTAGAACAATGTAAGTGTTAATCATGCTCTCCACCCATGATTAGCCAGGCCCTGTAGCTATCGTACATGTTCCCAAGCCGATCACATTTTGAAACTACTATTTCAAACACTTAGAATAGATTACAGTTCCCTATTTAAATCATATACTACATCACCCGTATATGATACTGTTCCTTGTTCTTTCCATTTTCATACATGCACTTACTGTACCATGTTGCCTATTTGCCTGTCTCTTTACATTGCCTGTCTCTCTTTAATTGCCATTGCATTTATTTCACTGTCTTCTCAGTAGCTAGCATGACATGTTTATTGCTTTATAGTCCTTATCAATTAAATGGAACTGTTATTTGAGATTTGTACTTTGCTCCTTCCTGACTGGAAACATTTTTCCAGACTATGCCTTAGAGGACCGCTGTCCGACACTTTATGGACCATATGGTGAGTAGCTGCAGACTTGGTAGATTAGTTGTGATTTTGGGAGGTCTAGCCAGAAATTACTATTTTTGTTAGTTCTTTTAGCAGACTATTGGTACCGAATTTGTCTCCGGCATTTTATTGAGACTTGGATATTTGTTGAGTTAGATTATTACTTTAGACTTGTGTTGTATTTAATTTTGTTTCGCTATCTTATCGTGCTGTAATCCTGTGATTGAGTATGTGCTCATTTTAGTTGTGTCATCCGTGCCTCCTTATGGAGATTGGATGCTTGTGTGAGATTGGCTAGATAGTATCAAGACCTTGACAGCGTTCTACCGCCGATGCTGCGGCGTAGGCTGGACGTACCCACGCACTCGTGCCCCTAAACCGGGTGCGGGTCGTGACACGTTTTAGTGGTGGCCCATGCAGGTCAGACTTCGCGAGTTGTGCGATGTCGTAGTAGTATGGCATCTTTGTAACACTACTGTGTACCTGCGATAGGATCTAGGACATAGGATACTAGGACGAGAGCGAATACTCAATCACAATTCCTTGAGAGATTCCTGGGATGACCCTTGAGAATCTTGTTAAAACTTTCAATTTAAAATCATTCCCTTGTTCCGTCCATTCTCACTTATTGATGTTGAATTAGATTGTTGTTAATCAGGTATTAAATAAGGATTTTGGTTTCATAGTAGGGTTTGATTTCACATCAAGATGAATTTGCAGACTAATTTATGGTATTAACTGATGATGCATGACGATGAGGACAGTGAAAATGATTAACATTAGAGCTATTGGACTACAGAAGGTAGATTTAAATCTTTAATTGAAGACTAAAAATAAATTGCAAATTTTTGGAATTTTTAGAAGTGAGATGTTGTTATAAAAACTTTTTGAGGATTCAGATTCGATTCAATAAACCTAGACAAGTCTGTAAGGATTTTTGTGATTAAGTTTTATTTTTATTTTAGTATTTAGATAATTGGTCTTGAGGAAAGTATATGCAATTTTTACTTTAAAATTTATTCGAGGAGTTATTTTGAGGAATTTTATTTGAGGACAGGATTTTATAGTGGGAGAGATATATTAGTATATAAGTAGATAAGATGCATGTGTAAGGATCTGTTGGCTTGAGCATGATTGAGATCTCACTGCCAACTGACTTGGGTGTTCATCTAGGATTGTATTAGGGAGAGCAGTACTTAGAATAATGTGTTGCAATTGTTATGCACTTGAGTGATAGGATAACTAGTATCAGCGATTGCAGTAGGTAAGGAAGCTAGCAGTGAGTATGTTTCAAGTAGAACTGTGGTACCTAGAAGGATAGAGGTATCAGACCTTGGATGCATCTTTGACCTGTGCAATCACAACTAGGATTTTTCTTTCAACCTATTTATCTTGGATGTTGCTTCTCTAGAACTTTACTGTCCTTCCTTGATGATATCGCATTTTTGCCTAAATTGATTCTTTGGGATTTGTCTTCAGGATGTCGCCGCAGACACGGTCTATGAGAGCTGGAACATCAGCTTTAGAGAGGTCTGCCACCTCTCCACCTGAGGGACAGACAGTAGTAGTTCCTCCTACATCTCCGGTGCATGTAGGAGTGTCCGCACTTGTCGGGGATCCTCCTCCCCCACCTGTTCAGAAGATTGCCGCAGCTGTGACGGACAACCTTCCTCCTCCTCCGACTCCGATTCCCGGAGGTTTGCCCATTGACGGGACGCAGATGTTTACCTTGATCCAGGGCATGGTAGATGCCCAGAGAGTGACGGCAGATGCTCAGCGAGTTCAAGCTGAGGCTCAGAGGGTGCAAGCAGAAGCGCACCAGGCACAAACCGAGCTGATGAGAGAGAGCATGGAGAATGCTCATCAGGCGACTCTCCAAGCTTTGGAGAAAGTAGCACAGTACCAGCAGTTTCCTGGCCAGCAGCAGAGATCAGGCACTATAGTGGACTTCAAGAGGATGATGCCTCGAGAGTTTAAAGGCACCGAAGGGATACTCTACGCTGACGACTGGCTAGAGGATATAGAGAGGAGCCAGCGATTGACCCAGATTCCGGAGAACTTGCAGATAGAAGCCTCTGGCAGTCAGATATTCGATATCGCACTCACGTGGTATCGCACGGAGCCGAGAATTACTGCCCAAGGACTTACTTGGGAGACCTTCAAAGAACTCTTCAAGGAGAAGTTCTTTTCCGACGTGGCATTGGGAACCTTGGAAAGTCAGTTTCATGACTTGGTTCAAGGAAACATGTCGGTCGACGAGTACGCTGCAGAATTCTGTAGATTGAGCCGTTTTGCATCGTCTATGATTCGGGACCCAGGAGATCGAGCCCAGAAATTCAGAAAGGGACTGACAAGAGAGATTAGGTCACGCACTTCTGGTCGTTGTACCGCTACCTTTGAGGCTATCTTGATGGATGCTCAGATTGTAGAAGAGGATCTGGATCTTAGGCATAAGAGGAGTCACGATACTTTTGGAGATACGAATGGTAGCACAGGACCAGCCAAGCACCCCCGTATTCAACACCAACCGCAGTACCCAGTACCATTTTATAGTCAGCAACAACCATGGATATTTCAGCATCCACCGTAGTACCTAGCACCAGTTCCTATCCAGCAACATCCATGGGCGTATCAGTATCAACAACAGTACCAGGCACCAGTCCGTATTCAGCAGAATCAGCAACAACCTCCGAGAGAGACACAGCAGACTTGTCATTTCTGTAAGAAGCCAGGTCACCTTTAGGAGAGCTGTAGAACGAGACTAGGACTTTGTTTGTATTTCGACGCTGCGGGACATCGAGTAAGGGATTGTCTTCTAGCCCCTTATCTTCCCGGCCAGCGCGCAGCTTCAGATTATAGAGATCCAGTTAGGCTACCTATGGAATCGTATATTGCTCAGCACCCGCGAAGGGAACCACCCCAGCAGGCCGGGGCATTTGCGATGACGGTCGAGGAGACCGATACTACAGGTAATGTGTTAGCAGGTTCTGTTCTTTCCTTCCTTCTGTCCCTCTCTACTTGATTGATTGACTGATACCTTAGTACCGTAGCTTGTATGCATGATTCTTGTTATAATGTAGTTAGTAGTACACCCTGATACAGAGACTGCAATACCATGACAAAAGACACCATGACCGTAAATATTCCCCTTAGGTTGCATGTTGTATAATTGTAGAAAGGTTTTCTTAGACCATGATTATCGGGGTTTGATCATGACGAAGAATCACGAAGGGGTTATGACTTGACAAGAGAGGCAAGATGATTAAATTTGAGGATGACCATTGATTTAAATAGAGGGTTAAGAAGTTAACATTTCATAATTGGTGGTTTATAAATTCCAGAAAGATTATGACATGATTAAATTGGTTATAAAAATTTTGGAAATTTTGGGAGATTTATCAATATATTTATTTAATTGCGAGTTATGAATTTTAGAATTTTATATGGGATGTTGCAATTAGAAAATCCTTAAGTATCGCATTGTTAAGTATTTTGAGGAAAGAGGAAATCGAGGAATAAAATTTTTGATGGATAAATGTTTGAATTTAAACTTTTGGACGAGATTACATATGTGCATTGATTAAAATCAAATTTGAGGAGTGGATATTAAATTCCGAGTATTGAATTATTATCTAAAAATTTTGGGATTTTTTTGTTGTTGATAAAAATGGACTTTGATTCTATTTCGAGGATTTTCAGGAATGCAATAATTTCAGAATTTTTGACAAATTGTGAAAAGACCTTGTGGATTATTAACTGATTTCGTGGTTGAAGAATTTAAAATTTGAGGGAAACAATAATGTGTATGATTAAACACTACTTTGAGGATTTTGAATTTCGAGGACAAAATTCTTTTAAGGAGGGTAGACTTGTCACTACCACATTCCGAAAATGGGGGTATTTTTGACTTTTTATAATATTTAATATTATTAGCTACAATTTATTAATTTCATGATAGTATATTTAATTTAAATAATTATGTGTGATGTGTAATTTAAATATATATTATTATATGCAGTGTTCATATATTTTGAGCTAGCAGAATTGACCTAGAAGCCCAGTAGATGACCACCTGTCTGAATTATAGAATTCTGGATTTTATTATTTTATCTAGAATTTAATATTTGGAGATTGTAATTAATTACCGTATTTTATTTAATTATTGCGCATTGCCTTTGCTTCGATATTTGGAGCACTACCCTATCTGTTGTCTCCCAACAAATTTTACAATCTTGCCCTAGACATGCCCGCCTTCCATTCTGCTATTTTTGCAACTCATAATTATGCCCCTGTGCATTATTTCTGGCCGCACAAAAATCGTCGCGGACGTTATTTAATAAATCCCTATTTTTGTATCGTGTGCGTTCCAATTTAAATTGGAGGCAATCTTGACCTATTTTTCGTGCGGCCCAAATTAGGGTAATATTCTGTTCTGAGTCTTCTTCATTATTGGTATTGATGACCTGACCTGATTTTGGTCCCATGTACTCCTAATTAATTTTTGAACACAACTTGTATTTTATTCTAATTAAATTGAGGATACTATTTAGACCGATTCTGAAATTCCCAATTTAATTCCAGTGCCCTGCTATTTGAGCCCACACCGAACTTACAGCTCCCCCTGACCCTACAAAACATCGGACACCGAATCGCCCGCCAAATTTTTGTCATTTCATGTGTCTGTGCAAATACCCAAATTTAAGGGGGCTGATTTGCAAATTTGTATTTTGTGTCAACACCCATTTGATTAAACCAATGAGGGAGCCCTATTAATTTTCATTTTTAACATCACCCTCATCCCCACATGAATTAT
Organism: Iris macrosiphon; assembly: GCA_036927795.1. Lineage (NCBI taxonomy): Eukaryota > Viridiplantae > Streptophyta > Magnoliopsida > Asparagales > Iridaceae > Iris > Iris macrosiphon. Next base: position 52,325,667 of record JAYESA010000002.1, read on the forward strand.
TTTTCTCTTGACCAATCTGGACCACTCATTTAATTGAGTGCATCCTCACCCTCCATCAAAACCCTCTCCCCTATTTAATATCACATCAACCCTAATCCCTAGAAAACCTAGGTAGCCCACATCCCCAAGCAAGCCCCCATCTCTCCTCTCTCCAACGTAGCCTCCTTCCTTCCAATTTCTTTCTCCTCTTCTTCTCTTTTCTTTTCTTCTTCTCTTCCTTCTCCTTCTTCCTTTCTCCTTCTTCTTTAAATTTTTTTCATTTGAATTTGGAAGAGGAAGAAGGGGGGGAACACTGTTCACCCCCCGTTCCTGTTCCCGGCGGCCAACTCCCCATCCTCGACGCGTCCGGCGGTCCCCGACTACCCCTGTGCTCCCCGGCGACCCCCCAACTCACGAGCTCCCCGTCCGGCTGTCGACCCACCGCTCTCCACCAGTACATCTCCACCTCTCCGGCCCCTGCGACTTCCCTCTGCTACTCGGCCGACTCCCTACCGCCGGCCACCATCAGCCCACTCCGGCTGCTCCTCCCCCGACTCCCTGTGTACACCCCTCCGGCCGGCGGTTCTCCCCTCGACTCCTCCCCATCCTCCCTACAGCCGGCCACCACCTCCACCACCCTGCACTCCGCCGGACAACTCCCCTCCCCTTCCCGACCTGCTCCGGCGTCCGGCGGCCTGCCACCACCACTCTTCCTCCCCGCTGCCCAGTCCTCAGGCGGCCGAGCCCCGCAGCCCCTGCTGCTCTTCTTCCCGCTGGCCTGCTCACAGCCGGCCAACCCTCTGGTCAGCGAGCCCCCTTGCTCCCTCCGGCGAGACTCCGGCCTAGCCGAGCATTCACTGCTCTCCGACCGAGCCCCGGCCGGCCAGCCACCCCAACTCACAGTGAGTTTCCTCTCTCCTTCTTCCCTCTTTAGTATAATGTATGTTTAGTATGTATATAATGTATGTGTATAATTAATTAGTATGTTAATGTATATATATATAACTAATGTATATGTCAATGTATATATATAACTAATGTATATGTATTTGTACATATTTAATTAATGTGTAGATATATGTAGGTGTATATTAACGTATATGTACATATACGTGTATAATCAATGTATATGTATATATATAATTAATGTAAAGTATTTATATATATTTAACTAATGTGAAATGTAAGTGTATGTATTTAAATTAATTTGGTATATATATATGTATGTATATATATGTACATATGTATATACGTTTGAGTATATACTAATATATGTATATGTATAGCATTATTTAATTAATGTTTAAGACATGTACTAGTATAGTATATACCGAGTATAATGTAATATGTGTATTTTAATATAATGTGTATATGTATGGTATATAGATATATTTAGTGTATTCTATGTTAATGTACATGTATTTGTATATATTATTTAATGTGTAGATATATATATATATATATGTATATAGATACGTATACGTATAATGATATGTGTTGAATATTGTATTGTATTTTTCATATAGAAAATATGTATTATTTTGGTAATATATAGATACCTATATATAAATGTATGTTTTGGGGTGCAAATATACATATATTTATTTGGTATAATTTCATATAGTATAGACGTATTAAATGTATTTTTGAAATATGTATAAACACATATATAAATACCAGTATTTTGATATATATTCAAAATAACCGTATTTTGGTATCAATATATATATCTAGATTTATATTTTCATTTTGGTATATGTAAGTATATATACATATATATAAACTTATTGTTGGTATAGGTATAAACATGTATTATATATGTGTTTTAGTATTTAATATTATATATAATGTATTGACATATATATATATATGTGTATATATATTTTTGTATAAACCCTTGGCATATTTTTAAGGTATATACATATATATATTGTATATGTGTTTAATTTGATATATATATATTGTAAGTACACATGTTAATTAAGATATGTATAATTTTGTATCTATTTACTAGGAGATCCTAGGTGACCAGTAGCATACCTAGAGAAGTCCCGAACTCAGTGTTTTTGGACTGTGTCAGTGTAGCATCTGATGCAAATGTGGTTTTGCTTGTGATGTTTTTATAGGACTGTTGGTTCACTCAGGGGATACTCTGGAACAGGACATCAATAATTACCAGCTAAGGACCCAAGGCAAGTACATTCTCTGATAATTTCCAATTTCTTGATAATTTCTATAAATTCAATAATCTTGAAATGTTACAACTGAATCCTTGACACTGTGCTACACGGACTAGTATAGCTTGGATCTTCAGTCATGAGATGTTACATTGATTATCGTATTGACATTATACACGACATGTATATTAGACATCGTACATGATAGACTGGACTTGCTCGTGTATTGTGACGTGTCATGGTTGGATCCACAGTACTAGTTGGGGGCGGGGAAGTAGTTAGTAAGAAATGTGATCATAACCTCTTATTGTAGTGTAGAACAATGTAAGTGTTAATCATGCTCTCCACCCATGATTAGCCAGACCCTGTAGTTATCGTACATGTTCCCAAGCCGATCACATTTTGAAACTACTATTTCAAACACTTAGAATAGATTACAGTTCCCTATTTAAATCATATACTACATCACCCGTATATGATACTGTTCCTTGTTCTTTTCATTTTCATACATGCACTGATTGTACCATGTTGCCTATTTGCCTGTCTTTTTACATTGCATGTCTCTCTTTAATTGCCATTGCATTTATTTTACTGTCTTCTCAGTAGCTAGCATGACATGTTTATTGCTTTATAGTCCTTATCAATTAAATGGAACTGTTATTTGAGATTTGTACTTTGCTCCTTCCTGACTGGAAACATTTTTCCAGACTATGCCTTAGAGGATCGCTGTCCGACACTTTATGGACCATATGGTGAGTAGCTGCAGACTTGGTAGATTAGTTGTTATTCCGGGAGGTCTAGCCAGAAATTACTATTTTTGTTAGTTCTTTTAGCAGACTATTGGTACCGGATTTGTCTCCGGCATTTTATTGAGACTTGGATATTTGTTGAGTTAGATTATTACTTTAGACTTGTGTTATATTTAATTTTGTTTCGCTATCTTATCGTGTTGTAATCCTGTGATTGAGTATGTGCTCATTTTAGTTGTGTCATCCGTGCCTCCTTATGGAGATTGGATGCTTGTGTGAGATTGGCTAGATAGTATCAAGACCTTGACAGCGTTCTACCGCCGATGCTGCGGCGTAGGCTGGACGTACCCACGCACTCGTGCCCCTAAACCGGGTGTGGGTCGTGACAGTACAGGGCATTTCTGACTGTAGTTGGGAAATACTTTGCATTGAAGTATTCTAAGAACTATTCCCAAGTCTGGGTCTTGCCTACACTGCGCTCAATAGAATCCCACCAGTGATGGGCGTTGCCTTTCAGTTGGGCTCTCACCGCGGTCATCCAAAGGTCTGGATGCAGTTGTGAAGCCTTTAGTAACATCTCCGTGTTGGCGACCCAATCGGAGATCTCCTCTACAGTCTCGTTGCCTGAGAAAGTATCTGGTCCCATCTGTCGGAACCATCTTACAGTGCCACCTGTCTGGGCTGGGGCAGGTGCTGGTGCGGTTGCTAAGACAGGTGTCCTCTCTAGTACTGCCATTAAACTCTGTCCCAACGTCTCGGTTTGATGCCACTGTGCTTGCATCATAGTCTGGAAGAACTGAAGCAACTGTGGCTGTCCATCTGATTGTGGCATCTGGGGTGGATAAGGTGGAGGTGGTGGTAATGGAACCTCTGGCTGTGCGGTAGGTGTCTCCTCAGATGTCGGCCTCTCGGTTTGCGACATCGGTGTAGCTCCCAAAGTCTGGCCCTCAAAATGCTGCGTGGGGATGATCTGGGAAGTCTGTCCCTCGTGCTGTTGGGTAGGATTGCCCTACGAAGTCTCACGCCAATGTATCAGCGGGGCCTGTAGCAGTGGTTGCCCTCCAGGTAGTCCCTGAGGTACCTCCTCTCTTTGGGTGGTGTCGTTTGGCACCACGGCACTGGGTGCTCCTCGTCCACTGCACAAGTTCATCCTGCTGTAAGAGATAGGACATCATTAAAAAGAGTACAGAATCAAGCAAACATGATACAGATATTTAGGAGCAATACGAAGAAAGTTCAAAGACGTAATCAAAGTGGATGAGTCCTAGTAATTTTTATCCTATTGCAGGCTCGCTGGGCATGTTATAATACCACAAGCGAATAAGTAGACCTACATGGGCCACCACTAAAACCATTTCACGCCCCAGTCCCAAAAATATATGGGACCAGGCCACGTGGCAATAGCCAGCTGACACATCTCTGAGGATATCCCAATTTAATGGATCCTAACGAAGAGTGCTACGCTGTCCTAAATTACTAACATGTCCCATATAAATCAACAACAGGTAATCTAATCTCTTCCACAATATAAACAACAAGAATGTACTAATAATAAATGTTGGAAGATAAACGCCAGTCTCAGAATATCATAGTACAACCAAGAATGTCTGGTGGGGACAAACCCACTACTAGGACAAAAATAAAGTATTGAATGACAGGTAAAAAGAGTAATGACTAGGGCATCGGCTGACTAGATAATGATGCTCCCAATCCTAGGCAGAAGGCCTACCAAGTAATCACGGAAACTCTGACGGTAGCACCTCTAGCTCCTCAGCTGTAGCGTACCTAGTCTCCTGTCCTAGGCCGTATACTGTGGGGTAATATGCCTCGTCCAAATCTGGAAAGGTACCAGGTCCTCAGAGGAACGTAAAAAGATACATAGAAATATGCCATATATAAATACTGAATAAAATAAATACAATAAAGGGTGTGCTAACCATCTAAGTGAATGCAATGTGAGAACAACCTTGGTACATATGGGTAGATGTAGGCATAATGTCCATACCGTTCCGAAGAACGTAGAAGCTGTATAGTATATATATAATGTCCATATCGTTCCGAAGAACATGGAATCTGCATAGAATATAACGTCCATATCGCTCCGAAGAACGTAGAATCTGGATAAAGGGAGTCATTGGATCCGTGGCTCCTTTGGATACTACGGATTCTAATGGGTGTATCCTATACGCCTACTAGTTGTCCTCCCCGCCCAATGTAGATACACAAATCGAATACTCGACGTGCGTACCACGTATCTATATGCCAAGTCTCTACAAATAAAATAATCCTAAGTTACGTATTAACCATGATGTATGTCAAACGTACCGATATCTAGTCGAGTACGCGAACCCGCATCCCAATATGACTTTGTCACCGTGAATCGTGTAAGAGTGTCTGGTCTCGAAAGATATCAGAGCATCCTCCACTGGGGTGAGTCTGCTAATAACTAGGTCAAGTACACTACTCATCGACGCATCCGTCGACTGCACCCGAGTCAATCTCAAACGCGCACAGTCATATAAAATAAAGCAAAAAGATATCATACAATATATGTATAATTTAAATTAGACAGTAAATATGGCAAGGTATCTTGCCTGGGTCCTCAAGCTGTGAATGCCAATACCCTGCTCCTGCATAATCTCCTGGCTGGTCCAGTGACCCTAAACATACAATATAATATAGCAATCTAGCATCAGACACTAAAGTAATACATACAAACTACTATGACGCTGCTCTTAGGTACTGACGCAAGGGTCACGGCTGGTCGACTACAGAGTCTTGTGTGCACGTAGCTAGGATGCAAACGTGTCCTGTCCTAGGTTACCGTGTCTCTCGTGACAATAAACTACCGAAGTTATGGGTTACCAACTATTTCTGATCTGTACGAATACATATCCTTATCTTCTATGTTTAAGCATGCTTGGTTTATGTCCAAGGTTTCAGGTGAATTACTAGTCCTTTATAGCAGGTCATAAATTTAGGGTCATGTATTTATTATCATCTAATTTAATTATCATACATGCATACACATCTATATTATTATGTTTTAATTGGCTTGTGTCGACACAAGACATGACGACACGGCGACTTGATGAAACAACTATACAAGAAGCGAGCTAGGGGTCGAGTACCTAGTTGACTGGACGAGAGTCTGCTCGTGGCCTGGTCATCCTCCGACGTGGGGCGGAGCTCCGGTCGATGGCGGCCAGCAAGGCAGCAGCGGCAGTAATTGCGGAAGTTGCAGCAGCGGCAACAGCGGCCTGGCAGACACGACAGCGGCCTGGGGATGGTGCTGGGAGGGCGGTCAGGTCATGGGGGAGGTCAGAGTTGGGCTGGTAGTGGCGGTTGGCGGTGTTGGAGGCGGTGGTCCGGGCTGTGGACAGTCGGGATCTGGGTAGTCGGGTTGGTGCTCGGGTTTGAGGGTGGTGTAGATGGGGAATGGCAGTCGGTGTAGGCGGTGGTGCGGTAATGTTAGGGTGGTAGAATCGGTGGTCGGCGGGTGGCAGAGGCTGAGGTGGTGGCGGCTTGCGGTGGTGGGTGTCCGGTCGGGGAATGGAGGGGGCTCGGGTTAGATGTAGGGCAGCGGCTAGGTTATGGAGGTGGTGATGGTGTTTATGATCTAAGGGTTCAATATGAAAAGAAATGTATATTTATATGGGTGATGGAATTTGTGTGCTGTCCTCGAGACTTGGGCCGGCCAGGGCTTATTGGGGTGGGGCTGGTCCACATGAAAGGGTGCACGTGGGCTTGGTTAGGTCTTGTTTAGGGTGAAATTGGCCTCAAATTTAATTAAATTAAAATAATGCACTTGTTGTTCTTCTTTACATTAAAAATACATAGGATTAAATTTTGGTGGGACGCAAGAGTTATGGGCGTAGCAGGCTCAGAATAGGTTAATACCCTAATTTGGGTTATAGGGAATTGGGTTGTGGTTGTGTCTCAAATTCAAGTAGGAATGGACAATTAAGAGAAATTAGACTTATTGGGATTATACATGAATATTTGCAACAAATATTATGCAGCTAAAATGAAGCACAATATTGAGTATCTAAAAGTTATACAATGGTCAGATGGGTAGTCTGGCATGTCTAGGAGATGTATATGAAATTTGTTTGAAGGTAACTACTAGTGTAGCGCTCCAAATATTGAAGCAACAGTAAGGTGTATTACGACATATAATTGTTGTACATTAATTCTATTTATATCCAAATTAATCCTAGTCTCTTAATTTAAAATTAAAATAATCCTAATTTGGTCGAGGGAGTTTACAATACGCTTGGTTCGCTCTTTGCATGACTACTTTACGTGTATTGAGATATATAGTTGACTAGTAGACGAATATACTTGCCTTTTAGACATGTCCGAGCATATCTTATCGGTTACATAACTGTACTGATATGAGCATGAGAATAAGAATTTAGCATGTGAATAGAAATTTACCAAAATAGGATCTCATCTGCAACTTCCCTGATAACTCTCTTTTTGAATTCTTTATTCGCCTTGAACCCCGTACTTGTATTCTATCACCTCCTCCTTGAATTTTTTATTATTATTTTTCTTCTTTCCCAATTTCGAAAAGACGAACGTTCGTGCTTGGTATAAGTTTGATACACGGAGAGTACTAGATATACCCCATAGGCCAATCACATTACTTGGTGACTATCTTTTGTAATTAAGGGCATAAAACATGTAAGATATTTTATGGATTGAATAACACAATTAAATAATTTGAGGAAGTTTTTCTTAAATGTATAGCCTATGTGATAGATCGGTAAATTCTAAGTTGGGTAGAAGTTGCATTGTCAACTTGAGGTAAATTTTTTTCGATTGTGATCAAGTAAGATTAGCTTAAGAGATTTAAGTCATTTTAATTTTGAGAATTTGTAGAAGAATAATTTAGATTATGATGATTTAACTTTAAAGATAAGAATGCCTTATAGAATAAATTTTTTAAAATTTTGATATTACAGACCAAATATTTATAATTTGAGCACATGATCTAAATTTTTAATATTGGAGATTGAATTAACAATTTAAATCTTGAAAAAAATAAAAAAAATAACTCTAAACATGAACATTGATGGATGGAATTCAAAATTTTATAATTTGATGATTTGAATTAAAAGTTAAATTTTGATTATTGGATCACCTATTTGAAATGTTGATAATAGAAATTAAATTTAAATTTTGAAGAGTACAAAATTCTTAAGTTGAAATATAGGAATAAGAATTTATTAGAATTATTTAAAATCTATAGGAGATTATGATAGTTGGAAATCGTGATGTAAAATTTAATGTGGATTATTTAAATCTTGAAGATGTCATATAGATCAGAATTAAATTTGGATGTTGAATATTTAAAAATCTAGAAAAGATTATGATAGGTTAGATTTTGATTTAAACAGTGGTTATTTTAATTTTGAAGAGATTGTGACGGATTTGAATAGATTTTGTCATTTAAATTTTTAAGAAGATTGTGGTTGACTTGCCTTAGATATGAATGTAAAAGATTTAATAAATTATTCCTTATTTTTAATTTTGAGGAAAAAAAAATTTATAAGTTGGGTAGATTGTAAACACCCTAACCCAAAATAGGTATTTTGTGTATATTTTATATTATTATATTTATTATAGATTATTTTAAATATTGAATTTCTTTAGAGTATTCTCTTAGTTAATTAGAAAATAAATTTAATTATATAAATATTTATTTAGAATAATATTTAGGCTATTTTAGATTTTTGGAGATTTTTCTAGAATTTTTGGTTAATTAAAACGATAGGAAACGTAAATTTTTATTACTTACATGATTTACTATGAGACCATACTTGCATATTGTTCCTACCAAATATTTATTTTAGGTTAAAATATTTAATTATATTTTTCTGGAATTTATTTATAATTTTAAGAAATTTATTTGGATTTTTTGAAATTATTTAGGATTTATTTGGATATATATAGTCTTAATATTAGATAGATGCTAATTTAGTGTTAATAGATATTAATAATATTATATATTAATTATTTGTATTATCTTTAATTCTGTATAAGATTATATATTTTTGAGATAAACTCAAACTCTATTTTAAATTATTTCAAATCATGAGCCTACTAGGAAAGCAACTTCATGCATATCCTATCATTATTTGAACTGATCCTAATCATATCCAAACTTGCCAATCCTAGTCGTATTCAATTAAGTAGTCTCCACCATTATAAATACCTATTAGACTTATGGAATAAACTCATCTTTCATATTTTTCTTTCCCAAACTTCTCTCTTTTTCGTCCAAAAATAGTCAAAATTCGTCATAAATTCAGCCTCATTTTCTAGTAGTTATGACGACTTAAAAAGACGATATCTTCTAGCTCCGGACTCCAAATGTGCTCTAGTTTTTTTGTTAGAACCGTATCAAGGTTAGTTTTCTGAATATATAAATTATTTTAATCATTTATGAACCTATTTTTCTAGAAAATTCTAAAAGTGCTAGCTATCCGAAATTAGATACGTTTTTTTTTGAGATTTCGGGAGATCCCGAACTCGGAATTATGAGCCGTTTGAAGTTTCAAAAATCTGACATGATCAAATTCCATAAAATTAATTTTTTAGAATTTAATATTTAAGTTTAATCTATTATAAAATTCGTGCAACGTAGACCTAAATAAGAAACCACCGAAAACTGTCATCTGTGCGTCCTTGTGGACATAACTCTTTACCGACTTATGATTTTATGAAATCGTCGATTCCAGTGTTCATGTAGCACTGAAATCTATATAATTCTACAAACAAAACAAGTATTTGAGTCGGTTGACTTTTTGGTCAACGAATTACCTCGATTTGTGTGCCATGGATCGTAAACCGTAAAGTTGACTTTTTTGGACCAAAATTAGGGTTTAACAATAAAATTAGATTATAATAAGATTAAAATACTATTTTAGGTTATTTTATTTAGAATTAAAATAGATTAAAATGGAGGAACCTATTCATCCAGTTTTGTAACCTAACTTGTTTAATTTATGTGACGGGTAGATCGGACGACGCCTTGAGTTGGGACTTCATTCATTTTTAGAGAAGGCAAGTATACCTTGCCAAATTGCTTACAGTACTTTACATTCTTATCATATTTTCATATATTCATTATATGTATGCTTTCTTTCAGTCATAATTATATATTATATATGTTGACACACACTTGACACAGAGTATCATGGGAGGGGAGGACAGTCAATAGGTGTATTGGCTACCCACTCTGGTAAACCGTAGTACAAGGACACACTACGGTAGTTATGTCGCGATGGTCGCTACCCTCGAGTTATGATGACTGATGGTACATGGACGTGTGTGTGAATTGTGAGATAGCATGTGTTTTAGAGTAGCCTATACTTGCCCATACGTCAAAAAGTTGTCCTTATTATGCATTTTCATATATATTGTCTAGTACAGCGTACTTATATATTTTTGGTCTATTATGCATGTTTTATTGTATTCAATTGGCATGATTCTATGCATATTGTTACGTCTCTCTGAGGAGCTGGTCCCTTTCTAGGTGTAGACGATCATGACTATCCGCAGGAGCATGGATCAGAACTTGCTACTTATCTCTCTTTCGAGAGGTCTTCTCTTCGAGCCTCATTGTTCATAGATGAACTTATTTTATTTCTCTTATATTCTAGTTTGGTAGTAGATTTGTCTCCACCCAACTACTTGTTCTTATCGAGCACCTCATACTTAATTCAGTTATATAGTTGATTGACTATTCATTTCTATTTGATTTTGTGGATGAGATCTAGTTATGCCCTGTGACTTATGACAAAAATTATACCACTTGTGAATTGTTATTCATAATACAACGTATGTATGTATTATGATTTTTATATATTGGAGTTGCCATATACATATTGCTGGCATACTTACGTATTCCTAGTCCTATTTATTTTGGGACTGGGGCGTGACATGTGTTCACTCGCTTCACTGATATCAACCCACATACAAAAAAAAGAACTACAACCACACTAACACTGATTGCAGCTGCTCCTCACCTTCCCTCACTGACCACTGCTCTCTTTTTCCCTTGCTTCTGAAATATACATGCTCCAATCTTCACTGATCAAAAAATCAACATCCACACACACTACTGGAACCCTAGTTTAATACTCTAAATATATACATATATATACATTGATAGATGTCTAGATAAATAGGTAGGTAGGTAAACACACACACGCACATATACATGAACACACACACACACACACAAGACCTTTAGCTGCTGTAATACAATCACTCAGTGTACACCATTAACCTCTCTTATCAGAAACTTTGATACCCCCAGTTATATTAACACCCACTGCTGCCTGTGATACTATTACTCTCTACTGAAAGTTGCAACAACAACTCTCTGGATCTGACACAGTATTCTTTACCTACTCATAGAACCCTAGGTAGTATAGCCTCCCAGAACATATTATATACACACTCTCTGATATTGTACCTACAGTTATTGTACTATTATACATCAGTATATCCATGCTACCCCTGATATATCATCACTAGTACCTGTACACTAGCATACCAATACAGTTTCTGATACACCTGTATTATGACACTAACACAAAGTACTATAATGCATATTTAAACTAACACCCACTCTCCAATACTAGGTACAACCTAGACCAGCCAGTGTGCTCACTGTCACATTGAGACCAAGCAAGGGTACCCCCCTTACACACACAACATAATCATAGTTAACATAAATATATATTTTATACACACACACACACACACACACACACACACACACACACACTCACAATATTTCCAAAACACTAACACTAGGCCAAGTACCAAACACTTGGTGTGCACACTCTCGTATCACACCACCACTCATGATACCCTCGCGATACACCCTCACAACAACACGATACACTCCCCAAGTCCCATGAACAAAACCAATATACTAAATATAGTATATATATATATATATATATATATATATATATATATATATATATATATATATATATATATTAGCTATTTAGATGCATCATGAAAAATTTGGCATGTTAGAGCTCACTATCCATGCAAATACCCCTCCTACGATGCCGTATCATGACGTATCGCGATACACACTCCTCGTATGCAATTATGGACACGTACATCCTTCCAAATTATAAATATCATTCTAAAATTACCTAAGAACATTCCTACAAACAGTTAGTTGTCCAAATCTGGATTTCTTCTAATTTGGCCACAAAAGTTAATGTAACTTTCTCCATAGGCCTCTTATGAACCTAATTCTTCTTCTTGTGGGTAGTCCTTAGCCATGTATAGGTTCCTAATGGTCAAATACAATATTTAAAATTGAAATGACAAGAGGGATAAGAGTTTTACCTATTGGGAGTTGATTCCTATTGTAAAGCACCAAGTGGACACAAAATCCAAAAAATTGACACCTTCCTCAAACTAGCTTCCTTCCAATATCTCTTCATTGCTATTACAAGCTCCTAGCCTCCTTGGAATAAGAATTTGAGAGCTATGGGGACTGATGTGGGAATTAAACGAGTTGTTACTTCTTCTCTAATTGGAGGAATATTTGGGGATGAGTAAAATAAAAAGAGAGAAAGGCTATTAATGAACCAAATAAATAAATAAATAAATAAATAAATAAACAAATATATATATATATATATATATATATATATATATATATATATGGGCCGGCCACTATACATTGGGTTAGGGTTAGGTTTGAGTGATGGTTTGATATTTCCATGATCCCTTCTCTAATTAGTCATGAAGGTTTAGTATAAAAAAGATTTTTTAAAGAATGTTCCACTAACTAAATGAAGGGTTTACTAATCATTCTTCTCTAATTAAAAATGGTCAACCATGACTAACTAATTAGTTGTACTAAGTGAGTCATGACACATCTAGATGGGTTATTTAGGTTCACTAACAACTAGTCTAAATAATGGCTAATAACTAACCATCAACTATATAGCTAATATAAATATAGGTAACAATTCCAAATATTATAAATTTTTTAATTAATATAATTAATATAAAATATAATCGTTAATAATAATACTTAATAGGAAAAGATAAAAATATCCCTCTCTAGGAAAGTGGTTGTTATAAGTCCTTAGTCATAAGAGGGTTCTTATAGGTCTATTATGATAAATAGAGTAGAAATTGATGGAGAAATATAAGTTTTATCTATTGGGAGATGGATTCACAATGTATCAACACCAAATGGACACAAATGAAGGTTGGACACAATCCCTAGCCAATGCTTCCTTCCAAAGTTTTCTCTAGCAATGTCAAGCTCGTTAGTCTCATTTGGAATAAAATGGGATTTGATTTGAGAGTGGATTTGATTAGTGTTTGCTCTCAAATTTGGGAAAAATTTAGAGATGATTTAATAATGAACTAAAGAGGCTAGTATATATATAGTAGGGGGTCGGCCACCTCTCTTTAGGGTTAGGGTTAGGGTTAGGGTTATTTGATATGACTTGTAAGCCCCTCTCAATTACTCATGAATATGATCCACTAATCGTAAAGGAGGAATATTCTATTCTTGAGTCCATATAGGTTTAATGGGCTTAATCTAGTCAAGATATAACTAATGGACGCTTGCTAACCATGACTAACACTTAGTCCAATCTAACTAGCTAACACAAAGCCCATAATAACAATAATAATAATAATATTATTATTAATATAATTACCAATAATTATTAAATGATAACAATATTCCTAATATGGAAAAGTGGTGGTTATAACTCCACCTAACTCTACCAAATCCAGATTGTCCTTCAGTACCTCGAGTTGAGACTGGACCCTAACAATGTCCCAACCTAGTCTAATAAGAGGTATTGGCCACATGGCTCTTTAACTGTTGTTGTCGTGCGATAGAGTTTCTCCTCCCCTTGTCATTGATCTTCGATCCCCTAAATACTGTGCATCTTTTTCGTCTTTGGCTCCTCGACCAACATGTCGACAATATATTTCATACATAACAACTCATGAACAACTAGGATTCTGCCGACATCAAAAACTCGGCCAAGACCAAAGTCCCAGATAATCAGCCTCACCATAAGTCTTAGTTGTATGTCCCCAACTTATATCTTCCATGGAACGTGCTTCCGTTTCCCCAAGCTTCTTCACCCTTGGCTGGCCCAACCAAGCGAACGATACATTTTTCTCGAGATTCACTCTCGTATACCTGCCCACCTTGGTGTTAGTTAATAAAGCTCCACCTACACATTCATCCTCAACCATAATATCGTGCACTACACACATCATCGATAACCGACAACGCCCTCAGAAATATGCAAATAGAGACGCACAAACCTAAAGTTGTGTTTACTGCACAACTTGATCTCCTCTTTGGGTTCGAACTGTTAAAACTATTGTCACTCCATAAAGTTTTAGCAAACCACCCGTCACCAAAATCAGATCTATGGAACAACACTTACCTGTACACCGACTAGCTGTCATGGGACCGACAGATTGACCTTCAATCTTTGGATCATTATTATTCGATGCTTTTTCTTGACGAACTAAATCCTCTGTGTCCCTCAAATCATCTCAAAGACCCCCCACAGTAAGTTTTTAATGATCCACAAACTCCTTTCGAATATCCCTCAATCCTCTATTCGATGTATATGGCCTGCTTGTACACCTTAGTGGCTTGAACTTGTATATACCACAAAATATATCTCCTTGACCCAGTAGTTTAGAATCATTCGTAAGCTACCAATCTTTGTCCCTAAATATACTGTGTAAACTCCATTTTTAATTTTTAATTTTAGTATTTTTATTAAATTATTAAATTTCTTTTTACTATTTTGTTGGTAAATTAGAAAATAACTTCTTTAATTTAATTACCTCAATAAATACTTGTTTAGAATTAATTTTTAGCTATTTTAGAATTTCTTGGATTTTTCTAGAATTTTTAGGTAATAAAACCTATGAAACGTAATTTTTTTGGGCTTCCATGATTTATTGTGAGGCCATACTGGCATATTTTCTTCCAAACATTTATTTTAGTGTTAAAATATTCACTACCAGAATAAGTCAATTTAGTGACGTCTAAAAACGTCGCTAAATAACCAAAATACGTCGCTAAGTTGGTTTAGCGACGTAATTAGCGACGTTTTAAAGCAGTCGGAAAAAACCAAGTCGCTAAAACAAAAAATGTCGCTAAACATCGCTATACCGATGTTTTTTAGCGACTTTAATGTGTCGCTAAATTTAGCGACGTTTAGCAACGCCGCGTCACTACATAACGACGTTTATTGAAGTTGCTAAATGTCGCTAATTAGCGACTTATATAGCGACGTTACACCGACGTCTTTACTGACCTGGCACTACTGCCATGTCAGCAGTTTGTGACATACAACGACGATTTTAGCAACGTCATTAGCGACATATTTAGCGACGTTTAACAGTATCGCTAATTAGCGACGTATTTAGCGACGTATTTAGTAACGTAAATGAACATCGCTAACCGTCACTAAACGTCGCTAATTTTCAAAAAAAAATAAAAATAAAAATTACTGAATTGCATTTCTGGGTTTACCAACCCCCTTAGGTTCATTATAAGGTATATAATGGTAGTAGAAATAATTGAATAAAGAACACAGTAGCAGCACCAAGGGGGGAAATTCTAGTGCACTGGGTAAATACAGGCCAAGTATCAGTCATCAGTTGTAAACCAAAATATAAATAATATAATAAAATTTGAAGAAAAGAAGCATCCAGCAAATCTCATCGTAAACGTAAAGAATATGGCAAATTTATATCCATACAATTGCATCCTAAATAATAAAAAAATATAAATATCCAGTAACTAACTATACTACTGCGGATCTGCAAGAGGCTGACCACCGGCGCGCTTGAAGGATAAGAACTGCTCATACTCGTCCCGTTGAATCGACACCGATGTCGATGGAGAAGGCAGTGACGTCGTAGAGTCTGTGTCGATATAGGCGCACCAGGAGGCCGTGCCCGCTCCAAGTCTGCGAGTCACTGGTTGTAAGAATCCATGGTAGATAACAGCCTCGTACTGCTATGAACCATTGAATCCTGCATCATCGTCAGCCTTTCGCCCATTGATAGTTGTGACGCCTGCAGCTCCATGATGTTGCGGTCATTGGAGGCTCTAATATCATTTGTAAAATCTTGGAGCTCCGTCATGCTGCGGTCGAGCATATCGAATCGTGCGATGAGCATCGGATCGTCTGCCTGCGGCTGGGACCGGGGCTGCTCCTCCATCCTTCGTAGCAACTCGTCACGGAGAGACGCAATCTGACGGTCAACGGCCTCCTAGACGGCCTCCTGGACTCTGGCCGACGCCTGCGAGGGCTGCGACTGCGAGGGCTGTATGGAATGTACAGCTGTCGGGGAGGCCCTAGATGACTGCGTCGCAACCAGGGCGCCATAGTAGCCCGTACCGTAGTACATACCCCTCTGGAGACCACCAGCTGCTGTCACCCACAGGTCGTCCGCCGACGGAGCTGGAGCGGGCTGCGACGAAGTACAAACCTCTCCAGGTGTAGGTGCACTAGCAGTCGCCCGCTCACGCAGCCTAAGATACTCGGCCTAGAAAGGTTTGGAAACTCGATAATTGCCTAAGTTATATTAAAATTAACACAAAGTAAAGTAATACTTACATAGGTCTGCGAGGCCCTCTCATCAATGAGATTTCCATCCTTGCGATGGGTGGCCAAGAATACGGTCACCATGTTTGCATCCTCACCCCTCTGTACCTGTTAAAAATATATTATTTATTACTAAACTTAAATATTTTTTCCAAGTACCATTTTATGGTACTTATATTAAAATAATATATTTTAAAAGAAAAAATATACCAAACGACAAAAATATTCCGTCATCGGAATTGAGCCACCACACCACTTGGCAGCATTCGGCCTAGCCGCCTTGGTCTTCTCAGACCTTTCCTTGTAGCTCGGATCGTCGAATCTAGCCCTCATCGCAATCCACTGCTCAGGCGTGATCCAACCTTAGATCGGTTTTCCAGCACGATCACGAGCCTTCTGGTCATCCAGAGCATCTCGGATAAGCTTGGAGGCAACGGTAGGAAAGAGCCGCTCGATCAACTCGGCCCGGTACGGAGGATAAAAATACGTTTGCTATAATAAATAATTTAGTAAGTTAGCATCACGGATAAGTTATATAATATGCATAAATTAAAGGATTTATTTAATATACTTTTACCTGGAAGTGCGCAAACCAGAATGCCTTCCTCTCCTCTGGAGCCTCAGAGTAGTTGATCCAAGGGCCACCGTAGTTGTTCCTCAGAAATTGGCCCAGGCGTCTCTGAACCGACGATGGACGATATCTATACAGAGATAATAATTTAGAATACTGAAAAAGTCAATGTACGATGAATAAAGAAATACACGATATATATTATACTAAACCATCTAATTGACTTACTTTGTACCGTCGGCCCAAATTTCTGTCCTCGTCTTCTCCGGAGGTGCGCATGGAGGATCTTGCTGATGCTGGGACAACGTGGGCACGACCTCCTCGACATGCTCATATGTTTCCATGGTTCCGTCAGCAGGAGGAACGCTGGACGAGGGTGTACTATCATGCCTGGAACTACTCGTCCCCACAGTCGGAGATGTGAGTGATCGATATACTGGAGTACTGGGCGACGATGATCCGGAACCAATAGTAGGCAGTACCGGAGGAGCACTCTGTCTACCTCGGGACATGCCGAATCCTCCGCGTTATCCTGTCATATCTGATAACAACATATGATGAATATAGAGAAACACAAATATATAGTACATTCTACAGTCGAAATGTGATGCATATCTCAAAGCATTCTACAGTCAAAATATAATACATATATTTGTTAAAATAGTATATCTACTTCGTCAATTTTTCAACCTTGATCTACATTCTACAGTCAAAATATAGTTATATTCTACATGCAATATATTTTATTTTCAATCATCTTCAGAAAATTTATCTTGTTCGCCTTCCTCGTCCTCCTCTTCCTCTTCCTCTTCTTCGTCTTCACTTTCATCTACTTCATCTTCCTCTTCGGATAATTCTACATCTTCCACATTATTACTCGTGTAACGAGTAACTTTCGTTGAGTCCACATCTACAATATTTGTTACAAGAGGTAGATCGTCCTCCTGATAAGCTATTTCGTGAATGTCAAAGTTATTTCTTACTTTAGTCTTGCATATTGTCCACCAATCCGACCTCGCTGTCCCCCGTCTAGGATAAGTTGTGAAGTACACGAGCTGAGCTTGACTTGATAGAATAAATGGTTCGTAGCCTTGATATCTACGCTTGTAGTTTATATCCACAAGGCCATGCTTGTCAATTTTCTAACCTTGATCTTGAATCGGATCGAACCATTCACACCTGAATAGCACGATATTAGCAGGTTCTTTGCCATAATTATATGTCAATTCCATAATCTCTCGTAAGATGCCAAAAAAATCATTGTCCGGATTGACGTCTTTGTAGTTCGAAGATTTGATACATAAATAACTATTTTTCATGGAATCGAGATCCAGAAAGCTGTCTCTGATAAGAGCATTTGTTGACTTGAACCTGAACCCATTCACACAGAAACTTGGCCATATTTTTATAGCAGTAATTGGTCCCTTGGCTAGAGTTCTAATAGATTCAGTCTCGGGTGTTATTAGACGATCGACCTAAATACCAAAGTAGCGATAGTAAGTTATTTGTTTTGCAAGTGCAGAAATAAAAATTAATTATCAAGAATCTTACATATGCGCTCAACCAAGAAGAAAAATGGCATCTCATATCTTGTTTTACTTCTTCGTCTGTTATGTAGGGTCTAACCGACCTCAACTCATCATTATATATGCTGAAAAACAATAAAGCAACTACTGATTAGTAGCATAATAGTATCTTATACTATTACATTGAGATAATGTAAACGTAGACATATTAATTACTTACCCCTCTAGCTTCTCCACTTCATCCTCCTCGCAATTGAGTAATATATACAATTGAGCAGCCCTTAGCTCATCGTCATTCAAAAATCTCTTCTTCATTTTTCTCGAAGGCTTTTCGGATGCATTGAATACTTTGAGTATTGCATCATTAGATTCCTGATATGCGTCATCGTTTCTCGGAGCTTTCGTCCTATTAGTAGCAATATGCGGTTTAAAATACGTCGAGAAAAAGTTTGTAATCTCCTCGAGAACATAAGCTTCACAAATAGAGCCCTCAACCTGTGCCTTGTTTTTCACCTTTCTCTTTAGGTGATTCAGATGCAGCTCGAAGGGGTACATCCACCGATAACCGATAGGACCACCAACACGTGCCTCATAGGAAAGATGAATTGGCAAATGCTCTATAGAGTCGAAGAATCCAGGAGGAAACACCTTCTCGAGCTTACATAGTGTTACCGCAATATCTTTTTCTTGCTTTTCTAGACGATCTACGAGAAACTTAGTACAACAAAGATCTCTGAAGAATATGCTCAACTCTATCAATGGGTCCCAAACGACCTGCGGTAAGAATTTCCGAAATACAATCGGAATTAACCTCTCCATGAATACGTGACAATCATGGCTCTTCATACACACCAGTTTGTTCTTCTTGAGGTCGATGCATCTTCTCAAGTTCGACACGTACCCGTCTGGAAACTTTAGACCCTGAATCCACCAACAAAGTCTACCTTTATCCTCTTTCTCCAGTGAGAAAACTGACTTAGGTTGCTTTAACTTTCCATTTCCCTCCTCTATCAAATGCAATGCAGGACGTCTACATATTTCTTCTAAGTCCAACCTGGCCTTCGTATTATCTTTCATCTTCCCTTTTACCTCTATTATAGTATTAATTATGTTATCAAACATATTCTTCTCGATAAGCATGACATCAAGGTTATGTCTGATCAGATTAGTGCTCCAATATGGCAGATCCCAGAATATACTCCTCTTCGTCCAGTTATGGGTGCGACCAAATCCGTCACACTTGTACCCCTTAGCAGGCTCTTCGATTGTTCTTGGTAAATCTTTTACCTTTTTCCATATCGTGCATCCGGGCTACCTTGGCGGTGGATTGGCCTTCTCCACAACCCCCGCACGAAAAGCATTATGGTTCCTCCGGTACGGATGATCCTTCGGCAAAAATTGTCGATGACAATCGAAGAAGCACGGTTTGCCTCCGTATTTCAAGCGAAAAGCCTGAGTACGGTCCATGTAATACGGACATGAGAGACGATAATGGGTTCTCCATTCCGGTAACATTCCATAGGCCGGAAAGTCGTTGATGGTCCACATAAGTACTGCCCTCATCTGAAAATTCTACTTTCTAGAAATATCGTACGTGTTGGCACCTATTTCCCATAGCTGATTCCACTCATCTATCAAAGGCTGTAAATACACATCGATATTCCTCTTCTGATTGTTCAGACCCGGGATAATAACGGTTAGGAACATATACGGAGTCTTCATGCACATCCAAGGCGATAGATTGTACGGAGTGACGATCACAGGCCAACACGAATACTGGGAGCCCAAAAGTCCGAATGGGGTAAAACCGTCCGAGGAGAGCCCCAATCTGACATTACGTGCTTCCTCGACAAAATGTGGATACTCTCGATCAAAGGGCTTCCATGCTTCTCCATCGGATGGATGATCCAATACTCCTTCGATCTGTTTTTGCCTGTGCCAACTCATGTTTTCTGCAGTCTCCTTAACCATAAACAACAGCTGCAACCGCGACGTCAAATGCAAGTAGTGCATCGAATCGGTAGGCTTCCTTGCACCGACAGACTTTCCTCTAACAGTGGCCATGTAGCGATCAGCACCACAGATTCTGCACGCATCTTCATCCTTGTCATCTTTGTAGTACAACATGCACCCGTTGCGACATGCATCGATATTCTCGTATCCCATCCAAAGCGATATCACCATCCTCTTAGATCGA
Organism: Iris macrosiphon; assembly: GCA_036927795.1. NCBI lineage: Eukaryota > Viridiplantae > Streptophyta > Magnoliopsida > Asparagales > Iridaceae > Iris > Iris macrosiphon. Next base: position 52,346,530 of record JAYESA010000002.1, read on the forward strand.
TAGAAGTCTTTAGGCAACTTTGCACCCTCGGGCAAGATCTCTATAATCAAATCGAGCAGTCAATTATAGCATTCTTGCGACATGTTAAAATTGGACTTGATGCTCAATAATCTTGTAACCACCTCCAACGGTGAATGATCCTCACAACCAGTATATAGTGGAGTCCTTGCATTCTCCAGCAACTCCATAAACTTTACATCATCGGCATTCGGTGCCTCCTCAGCTGCATCATAATTGTCCGAATTGAAACTAGGTCCCGCCGCATCATAATTGTCCGGATTGAAACTAGGCCCCGTCGTGTCATAAACCATGTTCACCAACCCGTCGTTGTAAGCATCGTGGTCATGGACATCCATATACGACTCCGACTCTGATGCTAGAGATACAAGTTCTCCGTGCGCGGTCCACTGATAGTAATCGGCGTGAAGCTCTTCGAGTATAAATAATATGTAACAACCACTTCTGGATGATATTTCCTGTTGCGATATCTCACACACGGACACTTAATTTTGGTACCGTCCATGTACTGAGGGAACGCCTTGGCGAACTGCAGGAACTGCTGTACACCCTCAATGAATTCATCCCGCACACCGCACATGTCATCAAGATGACAGTTGTACATCCACGAACGATGACGCAGGTAGTAATTCATATCCATTTCTAGATACTTCTGCAAAATGACAGTCTGTATCATATAAATTATTATATACAGTCTCTCCGCCCTTGGGTGGATGTATTCAATGTTAAGAAGGGTTGTTTATTACTGGTCTTCTCTTTGGAATAGTTAATATAAAGATTGGAGGAAGATGTATTTGTCTTCATCTTCTATAGGAAGATTGATGCTAGTGGAGATATAATAACATGAATCAGAGACTTTGCAAAGTCTGTGTACAATGTTCAGCATATACTGAAATCAACTACATAACTTGGTCGTCTATACTTTCTTCTATAAAGAGAAGTCTTCATATATAGAGAAGATATTGATGGTAGATTATTACTCCAATCAACTAAATGTATTTAACTTACAACTGTTTAAATGGTTTCTTCAATCTTTTCTATCATTAATCTATTATATAACATTCTTTTGGGGTCAGATGTTTGAATCATATTATTCTGTTCAGTTCTGCTACACCAAACTATAAGGACCCTTGTGAAGTGGAGCAGAGTCCGACAAGATCAGGACATTTTGGGTGTAGAGTGTACCTGAAATTAATTGAGAGATTTTGTCTACTACTAATTATCAATGTCTTCAAAACCTTCTAGCGGTGGAGGTTCTGATTGAGAAGCAAACTGAGGAAAAATCAAACGTCTTTGTATTGATAATGGCATGATTTTTTTTTCAATGAGTTTAATGAGTTTTGCAAACATGAGGTCATCTTCAGACATTGTACATTTAAAGAGAATCTGCAGCAAAATGGGTTGCAGAATGCATAACAGGGTATCCCGTTATACAGAGCTAGTGAACACTCTCTAATGTTGGATTCTCTGAGGATTTCTAGGCTGAGAGTATTACTTAGTCACTTTCCCCTCTCTGCTCATTGTGAGTCCCTGAGAGTCGAGGGAGCAAAGTCTAGGATTTTAAGCCGACCTAGTGGTGGATACGTGAACATGGTCAGCCGTATCGTCCACCTTTAGGAGTGTACATCTTGCTGTAGAAAATGATCATTGTGTGCGTGTGTCGTGTCTGTGTGCGTGTGTCGTGTCTGTCAAGTGTGTGTTATGTCAGTGTCACATGTCTGTGAGAGAGAGAGAGAGAGATTACCTAAAGCTCGAGGAGGAGGAGGAGATGCCAGAGTACCTGCAGCCGTGGAGAGCCGGTCGCCGGAGAGGGAGGGGCGGGGGAAATCGAAAACTTTCGAAAACTTTTGAAATCGACAGATGGGGAAAAAGAAAACCGATCCCTAATTAATCAAAATTTAGCAACGTTTAGCGACGTCAAATAAAAACGTCGCTAAAATAAAATTTAGCGACGTCAAAGACGTCGCTAAACACGTTGCTAAATATTTTTGATATATACGTCGCTAATTACGATGCTAAACATCGCTAAATCAGAAATATTAGCGATGTTTAGCGACCTTAATTGAACTTATAGTGACTAATCTTTTAAAATCTTAATAAAAGTCGCTAAACGTCGCTATATGTCGCCATTTAGCAATGTCTAGCGACGTTTATTATGGAGTCGCTAATGTAGCGACGTTTTTACTTGGAGTTGCTAAAATGCGTCGCTAATCCCGCTTTTTCTAGTAGTGATTTAAATATATTTTCTATAATTTATTTGAAATTTTTTGGAGTTTATTTAGATTTATTTGGGTTTAAAATAAGCTAATAACTAATTTTCTAGGACTTCTAGAATTTATTTTGCAAGACAAAAAATATAGAATAAACCCATATAATTATTAAGGATTTATAATAGTATTATATATTTTCTAAATTTATTTTAGAATTTTAAAAGTATTTTTAATATTTATTTTGAGTTAAATAGGTAAAACTAATTTTTAGACCTTCTATTAATTATAGTAGGAAACCTATGAATATAAAACTACCCCAAATATTTTTATAGCATTTGTCGGTTCAAAATATATTTTTAAAATTTTCCAAATTCTTATAATTATTTTTATTATTTATTTTGAGTTATTTAGATCTAAAAAGATTTGAATAATATTTTGATAAAGGCAAATAAAAAATAAATAATATAAACAAACCACCTAACCTGATTCTGACACGTGTCTAGTCTATCCCTTTTTCTTCAGCCGTCGACCATCACACACACACACACACACACACACACACACACACACACACATATATATATATATATAACCCTAATATTTTTAATATTAATTTTGGGAGTAATGGGTAAAACTTATTTTTAGACCTTCTATTAATTATAGTAGGAAACCTATGAATATAAAACTGTCCCAAATATTTTCTCTAGGGTTTGTGGGTTCAAAATATATTTTCTATATTTTTTTTCAAATTCTTATGATTATTTTTAATATTTATTTTGATTTATTTAGATTTAAAATGATTTGAATAATATTTTGATAAAGGCAAATAAAAAAAATAATATAAACAAACACACAACCATATTCTGACACGTGTCTGGTCTATCCCTTTTTCTTCAGCCGCCGACCATATATATATATATAGACATATGTTATAATAACCCTAATATGATGACTTTTTAATATTGAGGAGAGAGAGAGAGAGAGAGAGAGAGAGAGAGAGAAGGGAGATTGGTTCTTCGTGTTCTTCAACTTCGTGAGGCCATAACTCCTAGCTCCGGACTCCAAACGCGTTCCCCTTTCTTGTGTTGGAACCATCTCGAGGTATAGTTTCTGAATACCTAATTTATTTTTATAAATTCTAAACCTAAATTTCTGAAAAATTTGTGAACTGTCAGTTGTCCAAAATTTGACATGTTTTGGTATTGTCGAGATTTCGGAAGATCCCGATCTCGAAATCATATATGTTTCTTAGAATTAACATAAGAAAATATAACATATATGTTTCTTAGAATTAAATATACTAGTTTACTATTCTAGAAAATCTGTGCACCCTAGAAGTAACTAGAAAATTACCAAAAACTGTCATCTGTGCGCTATATTGACGTTAATTTTTTACCGGTCCAAGATTTGGTTAAACCGTCAATTCCAGCGTTATGTAGCGGTAAAATCTACAAATTTATGCACAAAAATTTTAGTTTGTGTCATTTGCCATTCTGGTCAAGATAATGTCTCGATTTGCGTGCCACGGATCCCGAATTCGTTAATTTGATTTTCTTAAACTAAAATCTACGGTTAGCATTAAAATCAGAATATACTTAAATTAAATAAGTATTTTAGGTTATTTTATTCAAAAATAAAATAGATTAGACTAGAAAACCTATCCAAGCACTTTTGTAGATCGAACTTGGTTAATTTGTGTGACGGATAGATCAGACGACATCTTGAGTTAGGACTTCATCCTTTTTTGGAGCATGCAAGATATCTTGCTAACTCTTATACATTATTTGCATGCTTTTTTCGGTTATTATTTCTTGTCATATATAATTTATTGATGTTGTTTGTCATATTTGAATTATCACATGTTGCTCTAGTCTTATTTTTTTATTTTACGTGTACGTATATTATTTGCCTTCCATATATGCTGCTCGTCTCTACTTTTCTATCACATATATGATATATGCTCCATCCTGTGCATACGACTTAACATAATCTTGTGGTTCCATATTAAACTTGACTTGCCATTGGTCTATGACCTTGCCTTGACCGATTTGACTTGATTCCTTAGTTCCCTAGGCGAGATATCGTTATTAGGCGTTGGCTATTATGATTAAATTTTGACACGTTAGCGCCTCACCGGGCTGCGATAGAGATTTGGTCACTTGACCCCTCGGTTATTATTTTCTCACCGGGCTGCAATAGAGACCAGTGATATGACTATTAGTGCCTTTCCGGACTGCTCTTCCTATAACCCGATTTACTTATAGCCACGACTGATACCATTATTCTCATGGTATGCCACCCTCTTAGACGTTATATTGTCATAGTTTTACCGTTTCTTGTTGTTATTTTCTTCTCTCTCTTGCATGTTTATTTACTGTACTTTTATCATATTTTTGTGTATCTTGTTGCGTCCATCTGAGGACCTGGTCCCTTTCCAGGTGTAGACGATCACGACTATTTGCAGGTGCACGGGTCAGGTTTTGCTTCTTCTTTCTCTTTCGAGAAGGTCTTCCCTTCGAGCCTCTCTAATCACTAGGTGATGCACTTATTATTATTTTTCATATTTTAGTTGGTAGTGGATTTGTCTCTACCCAACTATTAGTTCTTCTCAACTATTTCATACTTGATTCATTGTCATATTTGGTTATTTATTTCTATTGGTTTTGTGGATATGATTAGTATTGCATGTGACTTATGACAATATATACCACTAGTGAATTATTATTCATAATAAGCGTATATATGTGTTATGGTTTCCATATATTGGAGTTTTCATATACATACGGCTGACATGCTCATGTATTCCTAGTCCTACATATTTTGAGACTGGGGCGTGACATATTACGACAAGCATAATCCGTCAGCTTCCTTATCGAAACCAACTAATAGTGCAAACTCGGCACTTGATGAGCCCCCTTGAGAATGACGTTCTTGCCAAGGTCCGTTGTCAAGTGTACATCTTCGATAGCCACAACTATAATCGTTCCCTTGTTGCCCATCTTCACACGTGTTACGCTCCAGTCCCAAAATATATAGGACTAGGAATACGTTAGCATGTCAGCCGTACGTACATGGCAACTCCAATATATGGAATTATACACATACATACGATATTTTATAAATAATAATAATTTACAAGTGGTATTTAACTTCATAAGTCATAGGCAATACTAATCTCATCCACAAAACTAAATAGAAATATATAGCCCAATATGGTAATATACCAAGTAGAAAAATAGTCGAGAAAAACTAGTAGTCGTGTGGAGACAAATCCACTACCAACTAGGATATGAAAGACAATAAAATAAGTACATCATCTAGTCATCAAGAAGCTCTAAGGGAAGACCTCCTCAAAAGAGAAAGAAGTAGCCAGTCCTGATTCGTGCTACTGCAATAATCATGATCTTCTATACTTGAAAAGGGTGCCAGGTCCTCAGAGGGTTATAACAAGTACACAAAAAATCGACATGCTTAAAAGTAAAGCAGTAAGCAATAAATAGGGTAACTAAATCACCTATGTAAAATGCACTCGAGACATCTCTAATGATGCATGAGGGGAAAGAAATAGAAGAACAGTCATCCCACCAGGTATTCCGTAGTACTCGGGGGTTACACAGTTGCACCATTTTCATAGTACAATAAAAAACAGAAATCTCATACGCTCACTAGCAGATTCTTTTCTTCCAATAAACTATCCTAACTGTATACGCGGTGCAGACATAATACAATAACGTCAAATAATATCTAGAAAACTAAACTAATACCAACTACTAACACAAGACTCGAACTCTCGTACCGATGATCAGTTGACAAGCTAGTCCATGCACTCTCTCACTCGGATAGTGAACGTGTTTGAAATAGTGTCAGGTCAGAAGATCCCTCGTACCTTCATAATAATTCAACCCCACAACCAGAAAGGACAACGGTTAGACCACCATACTATGTGTCAGGTCAGAAAATGCCTCGTATCTTTACAATATACTAGGTAAGTCATCTACTCTAAGACGCATGCACATAACTAACAAAATAAAAACTAGGCATATGTAAACTGAATAATACAATCAAGTAATGTGTACTTGCCTTCCTAGCCAAGCTACGAGCACAATAAATCTAGTCCGGAGCTCTCCACAGGAACGTCTCGAACATCTACCAATTAATTATTACTCTAATTAGACTCTTATTCTTCTAGTCAAATTTTGTTATTATCTATTTATTAATCCTACGTTGGTTGCACATGCATGTAACTAAATGACAAAATATTACTAACTATTTACATTGCCAAAAACTAATTTTTTAAAATCATTAATTATTACAACTATTATTCTGGTATTTTATTAAAAAATAGGGTTTTTAGTGATACTGTCATCTACTATAAATTCTATGAGTCCAAAATAACCAAAACTAGATCATAACGGGTTACCTACTAGTGAATAAAAATTAATTTTTGACAAATAAGTAAATCTGGAATAATACTTAAAAATTCAGAATTAAAATATAATAATATAATTTTAAATGCTAAAAATATGGGTTTTTGGTCGGGGTTTAAGTCAAAAACTATCGGGGTCAAGTTTTGTCAAAACTAGGTCAACTTGCTATATAAAATACCTAAAAGTTTAATTTGTATAAATAGAAATAAAATCTTAAGAAATATGATAAAATTGGTAATAAATAATATGTTTTTTTCTATACAAAAATAATTAGGGTTTCACCATCTACATGTTGATCCTATTAGGATGGCAACCATATTTGCTAGTATGCATGCAAAATGGGTGGTACATGGGTGTTGTGACAATAAAATAATATAATTTTGATATAACTTTAGAATATATAATTTCTGTAAAAATAATATTTTATCAAGATAATTTTAGGGTTTTCCATCTATGATCAAGTCCTAACAAGGTCCAAGGTCTCCAACATGCACATATCAAAACTAGGTCAAAACTACCCATAAAATATTCTCAAAACTCTAATTTAATACAAATTAATTAGAATTATTTATAAAAACTGAATATATTCCATATTATCAACATCTATATGAATATATTAACAATAATTAAAGAGGGTTTTGAAGGAGGTTTCATGCATGCACAAATTTTTTGGGTTGAATCTCAAAATTAGGGTTCCTGTATTGCATGGGTTCTTCAATCGTAAATTAATAAAATTTATAAAATATTCCACACATATATACAAATATGTATAAGCAAATAATAAGAATATATTAAGGAGAGAAGGATTAAAGAACTTACTAGAAGAAGAATGAGAGAATTGCTAAGGTTCTTGGATGAAAGATGTGGTATGACCACGTGAGGAGGGCAGGGGGGGGGGTCAGCTTGGTGGTGGTAGTGGTGGTGGCTTGGAGGAAGGAGGTGAAGAAGAAATTTAGTTTTTTTGTAGAGGAGAATTTAAGTTAGGGTTTTTAGAAGATAGAATGGGTATATATATATATATATATATATATATATATATATATATATATATAGAGAGAGAGAGAGAGAGAGAGAGAGAGAGAGAGAGAAGAGATGGGGAGAGATTCGGCCAAGGGAGGGGGTGGACGTGCGCACGACCAAGGGGCGCGTGTTTGGGTAGGAATATGATTAGGTGGGTAGTTAGCTTTTTAGGATATTTCCTAATTAGTTTGCTAGTTATTAAAAGTCAACAACTAACCAAATAATTAATTTCATAAAGATATAATTTGATTCCATAGGATAAAAATAGTAATAAATAAATAAATAAATCCTATAAAAGAAGAAAGTGGCCTAATTTGGCATGGAGGAATTATGGGCTGCTTATTGAAGAAGGTTGGATTGAAAAATAATCACAAAGGAATTATATATATATAAATATCTAAAATTTAAAACACAATAAACTATTGTTGTTACGATAGTGCCATACTAATGCTGAATGGTCAAATTTTGCGTCACAGAAAGATCCTACAAGTAGTATCTCTAGTGTAGGCTACTTCTTACGAAGGATATTGTAGATTTTGGGGTCATCCTATATTACTAATGTCCAAACCATGGTGAAGTATTCTAATACAACAATTAAACTTTAATCGATTTAAAATAATTTAAAATAAATATAATAAATATAAAATACACACAAAATACCTATTTTGGGTAAGAGAGTTTACAACACGTCTAAACCTACCTCTTTAGTATAACGTGAAGATCCTCCTATGAGAAATGGTGTGATATAACACTCCTCCATGTCCATGACCCAATTATCATCATAACACATGCCACAAGGTTCCTCTGTGTCGGTTGTTGTGATGATGAGATCTCCTATAGCTGTAAAATCTTTTTGTTCATTCTTACCTTTAGCCTTCTAATTTTTAGCTTAATTCATCCAGTTCTTCTAAAAATGGCCTACTTTTCCATAGTAATAACAAACCTCCTAGTGGTCCACGGTTGCATGATCACGAGAACTCTTTCTAGTTATCACCTGTGACCTCTGTCTTTCCTTTCCATAGGAAGCAACAAGAGCAGACACATGTGATGATTCAATCTTCTTATGCCAGACCTCTTCATATAAACTACTTTTGATTGCCTCCATTGTGATGAATCCATTAGACATAGAGTTGCTCACCGATACCACCAATGTCTCCCAACTTTTTATAGAGAAAACAAAAAAAGCAAGTCCTGAAGCTCATCGTCAATCACCATCTTCATCGAAGACTGCTGATTGATGATACCCTAAACATCATTTATATATTGTGCCACCAAGTCGCCCTCCGTGTACTTTGAGTTGAGGAGTTGGAAATAAAAAATGACTTATTGTCAACCATCTTCCATTCATACAGCAAATGTAGCTTCTACTTTAATAGTTTTGGCATACTCTCCATAGACAAGTGATAAAACACCGAATCATCTAGCCATTTACGGATAAATCCAACTGTCTTCCGATCCAATCATTTCTAGTTATCAACAACTTTGTTAGATAGCTTGGTATTGTTGCCCTTTAATGGACTATGCAAATCCTTTCACCATAGTAGATTCTCCATCCTTAGCTTCCAAATCACCCAGTTTCTCCTGTGAGAGTGATCATACGTGTGTTCATCTTCTCCGTAGACATGGTTGTACTTCTCTCTCAAGAACTTGAGTGCTTTAATACCAATGTTGGGACCAACAATGCTGATACCGTGCTCTGATACTACTTGTCTAAAACTAACAACAACAAAAACTAGGCCAACTCACGTAACATAACCAACCACCCGTCTAACTATAACGCTAAACATAATTTTTTGGTAACTTTATCACCTGAACCCAATCTTTATAACTTTAGGTGAAGATATATGATTTAATAAAACTATATTGAATCTTTGGCCCAAAGATTCAACTCTCTCACCAAACTCAAGGAAAAAGATAAATATTACAATGAAATCAATAACCTAACTCGTAGTGATCTCCTTAAACGGAGGTAATGACTCCCTAAGTGATATTCTCTTCCAACCATCTTGGATGGCGAACCCTAATAGAAAAGTACAAACTTTTCTTACCCTCTCAACACATATAAATAGGTTGAAAAATCTATTTTAGGATTTAGGAGATTCCTAAAATAGCCTGCCATCAGATTTGGTTGCCCACTATCATCCAAAGTTGCTGATTAAACCCTGAACTCGATCAGCCCAGACCGAACCATGTTTCGACCAAATTAGGTTGGTCCTTGCTAGAAAGGTTTGTCTAAAATAAATAGAATTTGGACCAAACTCGGCTTGGATTAAATTTGGACCGATTTTGGTCCTGTCTTGGTAGATCCCTTCTACTTCGATTCCTTCACATGGATTAAAAATCTACCCAACTCCATCTAATCCAGATTATCCTCCAGTATCTCGAATCAAGGCTGGACCGCAACACCATGCATACTAGCAATGCAATCTTTAGTGATTTTCTCTTATTTTCACTTCGTATAGGTGAGGACTGCAATAATCATGCTAGTAGTTGATGTTCTTCTTTCACCTATTGACAAACCATACATCTTGACACAAACTTATCAGTATCTCACTTCATGACATTCCATTAGAAATAAATATGTATATCCTTGTTATATTTCAGGCAAATGGGGCGAATCAAATACTGAACCGTACGCCTCTAGCATAATTTATAATCTCCATGTCTTGTATTTTGACTTTATTTTTTCTTCTATAAATTAGAAGAGATTTATTAAAAATATATATTAAGAGAAATAGGTAAATAAATACTCTATAAATAATTTAATTATAATTAAAGTAAACTATTTAATTTTATTAAATTAAAAACATTTAAATAAGTAACTGAATAAAGAAGTTATATGAATATTAGGTAATGATAGGTAAGAAAGTATGCTAGCCAAACAAATCAAACTAAATAAGTTAGATTGGAAATATACCAAGTATTAGAATAATATTTAAACTAAAATTTACTAAAAATAAACTTAGCCTTTATTTAAGAATATCTCAAATTTAACTAGGATTACTATATCACACTTCCTTATCATTATTTCTAAATTGAACTCTAAAGTCCATTAGATTTCTAAAGCATATCCTAGCTAATCCTAATTTAATTCAAGATCAATCTTTATATAAATATAAGCTAAAAGCATAAAATCCTAGAATACCAAACTACCAGTAAATCTATTGAAATCTCCCATCCATAGCTAATTTTCCATATACGTATGGATATATATGTACTTACATGGTAATTATAAATAAAATTATAATTCTGAATAGTAATATACTTTAAATTATTAAGAAAATCCAAATTATATTTTAAATTAATCTAAATCTAAAATTTATTAGGAAAGTAAAATTTTCATCCATATCATATCTTGTCTAACTGCTACATCCGCGCCTATCATCCTAATCCCAAGCCCCTTCGGGTTTTCTAAAACAACCTAATCTATTTTATAATACCACCAACCTACACCTCTATCCGCGCCCATATATATATATATATATATATATATATATATATATATTCACCCCTTATTTGTCTACCCCATTATGATCCATATCTAATCCGTAGGGTTAGAATAAAAATATGGTTCAGATTAAATCCTCTTTATCCAAAAATAGAAAAAATAAATCTTCTCGTACATTAAACAAAAGAGAGAGAAATAATGAAAGAAAAACCTCTGCTCCCAAACAAAAAATCCCAACAAAAAAAAACCTCTGCTCCCCTTTTGTCCGGTGCGCCTCCGCTTGCTCCACCATCGCTCCCCCTCCGCATGGTCGCTCCTCCTCCTTCGTCTCTCGTCCTCCTCCGGCGCACTGTCTGTGCTCCACCTTCGCTCCGCCAACACGTTAGTTCTTTTTCCTCTGCCTTGTATATGACATATGAAAGACGTTAAACATTAGTTCAATCTTTTATGGAAACAAATAAATCAAGATCACTAAGATATTAAATTTTTCATTAGTTGATATTTATAAGCAAGTAATCTAAACTAGGATGTGATAAAAACTTATTTTTAGCTACATAGTCTGTAGTTTCCCGTTTTGACTAGAAAAATGTACTACGTAATAGGCTTGTGGCTAGCGTGACTCAGTCTAAATTTTGGGTAGATAAACCTTCGGCATCACTTTGATTCGGACGAATAATATGAGAACCATTCCATCTCATGGATTGACTTGATTAGAATAAGACCAAGATGCAGTGAACTGTGTTTCAATGAGTAAGCTCTATATAAGAGTCCCTTCGAAGGGACCAGTTCGCTCTATATTTTCCTTGAACATTTTTGCTGCTTGATTTTGATGAATGTGCTTTCATGTCTGTGTTTCCATTCATTTCTAAGAATTTTGAGAGCAAGGATAGAAAAAGGATTCTAATACAATACTTGGTGCCATTATAGGAATGTGTGTAACTGATGTCTGGTCATTGCAAAATGAGTCTCCTGCTCTCAGCATATTCTCTACTTGATGGGTGGTTCGGACCTTTCTTTTCTACTGCTTCACGTCAATGAATTCTCACCGCATTGAAATGTTCAATCGATGATGCCCGATTGAATGTAATACTAAGCATTTGACAGCCACAATGAATATTGTACCACTAATAATAGAATATAGGATAACTATAATTATCTAGTGTATCTATGCACAAACTCCATAACACGAGCTTCGTACTCGAAGCGAGCAGTTCTTGTTCGAAACTACAAAACCATCAAAAGGGATGCACTATCCAAAACATTGGTGGCATGGTGCCTCGAAACTATTTGGTGCCTATGGGTTGCCAAATCGAATATACATCTTTGAAAAAATATAAATTGCTGCATGAGTATTTAGATATTGTTGCTTACTTCTGTTTTGTGTTATGCATATGTTTTGATAGTTAAATTGTTCACACATTCACATAGTCATGGAAAACTGTGCACAAGGTTTAGCTTTCCTCAAAACAGTATTCGAGGCATTGGAACTGAATCAACTATAGGGAAATTATGTGGCACATGCTTCGGCATGAGGCACTGCAAGACCTTTAGTTGGGCTTGCAACTCGGACTGGTAAGGAGCGTCGTAATACCATCGAATAGTCCTTCATGGTGTCAAAATGATCGCATATAGACAGGACACATGCTAACATATTTTCATATGCTGGGGCAGTAAGTATTATCTCAGTTTCTATACAGGGATGTGCAATTTGGTTTGGGTAAGTTATCACCTCGAGTGATATGTTTCATTTTTTTCTGCTTCCATATATGCTACCGATATGAACTATAATTTATTTTTGTTTTAATAGCATGATAACTTTAAATGCATGCTTTCCCTTAATAAGCAGTGTTGATTTAGGTGAGTAGTTTTGTTCCGCTCACTAGTGCATTCCCATATGTACTGATCCCCAACTCTCCATGTATCGATAACCTCGAGGGTGCGCACGGTGCTATCTGAAGAAGGAGAAGAGAATTAGAGCTCTTCCTATTTTGAAGTATAATGAAGCTGGTTCATTTTGAAGACATTTTGGTTTCAAGCTATACAATAGAGTAATATATATGAAGGCGAGTATTATTTCATAGTAACTTGTCACTCCTTTTATTATTTCAATAAATGTAGCCAACTTGGCATATCAATGTATTCAAAGATGTAAATTATATTTCAAGTTATCAATGAAAGTCATTTCTTCCTATACATTATGTTCAACTCTCTGCTGCAAACGTGAATTAAATCTGTGTTCAAAAGAATTATAAAAAAGAACACGTTTTTACATTGTGCGGTGCACAACTTAGGCACTATGAGACTCGTCTCGCCATTTTCGTATTCGTATCCAGTATACGTGTACCATTGCTATATATTTGTTCATATATATATATATATATTTTAATTTATTAGGCTGCTTTTATGCAATATTCATATATATATATATATATATATATATATATATATATATATATATATATATATATATATAGCCATCTCTCTCTCTCTCTCTACCTTATTGTTTCACTCTTTTCTCTTTTCATTTCCTTCTTTCCTCTCCTCCCCCTTGGCTAAGAGCAGCCCCATCCCAAGACCCTGCGATATATATATATATATATATATATATATATATATATATATATATATATATATATATATATATAGCCATCTCTCTCTCTCTACCTTATTGTTTCACTCTTTTCTCTTTTCATTTCCTTCTTTCCTCTCCTCCCCCTTGGCTAAGAGCAGCCCCATCCCAAGACCCTGCGAGACTCCCCCTTCGTAGTTGTTGTAGTAGTGGTAGTGGTGTGACTTAGGCAAGTACATCTTGCCAATGAGGAAGAACTTGCTTATTTTTCATTTTTTATGGTTTTTTGAATTTTATTTGCTTATAATGTGTTCCATAACCTTCTCTACTTGCTTAGCACTTAGCATTTTTGGTTTTGATGTCTTGAATGGAGTATATCTACATTTATATGTTCGGGTTTTCATGGATTTCTTGAGTTTTCCTTTGTTTTGATAACTAAAACTAGTTATTTTTGAAAACTAGTAGGTCTATGTGATAGAGCATTAAATTTTGTATGATTTTGATTTTTGAATCTTTTAATTTGGAGTTCAATTGAAGATTTTATGGCCAAAATAAGTTTTGGAGCTTTGTTCACATACCTGTTTGGCAGGGACGATGAACAATGCCTCATGTATTGCTCCGTGCATAAAAATTCGACCACGTACATTACACTATGCACCGTGCATGGATTTCTTGCCGCTGCATGGGTCGCGCGCATCGATATGCCACACGCATTGAAGTGCCCCATGCATCAATGTGCCATACGCATCGATGCGCCCCGCGCATCACTCTATTGCCGAGAGCAATGCCCCGCTCATGAAATTCTTGCCGCGCGATGTGAGCTATGCATGGATTTCTTGCAGCAGCATTCGCCACGCGCATCACTTCCTTGTCGTGCGAATCAATGGCCATGTAAATCACTTTCTTGTCCTGTAGCAGTGCACCGCACATGGAATTCTGGCCCTGCACTGCGATCAATGTATATAATTATTTTTGCACGTTGTGTACCGCGCGCTTGGTGACCCGGATGACTCCTTTTTGCCTGTTTAGCAATTTTTGTAGCGAGAATCCTATAAAACTCAAACATGAAAGTTATAGATCTTTGTCTTGCTTTTCTAATTCTTTTTGGATTTCCTCATTTGGATTTCGGATGAAAAATTTATGCCTAATTTCCTAAAATGTGTCAAAGATCCAATTTTGTTCAATTTGGCATGTTTGATTGTTTTGTCCATTGTTGCTATATTCTTCAATTGTTTTGCTTTCTTAACTTAACTTTAGGATTTAAATAAAATTCAAGTTTTTTTAAATGCTTTAACTTGACTGAGATATAAGAATATGGATACTTGAGCAAGGACTATGAGTAAACTAAAATCGTTAACTCCTAGAACCTGACATGTACTGATACTCCTGGTAGTGGCTCGAGGAAGCGCACTTGTCACAACCGTTTCTAGATTTGGTATTTATTTTGATATTCAAATTTATTTTTCTGATAATGTATTTCTGCTGTATCTGCATGATTCTTCATGTTATTGTTTTTATTCCTATTGAGAGAGGCTACCAGAGACCAGTAGAATATCCATTGGCATTGCCGTAGACCCGGTTTAGGACCCGCTTGTAGACTTGACACTTGGTTTGGTTTAATTTGACTGAACCCATGACTAAACCATCCCCCTCTCCCCTTATATATATATATATATATATATATATATATATGAGTGTTTTCTCTCCCATCCCTTTCATCCTTTATTTTACTCTTTTTACTTTCTTTCTTCTTTCTCCTTTCTCCTTCCTTTGCTCCATTCTCTCAAACCCTAACCCTAGAGAGAAGTTGCTGTGACTTGGACCGTGAGAAGTTGGGACTAAGAAGCTACTCCAATTAAATACATCTTGCACAAGAGAAAAACCATAGATTTATGCATGCTTTTAGTTCTTAATATTTTTTGTTTATTTTTAGTTCATATTGTTGGGACCGAGACCCCCTTCATCTTTAATACTTGTTGTTCTTGATTTTCTCGGTTGGAATTGTATGGACCAGAGTTTGGGATTATAGGTTCACTTTTTTTCCTAGGGTTTTATCTCCCAAAATTTTGTGTTTTACAAAACTAATTAGCTCATAGTGAAGAGCACAATATTTTATATAAATTTGCTTTTGGCCGTGCTTGATTTTGACTCCAGCTAAGTTCAATGCTAAAACTTGATACAGTACGTATACCAAAATAATTGATCGGAGAAGAAGAATAGTGCCCTGAAGAGTATATAAGAGAACCCCTTTGGCATAGAAATACATATATTTTAGTTTGGGCGCATTGGTATGCTGTCCAAACTATTCGTGTGTACTAATCATACTGCACTCAATCTCCTAGCAAAAGTGCACCAGTCATATTCCTTGAGTCAGTGGCATACTTTCGAGAGAAAACCCATTTTGGCGCACTTTAGTGCGTATTCAATCAAATTTATCTCTGGAAAACCAAGATAATGTGTGCCACAGTCAGTCAATGCACTTTCTTCGCGTTTGGCAATCTGGCGCACTTTTCCTAAGTTTTGTTACCTTGCGCACTTTTCTTACGTTTCGTAGCTCGCACACTTTCTTTCCTCTTCGTTTCCTTAGGG
Source organism: Iris macrosiphon (assembly GCA_036927795.1). NCBI lineage: Eukaryota > Viridiplantae > Streptophyta > Magnoliopsida > Asparagales > Iridaceae > Iris > Iris macrosiphon. The sequence continues at coordinate 52,362,811 of JAYESA010000002.1, forward strand.
ACAAAGTTTTGGTTGGTTTCTCGATTTCTGTGTTATTGATTTATGTGCTCCTCGACTTGTATGTTTTTTGACTGTCGAGCTTTGACCTCGGATTGTATGTTTTGTCTTTTCGGTGGCTTGTTCGCATACATTCTTTGAAAGCACGTCTTATTATTGCCCATGCACTTTTATCATGTGCGCTATCTTGGTTAACTTGACAAAGTGCACCACCCCTTTGTAGCTCGTGCACTTTTTTGCGAAAGTGCGCTAACCATGTTTATGCTAGTTTGTACGCTAACCTTATTTCTGTGAGTTTAGGATTTTTTTATGAATTATATAATTAGATGTTGTGCTCTTATAATTTAATGCAAGTTCTGACCCTCAAGACAACGTGGGAATTATTGTGTATGATAAACCTATTATATTTGACATCGGGCAATCCATTATGAGTATTGCCCAATGTATCGCATGTCACGGATACGATAAGTTCGCCAGTGATAACTCGTGGATAGCTCGTACTCGTAACTCGTCATTCTAGGAAGTTCTCGAGTGTCCATGACTCAATAACTTGAAATAAGGATTAAACGAGATAAAATTTGACTAGATAATTGGGAGGAAAGAATATTGTTCTACCGGCTACCCCGATCTCCAAGGGCCCCATGAGACATGGATGAACCCTTTTAGGCAAGGGCCCCATGACCTACCAAGTTTACGATTGCCACGGTATGTACATGACTTTGTGATGTACTATGGTAGTTGTATAATTCGTTGCTTAATATTTTTATAAGATCTGTGATGTGATGCGACACTACAAGTTGCTATTTTGCCGAGGTTCATGACATTATGTATTTCAGTATATGTATTGTAGTATAAGTTCCAGTTATGTTTTAGTTTTATTTTATGTTATAAGATAATTTACATATAAGTTATGTTTACCAAAACTAGTTTATGTTTACCAAAACCAGTTTAGGCGTAAGTTATGTTGTGTTATGTTATAAGTTATCTGCTTTAGTTCTTTATCCATCATTATTTGTGATATGAACTACCAATACTAGACAAGCGTACCCTGTCATGACCCGCACCCGATGTAGGGGCACGAGTAGTGAACAACGCCTAGCCTACGCCGTAACATCGGCAATAGAACACTATTTGTTAAACTATCTATCTAGCAATCAAGATATAATAATACCAACAATGAAAATACGATTACTTAATCATAAATCTATAAGATGGAATAAATCGCACAAATATGATAAAAGAACTGAAGAGTCACAATATATCTCATAAGACAAATAATATCTAATGGGTCATATCAAAGAAATAATAATAACAATGATGGAGACAAATCCAGTACAAAAGATCTATCTACTTGCTACGAGTCCTGGATCGTCTGTCTCAATCGGGATGAGACCCTCCTGAGCCAAGGTCTCTGGCTCTAAGCAAACAATATCCTGAGGCCAGTAGTGAGTGGGGTACCACTCCTCAGTGTCATCTGGAAAAAATATATCCAGTCAGGAAATGAGCAAAGTATATCTCTAACAGCAGTTCTAGTAAATGATATAAACTATGTAATAGTAAATAGAGCCAATATACAAGATGTAATATAAAGGTATAAGAGATATGCAATATAGGAATACTGAAAATAAATACAAGAATGAGCAAAATAGGAATGAATAAGAAATACTACTACTAAGTGAGTGAGCACCGGCTTCAATATGTGATTGGCTTGGGAACTTATACAAGGATAATAGCCTGGTTATTCACACGTGCAGTGTATGATTAACACTATTCAAGGAACAAGACATGCACAAGGAGGGTATGATCACATAAATACACTAACACTCTCCTCCCCCGACTGGTATAGTAGATCCAACCATGGTACGTTATAACACGAGATTCCACAAGAAGGGCGCTAATCTTCTCATGAATCAATGTCGGTATTTGTACAAGAAGAACAAGAAAAAAAGGCTTGCACAAGATACACTGTAAATACCAAGGAATAATATCTCATGATGAGATCCAGATATACCAATCCGTGTAAACATTGTGTCAAAAAATTAAGGATATCTACACTAAATACAAGAGTCATAGAGGATATCATGAATGAGAAACTATCAGAGAATGTACTTACCTGAAATTCGGTGAACAATATCAAAGATGTCTGGTACTGTATCTCAGAGAACTAAATATGTAATATTACATCAATACAAGATTTTGGAAAAAAAATAAGTTAAACGAGTCAAATTCTAGGTCATAAAGTCATTTCTAAGTCAAAACAGTCAAACTAGGTCAACTCTAGGTCAAACTTGGTCAAACTAGCTATTTCTAGGTTGTATGAGTCAAGCTCTAGGATATTGGGTCCATACCCTATGTAACTAGGCTATACGAGCTATACTAGGATACTAGGATACCAACAAAATACCGTATCGTAAGATACGTAATTTATTAGATATGAAAATACTAATATATATATATATACAGACAAATATTTAGTACTCCTAGCTAAACTAATGCTAAGTGGATACCTTGGCTTTGAACCAAAAGCGGTATCTCACCACCTACACACCCATCTTGATACTCAAACTCAATATCTTGAGTATAAACCAATACCTTGACATTACCTGGGTATCACAAGGTAATTCAATATCTAACATAAAACTAGCTACCCTTACACATCACTATACTCTAATATGCATTTAAACTTATAATAATACTATACTAACTAACATACTAATATACCTCATGATATTTAATACCCGTACCCAAGATACCCTACTCTCATTACCTTGGTGTAACTTCAAGGTAATCTAGAAATAATACTAACAATGCTTATATATATATATATATATATATATATATATATATATATATATATATATATATATATATATATATATACTTAACTTACTAAACAATATACATAACTAACTTATCAAAATAAACCATTAGCTTATCAATAACTCAACCCTTAAGCACTGCTTCTCACTATTCCTACTGCTTCTTATGATTTCCGTTCTGCTGCTACTTCTTTTTCTTATTACTGCTGCTGCTGCTTTTCAGTGCTTCTGCTGCTACTGCTTGTGCTTACTGCTGCTGCTGCTTGTGCTTACTGTTGCTGCTTTTCAGTGCTTATCCGGCTGGTCTTCCCCCTCTAGCTCTCATTCATATATATATATATATATATATATATATATATATATATATATATATATATATATATACATATAACCACAATAACACTATACATATATATACATATCACCATGCTAGAGATGCACATGAACTCCTACTCTCCCATGATCACCAACACATCACCAAGAATTATAGAACGTACATATAAATAAATATATACATATATCTCACATTATAATAATATTTACAATATTATAATAGCTATAACCAAGGTGAATTGAATTAAAATGCAAAAAAATAAACACGTGGAGTGCACCACACCCGTATCACACTAGATTTTTGATACGCTTGCGATACGGCTCTACCACACTGCCAAACATATTTAAAAGGACACAGAGCAAGTCTAGAATCATAATTATGAATAACATGAAGATCTAGCTACTAAACTACGTGTCCGTGTTAAAATATGATATGCTCAAACCCCTGTGTCGGAAGAAAACTCCCAAATCAACCCGTATCTCCAAATTATCGGGATAAGACCTACACGTATCCAATTATGGAAACAAAACTAGCCACACACAATCAAACACATGTTAATTTGGTCTAATTGACCTATTGACAAATACAAGATGTGTCAATCTCGAAATCCCTCCAAAATAGACACAAAATACCACATAACTTTCTCCATAGGCCTCCTATGAACCTAATTCCAATTCTTATGGGTAGCCTTAGTATATAGGATGGTTCCTAATAATTAAATTACAGATTTAGAGTCTAATTAGAGAAAAAACTGAATTGTACCTATTGGGAGATGGATTTCCAATAAAAATCCTAATTTGAGTGTCAAAAGCCTTTAATTTGTAGATCCTTACTCCTCCTTGTAGATCATTGCTTTCTCTTTGTAGATCCTTACTTTCTCCTTGTTCTAATAGCCTCCAATGATGATAAGGGAAGGAATTAGGAAAACAATTTGATGGAATTGGTGTAGGAATAAAAAATTTGGAAGAGGAAAATTCTAGATCTAGATTTAAAATAAAAAATGAAGATAAAGTCTCTCTCCACTCCTATGGTGTCTTGTCACTAACCCCTCCTCCAAGTCACAATAAAATGTTCACAATACCCCTTGGGGCTTGTCATGAAGAAATTAATTAAGGAGGGAAGGTTCTAGTCTAATTAGTTTAACTAATTAATCCTCCTCCTAATGAATTGACTTACTGTTGGGCTCAATTCTAACAAGAATTAAATGTTGGTCCATGGATCTAATCTAAACTAGTTAGGTCAACTAACAGAAGTACAAAATAAAATACTAATATCTAACAATAAATAAATAATACAATAAATAAACTAACACTCTGTACAATATTTAATTAATTATAAAATGACCAAAATACCCTTTCCTAGAAAATATGGTAGTGACATGTCTACCGTCCTTAAAACAATTTTGTCCTCAAAATTCAAAGATGAAACCCCCAGAAAATAAAGCAGAACATAATCAAGAAAGAACATACCTCAAGGGACAAACAAATATGGGTAACGCTCTCACATTTCATCCTCTCTCTCCCAGATAGACTCCCCCAAAGAGTGATGCCTCCATGCAACACGTACCAAGGGAATGGTCTGGTTCCTAAGAACCTTCTCTCTCCAATCCAGAATCTCAACTCGCTGCTCTAGGTAGCTAAGAGTAGGGCCCACCTCTATCTCCGAGTGATCCAACACGTGACTAGGATCTGCCACGTACCATCTCAACTATGACACATAAAACACGTTGTACACTCCCTTCAATACAGGTGGCAAGTCTAGTCTGTAAGCAACTGTACCGACCCTCTCGAGAATACTGAAAGGTTCAATTAATCACGGACTAAGCTTCTCGCCTCCACCAAAATAAAATGTGCCTCGTGTCAGAGAAATCCTCAAAAACACCAAACCACCAACCTAGAACAAAATACAACCTTAAGAACTTAATCTATAACAAACAACCAATATCAAGCAGAAAACAAAATCTAAAACTATACCTTAAACTCCAAAGGTCTCCGGTAGCTATCGGCCCAAAGCCGCTGTTTGTCCTACGCCACTCGAAGTCTGTCTCTGATCAACTTAACCTTCTCTACTGCATCCATAACAATCTCTGGCCCTAGTAAATCTCTCCAGATCCTCCAAAAAATATCGGTCCTGTGTCAAAAATATAGCTACCAAATATTTACTCAAGGCATCGGCAACTACATTGGTTTTCCCAGGATAATATTTCAAAGATATATCAAAATCATTCATCAGTTTTAGCCACCGACACTGCCTCATGTTCTACTCTTCGGAGTGAAAGCATACTTTAAGCTCTTGTGGTCTGTAAAGATCTCCACACGCTCTCCGTACAAATAATATTTTAATAACTTCAAGGCAAAGATAACTGCTGCCAACTCCAAATCATGGGTATGATAGTTCTTTTCATGAAAACATAATTGCCTGGATGCATAGGAAATCACTTTCTCATTCTGCTAAATAACACAACCAAGCCCTTTCCCTGATGCATCACTATAAATAGTGAAACCTCCAGACCCTGATGGCTACATCAAAATAGGAGCAGAAGTAAACCTCATCTTTAATTCCTCAAAAGAAACCTGACACTCTTCTATCCAAACAAACTCTGCATACTTTCTGGTGTGTCTAGTCATCGGCTCGATAATCCTTAAAAAATCTTACACAAACTTCCTGTAGTAGCCTGCTAGACCTAAGAAACTTCTGATCTCTGCCACTGAACTTGGGGTCTTCCAAGACTCCACTGCTGCGATCTTCTTTGGATCCACTGAAATTTTATCATCAGTCACAACATATCCTAAGAACTCCACCTTGTCCAGGAAGAACTCATACTTGGACAGTTTCCTATACAACTTCTTCTTTCTCAGCATATCTAACACAATCCACAAATGCTTCTCGTGCTCCTCTGGTGTCTTCGAGTATATGAGTATGTCATCGATGAAAACTACCATAAAGTTGTCAAGGTACTGGTGGAACACCTTGTTCATCAAATTTATAAATACCGCTAGGGCATTAGTCAAGCCAAACGGCATCACCATGAACTCATACTGGCCATACCGAGTCCTAAACGCAGTCTTTGGAATGTGCTCCGACTTTACTTTCACCTGGTGATAGCCTAATCTCAAGTCTATCTTGGAAAATACCTTAGCGCCACTTAACTGGTCGAACAAGTCATCAATCTGTGGTAATAGGTATTTATTCTTGATAGTGAGATTATTCAATATCCTATAATCGATGCACATACGCACTGACCCATCCTTCTTCGGTACAAACCATACCGGGGCTCCCCACGGTGAAGAACTGGATCTGATAAACCCCGTATTCTGTAATTCATCCACTTGCTTCTTTAGCTCGACCAGCTCGTTGTTGTTCATTCTATAGACATGCTGTGAAATTGGTTCTGTACTTGGCACCAAGTCTATAGAGAATTCAATATCTCGATCTGGCGACAATCTTGGCAATTCCTCAGAAAACACATCCAAGAACACTGCTATCAAAGGATACGATAACTCCTTCTCTTCTACCATAACTCAACTAATAATGCCTTCTCTCTGCTCTGCAGCTCCTCTAGCAAACTCAAACTTTGGCTCTCCCGGTGGGCTTAATAAAACTCTACTGTAATCTATACTAGCATGGTGTCTACTCAACCAATCTATCCTGAGTATAATATCGTACCTTGGAAGTGGCATTACAAGTAGACACGCACTCAGCTCCCGGCCTTCCAACGTAACTCTTTAATCCTTGTAAATATCACTAACCAGGATAATGCCCCCCCAGGTCATGATCTTGCAAGTCCTAAGCAAAGACTCAGCTACCAAATTATGCTTCAGAGCAAAAGAAACAGATACAAAACTATGGAAAGCACCACTATCAATTAAAGTTAAAGCTGAAATAGAATCAAGAAGAACAGAACCTGCGATAACATCTCCGGTGGGATCAGCCTCCTCGACCGTCATAGCAAACGCTCGTCCCTGACATGCACCTTCCTGATGTTGGTGTTGGGAATAATGCTGCTACTGGGTCAGAAGCGGCGGTCCCCTCGGCTGTACTACAGGTGGCCACGCCTGTGTCCCCAGAGTTGGAGCTGCTCCCTAAATTATACAACAAGAGTTGGAAGGGTAATCTCTCAGCTGATGCCCCTCGGCACCATAATACAAAAAAACTCCCAACCTCTTTCTGCAAACTTCCTAGATGTGGCCGGGCTTCTTGCAGTAGTGACAAAAAGCTTGTTGTGACTGTCTCTACTGCTGCGGTGCCTGGTAAAATGGTGCCCTAGCTGTAGTCTGGTGCTGTTGCGACTGTTGAAAAGGCCTGGACTGGAAATGAGGACGCTTAGCAGTTACTGTGCTGCTATTAGTCCCCAAAAAAGAATCACGATCTCTCTAGGGTTTCAAGCCCAACTCCTGCTCAACCTTGCATGCCTCCGCAAGTATCTTTGAATATGTCTTAAAGAAAGACGGAATGAGAATTTTTACTTTCCAGTTCAGACCCTCGCGGAAAGGGATAGCTCGAACCACCGGCTCCATCTCTAAATACTCTACAAAATGGCTCTGCCTACCGAACTTTACGACGTACTCCTCTACGGACATGCACCCCTGAGTAAGGCTATCAAACTGCCTCCCCAAGTCTAATATGTCCGCTCGAGCAAAGAACTTCCTCTTGAAGAGGTCCTTGAATACCTACCAAGACTGCCCTACATCAGCAAGAAGTGGCTTATTCCTAAACCAAGTTTGGGCAATATCGAACAGCTGAAGTCCTACTGCCTCAACCTGTTGATCCTCGGCAAGATGAGACACCCTCATGAGACGCTCAATATCGTCGAGCCAATCATCAGCGTAGACGATGTCCTCAGTCCCCTTGAAGACCCATGGTTCCAACTTCTTGAAGTCCTGAATATTGCCTGGCTGAAGCTGGGCAACCTGCGGAGCAAACTGCTGCTGGACCGAACCTCCTCTCTCTACTACAGCAAGGGCAAGCTGATAAGAACCCTCAATGCCCTACCGTCACACGTCGGTCTGCCTCTGGTTAGCCTCTAACTGGGCCTTCTGAGCTTCCAATATCTCGCGAAATAATACGAACACCTAAGTCTCATCTTTCGGCACGGAAGGTAGAGATGGAAGTCCCTCTAACACAGCCGGAATAGTCCTTTGATATGGAGGTAGACCCCCAAACGCAGCTGATATGCCAATCACCAGAGAAGTGACTGGTGCAGGCCCTCGGGAAGTCACAAATCTCTCAAAAACTGCTCTCTTCTACTGTGATCTAGTCTTAGGCGGCATCCTGAGGCAAAGAGAAAGAAAAGAATCAATATGGCACATAATATAATGCATTCGAAGAAAAACAGTTAAAGATCAAATATTAATATCAAGGAAGAACAGTTGAAATGAACAATAAAGTTTTTTCTAGATGTGATTGAGTATTCTCAGCCTATAGCCTATATCCTATATCCTGAAACAGGCTCGTAATAGCACTCAAATAAGAGCACTACTATGAATCGCACTAATTGCGACCTCGAAGACCTGCATGGGCCACCACTAAAAATGTGTCACGACCTGCACCCGATATAGGGGCACGACTAGTGAACAATGCCCAGCCTATGTCGCAGCATCGGCGGTAGAACATTGTTTGATAATATCTATCTAGCAATCATGATATAATAATGCCACCAATGAATACGAATACTCAATCACAGATCTATAAGATGGAACAAATTGCATGAATATGATAAAAGAACTGAAGAGTCACAATACAACTTATAAGACAAATAATATCCAATAAGTCATATCAAAGAAATACTAATAAAAATACTAGAGACAAATCCAGTACAAAAGATCTATCTACTGTGCTACGAGTGTTGGGTCGTCTGTCTCAATCGGGATGAGACCCTCCTGAGCCAAGGTCTTTGTCTCTAATGCAACTACGTCCTGAGGCCTATAGTGAGTGCGGTACCAATCTTTAGTGTCATCTGGGAAAAATATATCCAGTTAGAAAAGGAATAAAGTACATCTCTAACAGCAGTTCTAATAAATGATATAAACTATGTAACAGTAAATAGAGCGAATATACAAGAAATAATATAAAGGTACAAGAGATATTGCAATATAGGAATACTGGAAATAATTACAAGAATGAGCATCATAAGAATGAACAAGAAATTCTACTACTAAGTGAGTGAGCACCAGCTTCAATATATGATCGGCTTGGGAACTTGTACAAGGATAATGGCCTGGTTAATTGTAATCCCCCTGATTTTTTAAGAAATTTGGATTTGGATTTTTCATAATTTTCTGGAATTTTTCGGGATTTATCTGAAATTAAAACGTAGGATTTTGATAATTAAATGATTTTTAATTGCTGTTAATTAATATTAAAATATTATGAAAATAATATTTTATGGTGTAAAATGGAAAACCGGATATAGGGCAATTTTTTGTGAATTTATTGGACTCCGAAAACCCGTTTAAAGCCCTAAAAACTATTAAATAAATAAACCAATTTAAACCCAGAAATAAACTGGATTTATTTCAAATAAACCGAATTAAACCAAACCAAATCCAAACTTGAACCAAACCGTTACTGAACTGAACCTGGCCAAACCCAGCATAGCGGGTCGGGCCGGGTCGGATCTGAGACAAACCCGACCCGCGGACTCAAACCCAGAACCCGCCAAACCCTAAAACCTATCGGGTCGGAAACACTGTTCCAACCCGGCGGCACGGGTATTTATACCCCCTCGGGATCCGTGAAGCCGCAACCCTAATTAATCCGCCGCCGCCTTTTTCCAGCCCTTGCCGTCGCTCCGGTCGTCGACGCTTGCCTGAACCCTAGTTCTCCCTGCCGGCGCCATCACCGGAGCAGCACTGACCCGTTGTCGTCTCCTCCCTCGGCCCAGTCACCCCGTCTTCCCTCGCCTCCGTCGTAACCCTCGTCGACCTCCACCTCTCCGTCGACCACCTTCCTCCGCCTCTTCCAGCCCCTCGCCACTGTCTTCCCCCGACCCACGGCACCTCGACCTTGACTACCTTCCTCTCCGCCCTAGCCCAGATCACCACCACTCTCCCTGGCCTCCTCCTCCATCTCCCCCGAGCCCATCTCCACACTCGCACATCTCCTCCCCACGATCCCGCCGACGACTCGCCTCGAGATCCACCACCTGAGCCGAAGAGCCTCCGCCGCAGCAGCGCCGCCCTCTGCCTCTTTCAGCTCCGGCGATCCACAGAAACCCTAACCATAACCTAGGCGGACACGGACACAGTTTCTACAGAACTCGGACACGTCCAGGACACTTCATGTCGTGTCGGACACGAGGAAACATAATTTTTTGAGCCCTATTCAGGTACCTGTTTCTCTCTCCTCGTAACTCCGTTTTTGATTTTGTCAGTTCGGTGCCCGTAGACTGTGTGACCCTCTCGGTGCCCGTACAAGTCGCTCGGTGCGTCGCGCCCTGTGCCGATCGCAAATCGCGATCCAAAAACAGGAAAATCAATACCCCGTTTCACCCCGGAACTGAGTGTGCCCCGCCAAACGGGACGACTTGGTCGTGCGCGATCTTCACCGAAACATGCGTGCCGTTGATACGGACGTGCGGGATTTCGCAGAAGTTGATTTGGATGTGCGTGCACACCGGAATCAACGCGTATCCGTCGACAACGCCCCGTATCCGTCTATTCTAGAATATGCTGTAACTTTGTGTACACACGTCTGATCAAAATGAAACTTGCGCCATCGGACTCGTAGCAATACGCTGGTCCTGTGACCCAAGTTTGGTTCGATGCTGAGAACGTTGACAAAATCGTGTATCGTGGGCCCCACAGGCTCCACTTGACGGGCGATTTTGTGATCGGCTCATCGGAATCCAATTCCGAAAGTTCCGTTGGGTTCGTGTCATCGTTTCTGACGTGTAGACACTAAGTTTGGCAAATTTGGAGACCTTTGACCTTGACACATTTTTCGGTGCATAGCGGCCCACATGTGGACCCCGCTTTGGCCCGAAACTGTAATTTTTGCCCCTGTGTCCAAATTGGACTCAAGGACAGGCGTTTCTAGCGATTTGATATTTTTGAATCTAATGGTGATGTTTATTTCAGCAACCAGAGTAGTACCAGCAGATCACACTGAGACCAGAGCTACAGTTGGAGCCAGGACCCCAGGCAAGTGTACCTTGCCAAACTTTACAGTCTTGTTACATATTTTTCTTGATTCTTTTACATTGTTGTGCATGCTTAACCTAGGACCGTGTGACTTACTTAGCGTCCGATTATAGTCGGGTGCCAACATCGTACGCGGTGTTGTGTATTGTCATCTAGAGATGGACATTCGTGACCCTTTACATCCTCGTACTTGTCTTATCAAGTACATTATACCCAGGACACTTGACACTGTTCATGAGACAGAATCTTCCTGAGATATTCATGGTGATTCTATATAGGATACAGGTTTATGACATACACAGTTTACATGCTTAGATTATATCCTGACTTGTTGCATTAGTATTGATCCTGCTTGTCATGGACATGAGACGTGAGATTTCATTGGGTGGGGAGAGTATTACCATAACAATGCTGATTATATTATATATATTGACATATGGATGTGTCTTAGTCTCTGACACAGAGCTATGGCACCAGTTCTGGCCCTTCGAGAAAATACTGCTATGGGTTTCTCCGACACTGATCCTGTAGTAGCCTCAGCCCGAGTATGACTAAAACTCTCAACTTGCATATCACTTAGCTGGTTATATATTTACCCTATTGTTCATTTATTGCTGCACTGCATTTATTTTGGCTTATATTTTCTGTACCTTGCTGTCCCCTGAGGACCTGGATCCGGACTATGTCCCCAGGTATAGCTGACGAGATCTATCCCGAGGTATACGGGACCGGAGCACTAGCATTAGCAGGAGCAGGTGCCTACCTTGGAGCAGAACCGGGATCTGAGGACGAGATTGTACCAGAGGACTTCTCTTGAGTATTGGCTTGAGATACTCATTTATTTCAGTTTATAGTTATTTTATTTCTAGTCTATTTCATTGATGTACCAGACTTGTACTCGGATTGTTCTCCGAGACACTTTTATTCAGTTTTGTTAGTTTATTTTATTTACATTATTCTGGCATTGGATCTGTGTTTATCTGTTGTGGATGAGATTAGTATAGACTGTGACTTGTATCATTGGACCTACTTATTATTATATTACAGCTTAAGCATTCTCCGATGGATCCATTAAATTGGGTTTGTCCATCGGTGTGTGCTGCTGGCCATTATCACGCATCTGGTCCTACGTTATTTTGGGACTGGGGCGTGACATTAATCACGCACGTGATGTATGATTAACACTATTCAAGGAACAAAACATGCACAAGGAGTGTATGATCACATATCTAGACTAAAACTCTCGTTCTTCGACTAGTATAGTAGATCCAACCATGGTACGTTATGACACAGGATTCCACAAGAAGGGCAATAATCTTCTCATGAATCAATGTCTGTATTTGTACAAGAAGAACAAGGAAACAAGGCTTGCACAAGATACACCATAAATACCAAGGAATAATATTTCATGACGAGATCCGGATATACCAATTCACGTAACCATTGTGTCAAAAAATCAAGGATATCTATACTAAATATAAGAGACATAGAGGATATATAAATAAAAAACTATCAGAGAATATACTTGCCTAAAATTTGGTGAACAGTATCAAAGATGTATGGTAAGGTTCCTTGGAGACCTAAATATAAAATATTACATCAATATAAGGGTTTGGAATGAAAATAAGTTAAATTAGTCAAATTCTAGGTCATAAAGCCATTTCTAAGTCAAAACAGTAAAACTAGATCAACTCTAGGTCAAACTAGTCAAACTTGGTCAAACTAGCTATTTCAATGTGGTAGGCGTCCATCTCTAGGATATTGGGTCCATACCCTATGTAACTAGGCTATACAAGCTATACTAGGATACAAGGGTACCAACAAAATATCGTATCATAAGATATTACTCCTAACTAAACTAATGCTAAGTGGATACCTTGGCTTTGAACCAAAAGCGGTATCTCACCACCTACACACCCTTCTCGATACTCAAACTTAATACCTTGAGTATAAACCAATACATTGACATTACCTTGGTATCACAAGGTAATTCAATATCTAACATATAACTAGCTACCCTTATACCTAACTATACTCTAATATGCATTTAAACTTATAACAATACTATACTAACCAATATACTAATATACCTCATGATATTTAATACCCGTACCCAAGATACCTCACTCTGATTACCTTGGTGTAAATTCAAGGCAATCTATAAATAATACTAACAATGCTTATATATATATATATATATATATATATATATATATATAACTTACTAATCAATATACATAACTAACTTATCAAAATAAACCACTAGCTTATCAACAGCTCAACCCTTAAGCACTGCTTCTCACTATTCCTACTGCTGCTTATGCTTTCCGTTCTGCTGCTGCTGCTTGTGCTTACTGCTGTTGCTGCTTTTCAGTTCTTTTGTTGCTGCTTTTCAGTGCTTCTGCTGTTGCTGCTTGTGCGTACTACTGCTGCTACTTTTCAGTGCTTATCCGGCTGCTCTCTCCCCTCTAGCTCACATATATACATATATACACATATACACACATCTACACACACATACATACACACACACAAATATATATATATATATATATATATATATATATATATATATATATATATATATATATATATATATATATAACCACAATAGCACTATGCATATATATACATATAACCATACTAGAGATGCACATGAACTCCTACTCTCCCATGATCACCAACACATCACCAAGAATTATATATATATATATATATATATATATATATATATATATATATATATATATATATCTCATATAATAATAATTATAATATTATAATAGCTATAACCATGGTAAATTAAATTAAAATATAAAGAAACAAACACGTGGAGTGCACCGCACCCGTGTCACACTAGATGTATGATACACTTGCGATACAGCTCCAACACACCACCAAACATATCCTGAAGGACACGAGTAAGTCTAAAATCATAATTATGAACAATACGAAGAGCTAGCTATTCAACTACGTGCCCGTGTCAAAATATGACATGTTCAAACCCCCATGTCGAATGAAAACCCCTAAATCAATCCGTATCTCCAAATTGTCGGGATACGGCCAATACGTATCCAATTATGGATACGATACTAGACACAAATAATTAAACACAAGTAAATTTGGTCTAATTGACCTATTTCAAAATACAAGATGTGTCAATCTCGGAATTCCCCCAAAATTGATACAAAATACCACATAACTTTCTCCATAGACCTCCTATGAACCTAATTCCAATTCCTATGGGTAACCTTAGTACATGGGATGGTTCCTAATGATTAAATTACAGATTTAGAGTCTAATTAGATAAAAGAAACTAAATTATATCTATTGAGAGATAAATTCCTAATAAAAATCCTAAATTGGGTGTCAAGAGCCTCCTCCTTGTAGATCCTTGCTCCTTCTTATAGATTCTTGCTTCTTCCATGTTCTAATAGCATCCAATGATGATTAGGAAAGGAATTGGAAAGAAATTCGGGTAGAATTGGTGTAGGAATGAAGAAATTTAGAAGAGAAAAAATCTAGATCTAGATTTGAAATATAAAATAAAGAGAGGGAGAGTCTCTCCCCACTCCGATGGTGGCCGGCCCCTAACCCCTCCTATAAGTTACTATAAAATATCCACAATACCCCTTGTGGCTTGTCATGAAAAAATTAATTAAGGAGGGAAGGTTCTAGTCTAATTGGTTTAACTAATTAATCATCCTCCTCATGAATGGGCTTACTATTTGGCTCAATTCTAACTAGAATTAAATGTTGGTCTATTGATCTAATCTAAAATAGTTAGGTCCACTAACACAAGTCTAAAATAAAATACTAACATCTAACAATAAATAAATAATACAATAAATAAATTTACAACATGCATAATATTTAATTTATTATAAAATAACCAAAATACCCTTTAATAAAAATATGGTAGTGACATACCCTTGGTCATCCGGGTTGACTATAATGCCGGTGGTAGCGATATTCTTCGAAGCATGCATTTGTTAGTAGCTAGGTTTATGATGTCACTACCACACTTATAGAATACAAATATTTTTTTCATTTTAGAATTATTAATTTTATTGAGTTATAATATTTATTTATATAAATATGCATGCTATACTATATGACTAATATGTTATTAGTGGTTAGTGATAAGACAAATTAACTCGACTAGACCATAGTGGACCTAACAAACTTGACATGATAACTTAACCTATTTATGAGACTAGTCACATTGGACCCAAACTAGCTAGCCAATCTCATTAATAAAGGATTAGACTTAATCTTCATTAGGATTAGAAGCTTCCTAGCTAACCATTTTTTTATGACAAACCAATAGGGATATAGGGATCATTGTACATTGCTTGAGGAAAGGGGAATAGGGGGCCGACCCTAATTAGGTGGCACTCTCTCTTTCCTCTCAATCTTTATCTCCTTTATTTCCAAATTAGGGTTCTTTTCCAATAGTTCATTCCTCCATCAAAACCCACCCAAATTCTTCTAAAATTTCTTCATCCTCACCATCTAAGGAAACTAGAAGCTAGCAGATGCAATGAGCTTGGAGAAGAAGGTGTTTGGCTTAGTGCTTGTGTGTCCTATTGAACTTTTATTGGAAATTCATCTCCCAATAGGTAAATTATGAAATCCTTCCCCTAATTACTTTCATTTGATAATTTAGAGCATGTAGATTTTACACATATATTAGGACTACCCATAGGGAGAAGTTTGGACTCCTATTAACTCAATTTAAGACTTCTACATTTAGTTTTGTGCTCATTTTTGGGAAAATCTGAGAATGGCACACTAAGTGGTTGTCATTAGGTTTGTTAGACCTAATTAGAGATAGATTGGTCATGTGATAGGTAGTATGGTGACCTTGACAGCGTTCTACTACCGATATTGTGGTGTAGGCTGGACGTATCTACGACTCATGCCCGAATTTTGGGTACTGGTCATAAAACATTTTTATGGTGGCCCATGCAGGTCCTCAAGTATGTCGATGTCGCAACTAGTAAGATATAATAGTAGTTCTCAGACTTAGAGTGCTATAACCATCCTGCCATAGGATATAGCATATAGGATATAGGATATAGTATAAGAGTATACTCAATCACAACTATGAAAATTTCTAAATTTATTTGTTTTTTGCTATCCTTTACAGTTCTGAATAATTGCTTCTTTGAAATTTTACTGTCCTTCTTTGATGATATCATATCTTTTTCCTTAATTTACTTCTTCTTGTCTTGATCTGTCTTCAGGATGCCACCAAAGACCAGGTCGCAGAGATCGGGACCCGCAGCTTCCGAGAGGTCTGCTACCTCTGAACCTGCTACCCGAACAACTGTAGTTGCTCCTTCTACTTCACCTGCTCATGTAGGAGTTTCAGCAGCCTTTGGGGGTCCTCCACCATCCCCTGTCCGAAGGGTTGTTCCACCTGTTACAGAGGACCTTCCACCACTACCACAAATTCCATTTCCAGGAGGTGTGCCTGTTGATGGGGCACAAATATTCGTACTGATCCAGGACATGGTGGATGCACAGAGGATGTCAGCAGAGTTTCAACGAGTTCAGGCAGAGGCACAGAGGGTACAGGCAGAGGTGCACCAAGCGCAGACATAGCTGATGAAGGAGAGTATGAATATTGCTCATCAGATGGCTCTACAGGCAGTAGAGAGAGTCGCTCAGCAACAGCAACACTCTGGCCAATAGCACCAGCAAAGGCCAGGCACTATACTGGACTTCAAGAGGATGTCACATCGGGAGTTCAAGGGTATTAAGGGGATACTCTATGATGATGACTAGTTGGAAGACATAGAGATGAACCTCCATTTGGCTCAGATTCCAGAGAGCCTGCAGATTGAGGCCACCGGCAATCAGATGTTCGATATTGCACTCACTTGGTATCGTATGGGGCAGAGACTTGCTATTCGAGGACTTACTTGGGAGACCTTTAAAGAGATCTTCAAGGAGAAGTTCTTTTTCGTCGTAGCCTTGGGAACCTTGGAGAGTCAATTTCAAGACTTGGTCCAAGGGAACATGTCGGTCGACGAGTATGCTGCAGAGTTTTGCTGCTTTAGCTATTTTGCACCATCGATGATTCGAGACCTAGGAGATCAAGCCCGAAAGTTCAGGAAGGGGCTGATGAGAGAGATCAAGTCTCATACTTTTGAATTTTGTACTACTACTTTGGAAGGCATTTGGATGGATGCTTATATTGTTGAGGATGATCTGGGCCTCAGTCCCAAGAGAGGATGCGACAGTTCTGGAGGAGCAAGTGGTAGCGCAAGACCGACCATGTGTTCCCACTTTCAGCAGTAGTAGAGACCGTTCCAGCACCATCACCAGCAACACCAGATACCAGCTCGTGGTCAACACCAGCAGCAGCCATAGAGGCAGGCACATCAGGTCATTCATTATGTATTCTGTGGAAAACTAGGACATACCAGGAAGGTTTGTCGAAAGAGGTTTGGAGTGTGCATTTTCTGTGGGTTACCCGACCATCAATTGAGAGATTATCTAGCTCATCCAGCTCAGGGAGGACTAGCTAGAGCATCAGTTCAGGGAGCACTAGCGAGGCCACCCGTAGTTCAGCAGAGGGGATCTCCACTTTTCCTGCAGTAATAAAGGTTCACTCAACACCAGCAGCAACAGAGAGGTTCACCTCAGGGGCAAGCTTCGCCATGATGGTTGAGGAGACAGAGGCAGAGAGAGACGTGATTACAGGTTCATCTCTTCTCGATTATATTCCATCATTTACTTTATTTGATTTTGGTGCTTCCCTTAATTTTGTATCTCTATCTTTTATTCTTAAGCATCGTTTAGAGGCGGAACCCTCGGCTAGGACTTGCAAGATCATGATTGCGGGAGACACTATCCTAGTCAGTAATTTTTGTAAGGATCGGAGGGTTTTATCTGGAGACCGAGAGTTGAGCTCGTGCTTACCAGTAATGCCACTTCCGGGATACAATATTGTACTCGGGATGGATTGGTTGAGTAGGCAACTTGCTAGTATAGATTATTGTGGAGGCAGAGTGATATTTTGACCACCAGGAGAGCCAGAGTTAGAAATTGCCAGAGGAACAATGGAGCAGAGTGAGTGCATATTTTATGAAGCTATGGTAGAAGAAGGGGAGCAGCCACATCCTTTAATAGCGGAGTTCCTGGATGTTTTTCTAGAGGAGTTGCCAGGATTTCTACCCGATAGAGATGTTGAGTTCTCTATAGACTTAGTGCTAGGCAAAGAGCCCATATCATCGCACATCTATAGGGTCAACAACAGCGAACTGGTAGAGTTGTAGGTTAATGAGTTGCATGATAAGGGCTTTATCATATCCAGTTCATCACCGTGGGTGCTCCGGTATTATTTGTACCGAAGAAGGATGGGTTGGTACGCATGTGTATTGACTACAAGGCTTTGAACAATCTCACTATCAATAACAAATATTCTCTGTCAAGGATAGATGATCTCTTCGATCAGTTGAGTGGAGCAAAGGTATTTTTAAAAATTGACTTTAGGTCAGGCTACCTCCAGGTGAAAGTGGAGATGGAAGACATTCCGAAGATAGCTTTTCAGACTCGATATGGCGAGTTTGAGTTCATGGTGATGCCGTTTGTGTTGACTAATGCCCTGACGGTATTCATAAACTTGATGAAACAGGTAATCCACCAATATCGTGATAAGTTCATAGTGGTATTTATTGATGACATTCTTGTATATTTGAAGACCCAGGAGGAGCATGAGGATCACCTGAGGATAGTTTTGGAGACTCTCAGACATGAGGAGCTTTACGAAAAG
Source organism: Iris macrosiphon (assembly GCA_036927795.1). Lineage (NCBI taxonomy): Eukaryota > Viridiplantae > Streptophyta > Magnoliopsida > Asparagales > Iridaceae > Iris > Iris macrosiphon. The sequence goes on from JAYESA010000002.1 coordinate 52,381,888, forward strand.
CTTTCAAAGTATGAGTTCTTCCTTGACAAGATTAAATTTCTTAGGCATGTGGTGACAGGTGACGGGATCTCGTAAAGCTTTCAACAGTACGGGAAGGTGATTGCCTATGCTTCCAGGCAATTTAATCTTGTCAAGGAAGAACTCACACTTTTAACAGTACGGAAAGGTGATTGCCTATGCTTCCAGGGAATGGTTTTCTGGGGAGGGTTTGGCTTACATTTTTAACTGTACGGGAAGGTGATTGCCTATGCTTCCAGGCAATTACGTCATCTTGAGAAGAACTACCCCACCCATGATTTATACTTGGCAGTGGTCATCTTTGCTCTAAAGTTGTAAAAATACTACCTGTACGGAGAGCGTGTGGAGATCTTCACATACCAAAAGAGTTTGAAGTACGTGTTCACACAGAAGGAGATAAATATGAGGCAGAGGAGTTGGATGGAGTTGATGAAAGATTTTGACATATCCTTGCAGTACCATCCTGAGAAGGCAAACGTAGTTGTCGATGCCTTGAGCAGGTATCCGGTGGCTATGTACTTGAAGACAAACGTACATTTACTGGCCGATCTTGAGAGTTTGGAGATTGAGGTGCTAGTTCCTGGTATCGAGATACAGATATAAGGATTGCAGATATATTCTGAGCTTATGGATAGGATCAGGGCCAAGTAGTTTGATGATGAGACTCTAAGGAGCATCAGAGCACAAATTCAGATAGAATTATCGGAGGATTTCACCATCGGTGATGATGGATCATTACGTCACAGTAATAGATTATATGTGCCGAGTGGAAAGTTGCGTGAGGAGGTTCTGCAGAAGAATCGCTCTCAATACTCGATGCATCTAAGTGCCAACAAGATGAATTAGTATCTGAGAGAGCTCGTATGGTGGTATGGTATAAAGTGGGAGGTGGCAAGCTTTGACTACAGATATCTGGTATGCCAGCAGGTAAAGGCGGATAGACAGAGTCCAGGTGGATTGCTTCAGCCTTTACCCATCCCAGAGTGAAAATGGAAGCATGTAACCATGGATTTTGTTTTGGGTCTTCCGCGTTCTCCTAGAGGAAAAGGTACAATTTGGGTCATCATAGACAGGTTAACCAAATCAGTCCACTTCTTGCCATTTAAAGTGGAAATGTCTACGGAGAAGCTAGCAGAGATATACGTGCAACAGATTATCAGATTGTATGGAGTTTCTGTGAGCATCATCTCGGATTGGGATAGTTGTTTCACTTTCCACTTTTGGAGGAGTTTACAGGCTATCTTGGGCACCCAACTCAAGTTCAGTATCTCATACCACCCTAAATAGACAGGCAGTCGGAGAGGACTATCCAGAATCTCGAGGATATGCATCGTACTTACATCTTAGATTTCAGAGATTCTTGGGAGGATCATCTCCCCCTGGTAGAGTTTGCTTACAACAACAGTTACCAGGCCAGTATTGAGATGTCACCATTCGAGGCTCTATATAGACGGGGGTATCACATACTATTGTCATGGGATGATGTTGGTAAGAGAGCCTTGTTGGGGCCAGAGATGGTCGTAGATGCAGCAAAAATGGTCAAGCTAATTAGGGATAGACTTCGAGTGGAGCAGGACAGACAGCGGCATTGGGCCGACAGCCAACGTAGACCTTTGGAGTTTGAGGTAAAGTTTTGTTTTTTATTGTTGTGATTTAATATTTAGATTATGTGTTAAGGCTGCATTTTATTCTAGGTTGGCGATCTGGTGTTTCTACAGATTTCTTCGACACGGGGCACGATTCATTTTGGTAGAGGCAAAAAGATTAGTCCACGGTATATCGGACCCTTTAGTATTCTTGCGAGGGACAGTGTAGTGGCTTACAGACTAGGCTTGCAGCCTGCACTAGAGGGAGTACATGAGTGTTCCATGTATTATAGCTGAGACGGTACGTAGAAGATCCTAGTTACATAGAAGATCCCTCGGAGATCGAGGTTGGTCCGACTCTCAACTATCTCGAGCAACTAGTAGAGATCCTGGATCGAAAGGAGAAGGTATTGCGGAACCAGACTCTTCCTTTGGTTTATGTCGCGTGGAGGAATCACTCATGGGTGAGTCAACCTGGGAGAGGAAGGATGAAATGCACGAACAGTACCCATATCTCTTCGAGCCTTAAGGTATAGTTCTTCTTGTTTATTGTGATTCTTGTGCTAGTTTAGTTTTTTTTTACTTCTAGGGACAAAATTATTTTAAGGAGGAAAGACTTGTCACTACCATATTTCTAGAATAGGGATATTTTTGTTATTTTTGAATTACTAAATTTATTAAGTTATAATATTTATTTATATAAATATGCGTGCTATACTATATGACTAATATGTTATTAGTGGTTAGGGATTAGAATAATTGATTAGACTAGACCCTAGTGAACCTAACCAACTTGACATGACAACTTAACCCATTTATGAGACTTATTATATTGGACCCAAACTAGCTAGCCAATCTCATTAATTAAGGATTAGACTTAATCTTCATTAGGATTAGAAGCTTCCTAGCTAACCCTTTTCTTTATGACAAACAAATAGGGGGTATAGGGGTCATTGTACATTGCTTGAGGAAGAAGGAATAGGGGGACGACCCTAATTAGTGGGGGAGGGGAGACTCTCTCTCTTTTCTCTCATTCTTCATCCCCTTTATTTCTAAATTAGGGTTCTTCCCCAATAGTTCATTCCTCCATCAAAACCTACCCAAAATCTTCTCAAATTCCTTTATCCTCATCATCTAAGGAGACTAAAAGCTAGTTGGTGCAAAGAGCTTGGAGAAGAAGGTGTTTGGCTTGGTGCTTGTGTCCAAGTTGTGTCCTACTGAACTTTCATTAAAAATCCATCTTCCAATAGGTAAATTATAAAATCCTTCCCCTAATAAGTTTACATTGATGATTTATAGCATGTAGATTGCACTCATACATTAGGGCTACCCATAGGAAGGATTTTGTACTCCTATTGACTCAATTTGAGACTTCTACATTGAGTTTTGTGTTCATTTTTGGAAAAATTCGAGAATGGCACCCCAAGGGGTTGTCATTAGGTTTGTTAGACCTAATTAGAGATAGATTGGCCATGTGATAGGTAGTATGGTGACCTAGAAAGTATTCTACCATCGATGCTGCGGCGTAGGCTGCACGTACCTACGACTTATGCCCGAATTTTGGGTACGGGTTGTGACATATGATAACCCTAGTTAGTTAACTATAGCAAGTCGTATGCATGTTTGGCCATGATATAATTGTTTGTCTATTCATCTAACTTGCCCTGTTATATTCTATTTTCTTTCGACGCATGGTTAGAGTACAAAGTTATACTCGGGTGAAGGTCTGCAATCCCGGTTCTTATTTGGTTTAAAGGTTGTGGTCCTGATTCTAAGTAGATCCTATGCCCTTTTGCCGGTCGTCGCCTTATCTCTCTTTATAGTTAGTTTATTGTTAGTGCACTAGTCCTTATAATTATTTTATCGAGACAAGTACATTGGTACCGTAAAAAGCTCAATCCATATTTATTTAGTTATTTGGTTGTCTCTTTTTCTGCTGATTATGGTTTTGGTTTATACCTTGGGCTCCTTTGTGTTACTTGTTGCTTGGGGTTCTGACCACACTGGTTTTGTTTGGCCATATTTACCCTAAGAGAACCAGGATCCTCCGTAGTTCCAGTAAGATGGCTTGCACTCGTAGGACTGCGGCCGTAGCTCACTAGTTGATTTCCTTCTTCAACCCCTCATTTTAATTTCTCGATTTGTTGTGTTATCAAGAGGGAAGAGTTAGCTCCTTATAGTTTTGAGACTACTGTCAACATGATATATATTAGACCATAGCTGGTACATTTGATCATGTATAATTTTACTCTGCTAGTGCAACATTTTGGATTCATTAGCCTCATGATCATGTGGTATATATTTTAGGACGTCTCTTTACATTAATATATGATATACTCTTGAAATTGTTGTTAATGGATTGAGATACTAGGTTTTTTCGGCCTTAGGAATGATGTCATAGCATGCTAGAGTCCACCCATTTATCTTTTGACAATCTTAGCACATTATGGCTTACTTCAGTATTTTGCAAGGTATGGTTGGCCATGTTAGTCCTAGTATTTACCCAGTATTCTGGTAGCAGGGCATGACATCACTCCTGATATGCAGGGATTTATGGAACAAAATTACTTGAATTGTTAAGATAACTTCCTGTGGTTGATTGTTTGTCCCGGTCCTGAATATACTTGTCAAGCTCCTGTCCAGTCTTGCATCATGTCTAAGGAAAAATTCTTGAGTACCACGGTCAAGAATTCTTGATAACTTGTCCAGGCTAATAACTTGAATAATAATCTAGAAAGCTTCTAGAGAGATTTCCTGGCTACATGCAATCCCGGTATCCCATCAACACATGATGGATTTGGAGGTCTCCATCGTGAGGGGCACACTTCTGGCACGCCTTCGTGTATTGCACTACTAGAAAAATGATTATACCTGATTTAATTCTATGCTATGTATCCTTACGCCTGGATAAACCAGATAGTCTGTAGGACATGTGGGTGTATGGAATCTTAACCTGCATTTACTAGTAATTAGGGCAGTGATAACCCTAGTTAACGACTGGTAGAAAATTGTAGGACATGATTGGCCATAATTGCTTGATTTCAAATCTAGTCCTGTCCTGATTTATCTAGTAACTGATCCAGAACTGTAATTTGAGCACTGTTACCTGAACATTGATTCCCGAATATTTCCTAAAACTGGTTTTAACTACAAGATTATACCTGTTGCACTTAATTACTATTTTTCTTATGCCATTACTTATTGATTTGTCTGCATGCTGGTTTTAGTTCCTAAGTTGGCTCCCTTGTGGTACTTTGCTGTTTTGGGGTTTGAACCCACCAGTTTTGTATGGCCAGATTTCAGAGCAACACCGCAGGATCTTCCGTACTTCTCTCCTCAAGATGGCGAACACGAGCAACACCCGAGGACATGAGTGGGTTTCTCCTTTATTGTCAACTTAATCTTGTATGATTATTCTTTTGAGGCATTTAGCCACCGATGACGTATTTAGCTCATGTTTTCGAACCTTGATACTACAACCTGCAGGCCTACATGTAAAGCATATTCTAGACTATAACTAGAGCTGATCATGTAATATTGTACTCTGCTAGTTTTTTATCTTGATAACTAGCTTCATGATCTTCTGGGTATGTATAGTTTGGGACTCCTTACTGTTATATGTTTGGTGATCATATATCTTGTAACTTGTTGCTAGCTTGAGATTGAGACTCCTATTATTTTTTGACCCTGGTACGACTGATGGATTTTAGAGTAAACTCCCAAATGTTTAGACAGCCGTGACCGTATCTCGGGGTATAGAGTACTCTGGTATACGTATCTAGCTTTGTCTGCCCCTGCTCTCCACTATTTTGGTTCTGGGGCATGACATGCATACACGACATCACGCCCAAGGGACGAATATCGATTCTATGTAGTTGGGGCATGAAAGATTCGATGACATTTTAACATATTTTGCATGCCATTGTCTTCCAACCAATTATTTGAATAAGTCACGACATGCTATACGAACCATGATAGCAACTACTTTAACATGCAACTTAATAAAGTACAAAAAATATCTTAATGATTTTGAGGAGTCCCTTTTCCTCCCTAATATACACCAATTCTGTTCTAAGAGTTTTTTTTACCATAAGAACATCCCAACATCAACAAGCATTGGGTTTTTTTTGAGGTTTTTTAGATCTTCATCAATAGTTATTAGCCTGATTATGAAATTTTATGAACTATACAACTCTAGTACGATTGGATATACCTAACCAAGTTTTTATTAGCAAGATCTCTTAGAGCACTAACCTTGTATACAGAATAAAAATTACCTTGCTCAGCCATATATACAATCAGTAACAATTTTACTCAAATTCTTAAATAAATTCTCAATTATGGCTTTGATCATTATGTGTAAAACAAAGCAATATAGATTTATGCAGCTAACATAAAAGAAACTGTCAATAGTTTATTTGGAAATTTTAGTCATTGTAGCCTCTTGTCCATAAACCTACAACAATTTGCCTTTCATTCAATAGTTAAATATGAGGAACCAACAAACCAAAAAAAGCAGTTTATAATTGGTGTAGATATTGTTTATGTAACACTAGAATCCATTCAAAACCCAGAAAGGTACATAATGAGTACACTTCATACTGAAAAGAAAATTATGGATCCGATCATCAATAGCTATTATCTTGATTATGAGTATTAGCCTGATTATGATTATTTTAACAAATATTTTATTTTAAAGAGTCTTTTTTCCTCCCAAATATACATCAATTATCTGTTTTGGAGTATTTTTACCATAAGAACATCCAAACATCCATAAGCATAGGTTTTTTAATCTGTCAGATCTTCATAAATACTTATTAGTCCCATTATGATTTTTTTAACAAATGACTAAGAAAAAAAGTGAGGGTGCATTAGTGTTACTTCTTATATAGCTGCAACAAAGAGAAATTGTTCAAAAAATTTGCTAACCGATCGACAAGCGAACATATAAAAACAACCATTGTTCTATTCAACCGGATATCCCCTTTACTTGGAAAATCGTAGTTGTATATGTTTTAAGATTTTTTGTGATTTTTATGTGTTGATAATTTGTTCCACAAATTACATGGTTAAATGACAAGTGTAGGCACTATTGAAAACATGATTACTACAACTACTAAAATTCTACACCAAGTGGTATTGTTCGTACCGAACAATATTGAAGTTGAGAAAGAAATATTTTTGGAAAGATTTTTAACTCCATAGAAGAGGCATAAGATTGTTATCATTCTTATGGAGCAAAGCAAGGGTTTAACATCCGAAGGCAAAAAAAATATTCAGAGGGAAACGAGGTAGCTTGGACCCAGCTTGTATAATATTTTCATGTAGCTATGAAGGAACCTACAAGAAGAGGAAAGATAGGGAAGATGAAGGTATAGTAAAAAAGAAATACTTAAACAATGAGAGAAGGTTGCAAGGTTCGAATGAGTATCATCAATCTTAAAAATACAGATTTGTGGAAGGTATCAATTTTTTTTATGATCACGGTCATTCATTTGTTACCCCAAGAAAAAGAATTCATCTGAAATCTAGAAGATGTGTTCGTGCTATAACGAAAGCATTACCAAAATCTTTTAGTCGAGAGGGACTTCAAGTTAATAAAATTTTGGCACTTTTTGGAGGCTCTTCCAATACCAAGTATGATGAGAAAGATCTTTATAACCATCTGCGGAATATAAGGGCATCTTTAAATGAATGTGGATATGTTGAAGTGGTAAAATTTTATTTTAATTATAAAGCATAAAGGAATAATGGTTTTTATAATGCCAATGATAAAAATGAGCAAGGAAGAGAAGTGAACTTCTTTTTGGTCAATGGACGTTCACGCTTGGCTTATAAACAATTTGGAGATGTGGTTATGATCGATACCACTTATAGAACTAATAGATATTTTATGTCCTTTGGACCTTTTACAAGTGTGAATCATCACCGTCAGTCGATTCTATTTGGTTGTTCACAGTTGAAAAATGAAGTTGAAGCAATATTTGTTTAGAAATTTTAGCATTGTCTTTAAGCAAATAGCATCACATAAGTTACGTCAGGCAAATAGGTGTTCATAGTCACTTGGCGCATGGGTAATATAGCCACTTGGCGTATAGCCTATAATCGGATCAGGCACTTAGTCGGGTCTAACACCTGGTCACTGAGATTACATACACTTACAATCATTAAAATCATGCATGGCATCACAAAATCCAATAAAACCTCCAAACTAAGCAAAACAATAAAACGTGTACATATGTCGCATGAAGATCAAGGACGCAAAGAGTTAGTGCCGCATAGGTTAAGGCCGCATAAGGTCAAGGCCACATAGGAGTCATTGTCGCATAGGTCAAGGACACATAGGATCAAGGCCGCATAGGACTCTCGGCCGCATAGATACTGTCTGCATGAGAACTTCGTCTTCTCCAGACAGTAAGTTCAGCCATGGCCAAAAAGCTCCAAAACTGAAAGTTGTTTCCTCAATAAAAACTTTATTTTAAATCCAAATCAAATAAAAAAATTTAACATCATAAAAATTGAATGCTATACCACATGGAATAATTATTTTTTAAATATACTAATTTTAAGTAGATCAAAACCAAGAAAAACTCATCGAAGCCATACAAATGCTTAAACAAAAATGTAGATCTAATCACATCCATCCATCAAAATTGAAAACTCCAAATATTAAAGTGCTTAAAATCATAATTTACACATATTAGACTAAGAAAATGCAAAAAAGCAAGAATTAAATTCTAATAATTTCTCCATGTCATGCAAGGTGTACTTGCCTAAAATAAAGAAGAGAGAAAACTAAGAGAATGAGAGAAGAGAGAGAAAGAGGTTGACTTATATTGTAAGGGCTTGAGGTTTAGACCATGGGTTCAACTCATGACCAAACCAACCCAAACAAATAAACCATGAGCCTAATTGAAACAAAGAATGGGCCTAGTCTCCATGCAACCTAATTATCATGCAAACAAGAAATAATACGTTCTAAATATGTATATCGAAAACGGAGAGAGATATCTCTACCCACCTTAGAAATATTTTGTCCTAGGAATTCAAACCCAAGGCAAGCTAAAGAAATTAGAACAACCACTATGTTAGCTACAAGCATATTCTACACAAGCAATCAAATTAATTACATAATAAAGAAATGCAACATAACAGAGCATCGGTGAACGAATCACAATATTCGAGATACGAAATCCTAGGAACAAATATTCCTTCTGAGTCAAAAAGGTACGAATACCGAGATCGGATATCGTCCTCACGCTCCAACTTCGACTATCCTAAAGTGTGATGACACCAAGCAACTCGGACAAGACGGATAGCCCAATTCTTGAGCACCTTCTTCCTTCTGTCCAAAATAGATCTGGGTTGATCCTCGTAAGACAAGTCGGTACTAATGACTAGCTCAGAATGGTCGAAAAGATAACTCAGATCCGGGATATACCTACACAAAATGTGATATATAAAATATATCGTACACCTCACATAGCAAAGACAGAAGGGCAAGACAATAAGTAATATGGCCTACCCACTCGAGGATATCAAACGGACTGATGTATCACGGACTAAGCTTTTCGGGAACCACGAATTTAATGACTCCATGGGTTGGCAAAATCTGCAAGAACATGTGATCGCCGAAACGAAACTCTAAAGGCCTATGGTGCTGATCCGTCTAATGACGATCTTTATCTTGCATAACTCGAAGTCGCTCTCTAATTTGCTTGACCACTTCTACTGTCTGCGTGATAATCTCTGGGCCTAACATCTTTCACTCACACATATCATACCATGCCACTCGTGACCGGTACTTTCTCCCATATAATGCCTCGAATGGGGCCATTTGGATACTAGTCTGATATCGGTTGTTATACGAAAACTCAACAAGATGAAGGTGATCTTCTCAAGACCCTATAAAATCTAAAGTTCAAGCCCGCAACATATCCTCCAATATTTGGATCGTTCTTTGTGACTGTCCGTCTGTCTGAGGATGACAAGCGGTACTGAACCTTAACTTGGTGCCTAGAATCTGGTACAAGCTCTTCCAAAAATTAGAGGTGAACCGAGTATCTTGATCTGATACGATACTTATTGGAATACCGTGCTGTCTTACTATCCGTCGCATTTACATCTTTGCCAACTGCTTTGTACATTATTCTACTCAGAAAGGAAGAAAATAGGCTACTTTAACAAGTCGATTCACTATCACCCAAACTACAATATGACCAGTCGGGGATCTAGGTAAACCGGTCACAAAGTCCTTCGTGATATGCTCCTACTTCCACTCCATAATAGGAAGCAGTTGCAATAATTCTGTCGGTCTCTGCTGGTCGTCCTTTATTTGCTAGCATACCAAACATCGAGAGATGATTCACGCAATCTCCTCTTTATCTCGTTCTACCAGAAATATTGCTTGATATCTTGATACATCTTTGGTACCCCCTGGATGAATTGAATACTGGGAACTGTTCACCTTGGTCATCACTTCTTATTGGATATCTCCACTCGGCACACAGAGACGATGTCACTACCATATTTTATAGGAAAGGGTATTTTAGTCATTTTATATTTAATTAAATATTGTGCATGATAAATAATTATTTGTTGTATTATTTAATTATTGTTATATGTTAATTATTTATTTTGGACTTGTGTTAGTGGACTTAACTAGTTTAGTTTAGACTCATGGACCAACATAAATTAATTGATTAGAAGTTAGCCCATTTAGAAAGCCCATTGTTAAGGAGATGGATTAAATTAATTAAACCATTAGACTAGAAGCTTCCTTCCTTAATTATTTCTTCATGAGTGTCCCCAAGGGGTATATTGGACATTAGATGATAGCTTGAGGAAGGGGAAAGGGGGCTGGCCTATATAGAGGGGGGGATTTATTTCTCTCCTCTTTTTATTTCAAAACTAGATCTAGAATTTTCCTCAAGCAAATTCTTTCATTCCCACTTTATTTCCCTACCAAATTTCATTCCAATTCCTTTCCAAATCACCATTGGAGGCTAGTAGAGAAAGGATCTAGAAGGAGGAAGCAAGGATCTACAAAGAGGAGCAAGGATCTACAAGTTGGAGCCAATTTCATCTTATTTGGAGGTTGCATTGGAAATCCATCTCCCAATAGGTACAATTTAGTTTTTCCCCTTAGATTAGTTTCTAAATATGAGATTTAACCATGAAAAATCAACCCATATGCATAGGCTACCCATAGGTTTTGATTTTGTGTTCATAGGAGGCCTATTGAGAAAGTTATGGTACTTTTTGTGTCAATTTTGGGAGAATTCTGGGATTGACAATTATTTTGTGTGTCAATTGATCCTATAGATCAATTTGACATGTGCTTGTGTGTTTGGGGCTAGTGTCGTATCCATAATTGGGCACGTGTAGGTCGTATCCCAACAATTTGGTGATACGTGTTATTTTGGAGGTTTTTCCCTCCAACATGGGACTTTGTACATGTCATATTTTGATGCGGACACGTAGATCTATATTTGATTCTTCGTATTGTTCATAAATAATATTTGTGACTTGTTCGTATCCTTCGGTGTACATTTGGATGTGTGGTGGCCTCGTGTCACATGCGTATCCTAGATCTAGTGTGATACGGTATGATACTATCCATATGGTTGTGCAAATTATATGTAGATCTATTTCTTGTATTCTTAATTCATGGAGAATGTATTTGTACATATATATATATATATAGATATTTATATATATATTATGGTATATATAATTATGCTTCTTGTGTCTTAGATCTATGTATTATGTATGTACTATATGTGTATTTATTATTTAGCTATTCTTCTACATGTATAAATATATATATATATATATAATATATATGTTATAATATGTATATATGTTGTTACTACATATATGTATGTTATTATTATATGTGTTTAGTATGTATTCTATATAGTTATAACTATGTATATATATGATACTATATTATAACTATGTATTATTGTGTAATTATATATATATTGTATATATATATATATATATATATATATATATATATATATATATATATATATATATTGTATATATATATATATATATATATATATATATATATATATATATAAATATATATATATATATATATATATATATATATATATGTATATGTATGTTTAAATGGATATTTATATGTTTATATTTATATTTATATATGTATGTTATATGATTATATATACATATACATATATGTATAGTTATCTATATATATTAATATGTATGTGTGTGCATGTTACTATAAAGTTATTATGTACATAATACTAGGGAGGGTGTATGTATAGTTATTAATAGTAATTATGTATATAGATATATATATATATATATATATATATATATATATATATATATATATATATATATATATATATATAGTATGTGGGTTATATATATATATATATAAGCGACTGCAGCAAATGGTGACAGTCGTCGTCACCAAAGCAGCAGCAGCAGCAGCAGCAGCAGCCGCTACAGCAGCAACAACAGCCAATGGTGACAGCAGCCGCAGTTGTCACCAAAACAGCAGCAGCAGCGGGAACACTAGCAGCAATGACGACAGCATTTTGGCGATAGCTGCAAACCGTCGCCAAAGAAGCAGCAGCAGTGGGAACAGTCAGTAGCAGCCGCGACAGCAGATTTAGCAACGGACATAACCGTCACTAAAGGGGCAGTGTATCAGAGTATCAGGATTTCAGAACTATTTTTTGTGACAGTTGGCAGATTATATATATATACTTATATAGTTATAGATAGATATCTATATATATATTAGTATTTAATATATATGTAAATATATTCTTAAATTGCTAATTACATTATAGTATATATATAATAATTAGTATAGTATGTATATATATATATATATATTACGGGTAGTTAATATAACAAGGTATTGGGTATTACCTTGAGAAAACCAAGGTAATTGTGGATACCCAAGATATTGGGTTTGGGTATCAAGTTTGTGAATTATTGTTGAGATACCAAGTTGGTTCAAAACCACGGTACCTATTTAATATTTGTAATTATGATTCTATATTATCAATAATTGTTTGATATATAGATATATTAATGTTTTATCTTTAGATTTACGTATCCGGAGATACGGTATCCTAATATTTAAGATGTGATTTTTATGGCTTAGACTTTAGTATCTTGAACCCAATATTTTGTGTTAGACTTATTCAACCTAAAAATAGGTAGTTGACCATAGTTGACCATAGTTGACCATAGTTTGACTATAGTTGACCATAGTTGACCATAGTTTGACTTTTGACTTAAAATTGACTTATTGACCTAGAAATTGACTAATTTAACTTATTCTCTTTCCGGAACCTTGTATTGATGTTGTATTCCATATCTAGGTCTTTGAGGCACCGTATCAGACATCTGTGAGACTATTCTTTGGACTTCAGGCGAGTATATTCTCTGATAGTTTTTTATTTACGATATCCTCTATGTTTATTGTATCTAGTGTAGATATCCATGTTCTCTTGGCACTATGGTTACACGGATTGGTATATTCGGATCTCGTCATGAGATATTATTCCTTGGTATATGGTGTATATGGTGCAAGTATTGTTTCATTGGATATCTTGTACATGTATAGACACTGATTCTCGGGAAGACTAGTTATCTTCTTGGGAAATCTCGTGCCATAGCATACCGTGGTTGGATCTATTATACCAGTCGAGGGTGGGGAGTACTTTAATATAAATATATGATCAATACCCCTATTGTATCAAGTACTATTATTGAATAGTATTGATCATACACCGCACGTATGATTAACTAGGCCATATATATTGTATCATGTTCCCTAGCCGATCACATTTTAAAGCTAATACTCACACACTTAGTCATTAGTATCCTTGTTTCATTGGCATATTATTCATTATTATATTATTCCAGTATTAACTTATTGTATAAATATCTCTCGTATCTATTGTGCATCTTGTATATTCATATCTAGTTACTGTTACATAGTTTTTATCATTGATTAGAACTGCTGTTAGAGATGTACTCTGCTCCTATCATGACTGGATATATTTTTCCAGATGACACTGAGGAGGTGTACCCTACCTATTATGGACCTCAGGATGCTGTGGGTCTAGAGTCTGAGGCCCTGGCTCAGGAGGAACTTATCCCAACTAAGATAGTTGACCCGAGTTTGGTAGCTTCTTAGTATTCTTTGTACTGGATTTGTCTCCAACTTATTTTGTTATTACTTTCAGACTCATTGATGTATTATTTTAGACTCATGAGTTGTTTGTGACTTTTCTATTCTTTATCTGATTCGTGCTCATTTCCATCTTAGATATGTGATTCAGTATATTATTATTGTTGGTGGTTTATTATATTGTTAGATTGATAACCTAGACAGTGTTCTACGGCCGATTCTACGGCGTAGGCTGGGCGTTATTTTTGACTTGTACCCATACACCGGGTGCGGTTCGTGACATACAATTTCCAAACCTAAGAGTTATGTTCTCATGAATTGCCCAGTCCTACCTGCGACATGACACTCTCTCTGCCCGAAGTTTCTGGATCTGCGAATCCTTCGCCTGAGCTACCCTGATCCCCTTAACAATGGTAGACTAAATCTGTAAAATTTCCAATACTCCTACATCTTATTGAAGTACTCTCCAATATCCATCTTTTGAAGATCGTCTAAGATATGCTTCTGTGATGCCAACATGTACGCAATGCCCCTTATACTAAGAGCATCTACTACAACATTTGCTTTGCCTCGATGGTACTGGAGTTCCACGTCATAATCCTTCAATAGTTCTAACCACCTCCTCTACCTCATATTATAATCCTTCTGGGTAAATACCTACTTTAAGCTCTTATGATTCATGAATATTTTCACCAAATCACCATACAAGTAGTGCCTCCATAGATTTAGTGCAAAAAAACTGTTGCTAGCTCTAAACTGTTTGTTGGATTGTTCTTCTCATGATCTCAAAGCTGCCAAGATGCATAAGCTATCATCCTTCTATGTTGCATCAAAATACACCTAAACCCCTTGCCAGATGCGTCTGAATAAATTATAAATCCTTCGAAACCTACTAAAAGCGTGAGGGTTGGTGCATAAATTAATCTTTTCTTCAATTATTTAAAAGCTGTCTGACATCCTGCAGACCACACAAAATTATCCTCCTTACGCATCAATCGGGTCAAGTGTGCTGAATTTCTTGCGAAGTCTGCAATAAACCTTCAGTAATATCCTTCGAAACCCAGAAAACTACGCACCTCGTCTACTATCTTGAGAACTTGCCAACCTTTTACAGCCTTAACCTTCTTCGGATCTACTGTTACTCCTACTCTAGAGATGATGTGACCCAAGAATGATACATGATCCAACCATAACTCATACTTTCTGCGCTTTACATATAACTGGTGTTCCCTCAAAATCTGTAAGACCTTCCGAAGATGCTCTTCGTGCACCTCTTCATTACTAGAATATACAACAATGTCGTCTATGAAAACTACCACAAACTGATCTAGGTACAGCATAAAAATACGGTTCATCAAATCCATGAATATCGCTAGAGCATTAGTCAACCCAAATGGCATAACTAAGAATTCATATTACCTATATCGTAACCTGAATGCTGACTTGGGTATGTCTTACTCCCAAACTCTTACTTGATGATATCCTGATAGGTGGTTGATCTTGGAGAAAAACTTAGCTTTGTTTAATTGATCAAATAAATAATTTATCCTAGGTAATGGGTACTTGTTCTTCACCGTTACTGTATTCAATTTCCTATAGTCGATGTACAACCTCGTTGACCCACCATCTTCTTTACTAAAACTACTGGCGCTCCCCAAGGTGATCCACTAGTTTGGATAAAAAAAATTTGCCTTCAACTATTCTAAGTGTTGCTAAAGCTTGTCTAGTTCTGATGGTGCCATCTGGTGAACCTTACAAGATATTGGTCCTGCTACGGGAATCAACTATATACAAAAATTTACATCTCTTACTGGTGGTAGCCATGAGAATTCTTCTGGGAAGATATCTAGAAACTCCTTGACTATCTCAGGAAGCTGTTCTTCTGCTATCATTACTGCCGTAATCCTCTTTTCTTGTTGGTCTCCCATAGATTTATCAAAGACGAAGTTTTTTGTGCCTGGGATACTAAATAATATCATACCCATATAGAAATCTATTATAGCATGAATGTTTCTCAGTCAGTCCATGCCAAGGATAATGTCAAAGTTACCTATAGGGAACTCGATCAGCCGTGCAGGTAATAAACGCATGTAAACTACGATTGGATACGCTATACACACCCTAGTAACTTCTACGAGCCCATTACCAGTAAGTATGTTCAACCTCTCTAGAAATGTCTCAATCTCTAATCCAATGCATGTCGCATATCATGCTGATATAAAAGAATGAGATACACCCAAATCAAACAATGCTACAGGAGGATAAGATGCAAAAGAGATGTTACCTCCCACCACGTCGCCCAATGCCAAAGCTTCCTCCAGAAACAAAGAGAATGCCTGCCTTGGCCCTGTTGTGCTCCATGTTGCTGCCTTCCTTGGATATGTTATTGTGGCCTCTGCGGTCCCTGTTAAATGTTTCTCTACTGTTGGTATATTTGAGCCTGCATCGATAAAGGATGTTAGGTTAATGGCTGTACTGCTACTGTCGGCCCTCTGTGCTGAACTGCCCCTGGTACTAATAGGGCTGGAAATTTTTGGACTAACACTCCTGGTCCCTGCATCATAGGACAATTGGCAATCAGGTGGTCTGGACTACCACTCCTCATATACAACCCATTGGCTGTCCTACACACATCTCTAGTGTAATCTTCCTTGCTACAGTAAGTACATCACATAGGTGCTCCCTGGCACTGTTGTTGTTGTTAATGTCTCGGTTGTTGCCGAACTGGTGTTATCACTATTGAAACTGCTACCCTCCGTTGCGCTGAATTATGAATACGAACTTCGAGTGATGGTGTTGACATTCGGGGTTCTCTTCCCCTCTTCATTCATTCTGAGCATGAAACCTCTTTTGGCCTCCCGTTCTCACCGATAACCTCTACATAGTAAGCTCATGCCTTCAAGCTGCTATAAGTACTTATTCATATATCTAATAGTCATGCCCATCTACTAGTTATAGAATCTCCAAATGAATTCCTTGTTGGAACTTCATCGCTCTATCCGACTCCGTAGCCATCATTGTAGGAGCGAATCTGTTCAGCTTGCAAAACTTGGCTGCATACCCGTCTACAGTCCTACCGACCTGCTTGAGACCGATAAACTTCTGGTAGAGCTCATATTGTGTTACAACTCTAAAATACTTAGCCCGAAACTGAGTCCTAAAACTATCATAATAGGTAGGACGCCTCAAGCCGACCTCCACTAACACCTACCAGTCATGGGCATGGTCTTGAAGCTGCAATCAGACCTGATCAACTTGTTTCTCAGCCGAAACCTTTGCTGCTGCCAAGATAACTTTGATGTCTTAGAGCCACGCTCCTGTTTTAGTGATGGCATAAACTGTGTCGTCAAAGTATCTTAGGTTCAGTCAAAAAAATTTGACCGACGCCCCAAATCTGTCCTTCCGCCTCTCTCTGAACGGTTTAGGTTTGGTGTCAGTCTTGGGCCCTTTAATTTGTTAGGCGAAACGGGTTGAGTTTGCGTCTCCAAATCGATGGCAATGACTTTAAGGACCCAATACCCATGTCTTATCCAAAAAATGAATATAGATAATAGTTTGAGAGATTGTGTAGGCTATGAGTTGCTGAGGATTAAACAAAATATATCTGCTGTAGATTTTATTTTAATCTGCTAGAGATGGAGAATAATATGTCATGCTTAGACATAATACCTCTTGAAGAATTTGGCATTGATAGGGATCATTATCAAATCTCCATTAGGCTTAGCAAGTATGTAGGCTCCGTTGAAAAATACTGTCTCCACCACATAAGGACCTTCCCATTTAGCCTAAAATTTGTCTTCGCTCATATAGGTTGTGATCATAGGTCTCCTTACTGAAAGGACCAATTCACCAACCTGGAATATTCTTTCATTGACCTTTCGATTAAAAGCTCTAAAAATTCGTACTTGGTATAGTTCAATACGTTGTTGAACATGCAGGAACTTTTTATCCAATGCTTCTAATTCTTGTAGGCGTAATTGATCATTATTCTTTACTATTAGCTCATTAGCAATATCTATTATAAGAGAAGGCATCTAGATTTTGAGTGGAAGGACCACTTCATATCCATAGACCAGAGAGAATAATGTACAACCAGTTGGAGTTCGAACTCTCGTACGATAAGCCCATAAACACTCTTCGAGTTTCTTATTCCAATCACACTTGTTGGATAAGACAAAATTTTTAAGGAGTTTGATTATTGTCTTGTTGAAGGCTTCTGCTAAGTCCTTGGTTGCTTAATTGTAGGCCGTAGATGCTATATTGTTGATCTGATTCTTGTCACAAAATCGATAGAATGCTTGACTAGCAAATTTTGCCCCGTTGTCATGTATTATCCTCCAGGGAACATTGAAACGATAGATAACATAGTTTTGGATAAAGTTAATTACATTGGACATTTTAATTTTGATAAGTGGGACTGCTTCTGCCCATTTAGATAAGCAATCGGTTATTGCAAGTATAAACCGATGTTCTTTTGAAGAAGACGGACTGATTGGACCAATAATATATATTCCCCAAGCTTCAAAAAGTAGGGTGTAAGAACTCTGCTAGTTGGTGAATAAAATCAGCATAAATTTGACATGATCTGCATTTAAGAGCGTAGTCTATGACATATGTCACCATGGTGGGCCAATAATAACACATTCTCCTGAGGAAGTCTTATAATTTAGGACCCGGCTGATGTGCTCTATAGATGCCATTATGAGCCTCACAGAGTGATTGCCTCACTTCAGGGTTGTAAAGACAATATAGTAGCAATCCATCATAAGAACGATCATATAATATTTTAGATGAGGCATCATAGTATAATCTGAGTGAGCATCTTTTAATGGAAGTAACATCTTTCGGATCTTCTGGAAGAATCCCATAAGGACCATAGTTTATAAAAGGGTTTCTCCAATCTTTATCCATCTGGGGCAGGTAATACCATATTTACAGAGAAAGCCTGTTTGAATACATCACTCATGCTTTTGTCAGAATCCTACAATGATGAGTAAGAGGAATGAGAATGTATATTTTCTTTTAATTCTGAACTTTCAGGACCTGTTGGTGGTGTAACATATCCCAAACCACGACCAGTCCATTGGTAGTATATTTTTGGCTTGCCTTTATGAGAGATATGACATATAGGAGTCCGTCTAGCTTTTTTATAATTTAGTCCCAAGACAGATTTTAAGTTGTAGCCCATCCTTTGTATGATATTCTTGACTGGTTGACTATAACGATACGATTGCATATTTTCCATATTCTGGTCAGAAGCATTAGTCTGTGCGACCCTTTTGTTTCTAGCTTTGCCAAAAATTATATGACGTTGCTTATCCTGTCTTGCTAGGACTATGAAGTATGCCTCCTCATATTATTTATATGATGAACCATATTGGAATGGAGATATAATGGGTATTGACAGTGGTTTGTAGAGGTGAAGAGCCTCTAAGAATTTTTCAGCAAAGGGTTCAATATCAATGTAGTGTAAAGTAGAGTCTTCTTTTTTATGAAATATAAAATTTCTTCATCTTCCACATAGTCGGCAGAATCTTCATCCTTAACAGAAGGCTTGACAAGATTGATGACTAGGGGTTGATTCATAAATGTTGATGGTTTGTTACGATAAAGGTCGATAACAAGTGGCTCATTCTCCAGTGTTGGTTATTTATTTCATCGAAGGTTGATGAGCAATGGAGATGACTTCTGCAGGTCGATACCGAGAGGCTTCGAAGGAGCTGGACGAGTAGTACATCCTTTGACTCTGATTACCAGAGGTTCTTATTTTTGAGTGTTTTTGGCTTCATCACTAGCTTGATTAGCTTTCACTTTCATATACTCTGGTGTATATAATGCATAGTCTGCGAAATAGGCTTCGACACCTTTGAAAGGTTTAAGGTCAACTACCTCTGTTTTGACCTCTCTTCTACTGTTCACATACTTAAAGCATTAATTTAGGGTAGAGAGTACAATTTGATACTCATGTATCCATGGTCGACCCAGCAAAATATTGTAGGATACATCAGAGTCAATCATATAGCATGTGACTTCAGTACATAGATCGCCTATTTAAAGTTTTAGGCGTATCTTCCCTCTGGTTTACTTCTTCCATTATTAAAACCTAGAATTGTAGTATTGGTACCAGACAGGTTGTGCATCGGTATCTTCAATCCTCTCAGTAGACTTTTAGGAATGGTGTTGAGTGAAGAACCATGGTCGATGTGAATCCGGTTCACCTTAATAGATTCGATGTAATCGATAATATAGAGGACTGTCATGCTGATTATCTTTTAGTAGCATGTCATCTTGCATGAATGTGATATTAGGAATCTTCTCGACAAAATTATGGAATTGAGGACACACTAATGGCTCTTCATCAGGAGTCTTGAGTTGAGCTAAGCATGAGTCAGCATGTATCAGAGCTTCACTCAAAGCTTCACAGGTCTCCTTTGATAAATAAAGCAACTCGAATATGGAGAGTCGGGCTGGGGTATTGGCCAGTTGTGCCAATATATCAAAATTGTAGGACTTTTCAAGACAATGTGGCACATTCTTCTTCAGAGATTTGTTGAAGCGTACTTCCTTTTGCTTTTCTTTCTCTGCCGTAGTAGGCTTCGACGGACCAGGTTCGGTTGTGACCGAAGCAGCAAGAGTTGACAAAGTAGGAAGAGTGTCAAGAATATCTTTAGGGACAGTCATAAGTTTTATGATAATATTTGTTGGACCTGGTACCAATCATGGCTTCTTCTTTGGACATCAAAGAAAGTACCTTGTTACAAGACTTGAGTTTCTTTTTATCATGTCCCTTCTTGGAGCGAGTCTGTAGGCTGGTCTTATCGTAGCCCAATCTACTATGGGATTTATTGGACTGTCCTCAAAGTCATAGAGGAATACATTATCTCTTTCCAAACTTCAAACCTTCAGCTTTCTGAAAATTATACCATATTTTTTGCATTAAGTGTACAGATTGTTGGCTGTATCGATAAAATTGGAGGCGATCCTCCTTAAGCACCTGAGTCGAGGTCGATGCTCCAATGGTTGCAGAAGGAGGAGGAGGAATTTGTTTAGGAACGCCTTCATAAGAACTAAAGATTTTTTGTGCCCTATATACCGGAACGCTGCCAATCATGGACCATTGCCGCTGTGTGAAGTAAAGCTTGATAGTAGAGCTTGGTGGGGCAATATTCCGATTTTGAAATCTGACATCGAGATATATATCTTTCTAATGTTGGTCCTGATCTCCGTCTGAATGAGGATCCGTAGAAATTATATTGCATAATTTATACTTCTTACTCTTCTAATTTTTTGAATTGGAAGATGCTGCTCCCTTTTCCCAATCTGATAACAGATCGGGATGAATCTATATAATCTTACCATGATCTATGGTAAGACGTACAAATTCCTCTGTTTTACTTCTAGGAGGCAAAAGATTTACCACTTTTATCGTAGCTCGAGGTATTGGGATGATGCCGTTGGTGACTTCTTGTGCTGGAAAGTCATCGAATTGAAGAAATAACCTATTGGGAGTTACTGTCTTTTCTTTGTTGTGAAGGATGATAGCTTTAGCATCTATCAACTGCTGTATCTTCCTTTTCAAAACATAACAAGCCTTGGCAGGGTGATTTATATATCGGTGGTACAAGCAGTACTTCAGGTCATCTATTTTTCCAGCCTCATTTGGTCGCATGACTTCAGGCATATTCAACTTTTTGCTTTTTATCAAGCATTCGAAAATGCTGGGGATATTGCTCTCGTCAAAGAAATATTCTTTCTTAGACCTGGAAGATTCTTTAGGATTTTGTGTTGGAGGAGAGGTGGGTCGCTTTGACAGATTTATCGCTAATGCCTCATTTTGTTGTTGTGATTATTTGCACTATTGTAGGGACGCTTTCCTTACACATTGGTTATTTGTAACCCGAAATTATGTGTCATTTTTGTATTGCCTTCAGCAGCTTCGGCCCCGATGATGAATATCGTCTAGTCTTAAAATTGAGTTAAACCTATCAAGAGCCCTACTTTAGGCAGTAGGTTCTTTTTGCAGGAATCATTGAATGTGGAGTCTGGAATATCGGAGGGTAAATTCAGAGTTGCCTGCTTGAAAAGCTCAACGAATTCATGAGCAGATTCCTTCTCCTTCTATTTGATATTATGAGTAAAGACATCGTCATATCCATGCCTCCCTCATAGAATCGTGAGAGGAAAAGATACTTCAGGTAAATTATGATACCAATCGTAGGCTATGCCGGCCAACCTTGCCATGAATAAATCTGGTAAGGAGAGGATACTCTTTTTGCAAATGAGCCATCATTATATTGAAGTAATTGATATATTTGCTCGGTGATGTCCTGCCTTCAAACAAGACTATCAATTGGGGTTTATATTTAGGAGGAAATAGAACATTATTCCAATGCGGAGGATAAGGATGTTTTACCCCCAGCTTGCAGAGTTGGTCTTTGTTCTTTAAAATATTGACCTTTGCACACAACTCTCAAATAACTTTGAGAGGATCTTCTGGTCGGAGTGGTACGGCTGATTTATAGGATCCTGGTTAAACATGAATTATCACCGGCAGAGATCCAACCCCAATATTGAGAAGATTAAGATTTGGTGCTATTTAATCTTGGTTTATGACCGCTTCTGGATTTGTGTTATCCTGTAGAGGCATTTTTGCAGGAGTCAACTGCGCAGGTATAAATAAAATTATTTAGATGGATGCTGGTGTAGCAAAATATTGGGCTGTCATTATTTGATGTATATTTTGTATCATGGTGTACATGTCCATGAGAGCGACCCCTAATGAGTTGAGACGTTGTTCGGTGGCTTCTGATGGAAAAGCTTTTTGTTCATCACCGATGGCATAAATGCTAATATTCCTGCATACGTCCGAGAGATTGGTAGAAAGAACCGTCTAGTTTGAGTCTACACTGTCAGTTTCAGTATCAAGGGATTAATACCCCCAACCTCTAATTCTGAGTAATAGGGATTCTCATGACGAATGAGCTCCCGTCTTTGAGAACGAGTATTTTGGTATACTCCTTTAAATGGGTCAACGAGTTGGTCAAATCTTCTCTGGCTGGGTGTTCTTAAAGAATTTCATCTTGATTGTCTCCTACCACGGGGAAGATGCAAAGCCATATATGCTGAAGCAAAGAACGGTTCATCATCCTGCTCCTAATTATCAACTTGCTTTGTATGTTGAGGCTTAAGAGACATAGTTTAAGTTAATCGGTCAAGTAATATCAAACTCTATTGTAATATCAAGAGTAATATCAAACTCTTCTGATGCAAAGAACGGTTCAAGTTAACCATTTTGCTGATGCAAAGCAACATTCAACTCTATGATAATTGCAACGATGTTCATTAGGAAAAAATATTGTAATATCAAAAGGGCACCTCTCTTTACGTTTTTGTACAATAAGCTCACATGAATCAAAAGAGGGAAGAGAAGAGGAGGAAGAGGGCAGACTCTGCCTCTTTACGTAAAAAATATTGAATATTATGTGCACACTTTTGGTCCCTTGTGTATAGAGTGATGTGCTGGCTTTTGTATATTGAATCTTCTATGCATATTTTTGGTCTCTTTACATGAGAAGAGGAGGAAGAGGGCTAGTTATTCATCATATCACGAGTTTTTGCTCTTCAAAGAGGAAAGAAAGTTGTCTCTAACAGTCTTCTTGTGCACACGGCACAATCAACATGTTGTGTAGAGATTGCTCCTGTATGGTGCATATTCTGTGGCGTAAACAAAGTTGGCATAGTTTATCTACACACATTTAATTTTGTAAGGATGTCTTGACCTGACGCACGAGTGACGCATAAATTTTCCTCCATTGTGCCCGTAATCAAGATATTAGGAGAATGATTCTCCTTGACAAACACTTTATTTGTGAGCTGGTTGATTTGGACAGCGGTGTCCATGCCTTGCTTGCCTCGCATATTATGACCAATATGCATGGGTTGAGGAGCTTGGTTGTGGATCACCCTTTGCTCAAAATTGTGCGAGTTGAATGAATTATATCCCTTGTTTAATGAAAGGGATTCAGAAGCTTGCGTGTGGATCACACTTTGCTTGAAATTGTGCAAGTTGCGTGAATTGTATCCCTTCTTTAACGCAAGGAAATTGTCCACTAAGTCATTTTTCTGAAAATAATTGACAGGAGAACTCTTGTTAATCAGAATGATATTTCCGTTGTAGGCAGCAACTTCGGGATATGCATAACGAGGTTTGGGCACCCACACTTTCTGAGTTTTTCTCGACTTAAGTGCAGATTGTTGTTTGATAAAATAAACGAAAGAAATGGAAACAAGGTTTATACGAAACCTGCTCTTTATGTTTACAAACAAGCAATACAATTAATCCTATACGAGGATGTCGAGTATAATTTTTTAATTTGGGTAAATATTGCTATAGGAGTCTGATCTGCAGTCGATCACTTTGTCCCTTGGACCACACGATGATGAAGAAGTGTCGTAGAAGACAGAAAGCAACTTCGAAGGTTGCTAAAGAGAGTGGATGCTCGATGCCAAAGTCGTCGATCACTACTCTTTGCCTGAGCTCTGGATTCTTCTCTCTTGAAATTTGCGACCAATTTTTGACCTATTTTTTACTCCCTTCTCCCCTCGACCTCTGTTGATAGAGGTCTCTATTTATAGGGTTTTAGTGACAGTGACCACTCAGTCGGCATAGAAACCGAGTAGTGGAAAGTACAGCACCCTTTTATACGATGGTTAAAATTACCGTTGCCCGCGTATAGATGACCTTTCGAATGAGCGTGTGACGCGTGTCCAATTAAGAGACAATGCGTATAACTGCTGCGAAGATCACGGCATAAAATCTACGTAGGTACTTATCCCTCGCGTAGAGAAGGTTGGCGTAGAAGCCAATAACTGTCACTATGGCGTAGAAGCCAAGTAGGCATAGAAGCCGAGTAGGCGTAGAAGTCGAGTAGGCATAGAAGCCGAGTGGGCGTAGAAGCCGAGTAGGCATAGAAGCCGATTGGGAGTAGAAGATAGCTGATCCTTCTCCCTTGACTGAGGCCTTGAGCGAATTCCGGACCGAATAGCCTTAATACGCACCAATGCAAATGTGGCCTGAGTTGGCGTAATGTGCCACAGTGATGATGTGGATGTTTTAGCCAAAATTACAGCTTTTGGAGATATAATCAAATCTCTTGCATTAAATACAGAGATCTGCCCCCATCCTGCGCATTAAATGCAGAGGCGTGTCTCGAAGATCTGCCATCATTTTGCGCATTAAATACAGATACGCGCCTCGAGCTCT
The DNA here is from genome assembly GCA_036927795.1 of Iris macrosiphon. Lineage (NCBI taxonomy): Eukaryota > Viridiplantae > Streptophyta > Magnoliopsida > Asparagales > Iridaceae > Iris > Iris macrosiphon. Next base: position 52,406,951 of record JAYESA010000002.1, read on the forward strand.
GTCATCACTCTGCACTTTAAATGCAGAGACGTGCCTCGAGCTCTATATGAATAGTAGCTTTTAACGTGGCATTCTGTTTGCCTTCTGTGGAGCGTAAGAAGCTCACGTCTGCCTGTGTAAAACTAGGCAGCATAATCCTTTGTATGCGTAAAGACAGTTTACGCCAAAGGAGATGTCACTAAACGATGGTTCGGTGACGTTTAATCAAATCTCTTGCATTAAATGCAGAGATCTGCCATTATCCTGCGCAGTAAATACAGAGGCGTATTTTGAAGGTCTGCCACCCTTCTACGCATTAAATGTAGAGACATGCCTCGAGCTCTGTACGAAGAGCAGCTTTTGACGTGGCAGCCTGTTTGTCTTCTGCGGAGCATAAACAGCTCACGTCTGCCTGTGTAAAACTAGGCAGCGTATTCCCTTGTATGCGTAAAAGCAGTTTATGCCAAGGAAATGGCAGTAAATGACAGTCTGGGTTGTTGTGCCGTGCCATCATTATAGCCTTCGCTTGGGTAGTCGTGCAGTACTCTTTGTCAGGAGTCCAGACGTCAGGTTCACTGCATGATCTGACAGGTTTATTTCGAAGAATACGAAGCGTTCCTCGTATACTTCAATGCTGCTTTGAAAGCGGATGAGTTTTACGCCATAAAGGTGATGTAGCACCCTTTTTATGCGAAAGCAGCCTGGACATACTACATTACGTTGATGGTCCTCGAGCTTATATTTTACGCTGTGCTCAGCGAAAAAGCTCAGTTGTACGTAGATGGCTCTGAAGTCATCCTTTTACGCTGCCCAGCATCAACATGCTACGTATAGCTATCCAGCAATTTTTCATGCTTCTACAAGACCCCCTTCAAAGCTTTCAAATTCCTCGTAATTTGAAACGCTTTGAATGAAGCATGAAATGGTCAATTCTGACACGTTCTTCAAGGATTACTTTATGGCGGAGTTATTGGGGATCCGTTGGGATTCGATGGGTTCTTCCTCGCCTATATAAGGCTGAGGAGTTTAACCTGTTCTTCCCACATTTCCTTCACCATACAGAGATGATCGCCGGAGTTCGTCTGGTCGACTTGAGGAAGAAGAAGACCATGTTCTTCCAGCATATAAGGAGCCGAAAAAGAAGGCATCTTCGAGCAAATATCCTCCACAACGATGGATCATGGAAGGATATCATAGCCTCCTTTGCTCGGGATAATCAACAATTTTGTATGGCGGTTCTTCGGGAGAGAGAAAAGGTCGTATTTGACCACACAGTTTGCAAGCTGTATCTTCTCCCATTGTTCGTGGACGAGAGAAGACAAACTAGCTCGGTCCTCGAGTATTGAGTTGGGTGAAATACCTCAACTCAATCTATCATGGCGTATGGAGCATGGGATCTACATAATTTATGCAGGCCCAGTTTTTTATCCTCCCGCCATTAATCATTTTCTTATTAGTCGATTATGAAAATTGACTAACTGCTAGAGAAGATGGATGAAGAAGTCCACCAATGCGAGAACCTGGCAGAACAGACTCTAGGTGTGGCCTTCCGATGACGATGAGGAAATCCTTTGTAGACGTGTTTTCCCTCATATTTGTTACGTCCCAGTCCCAAAATATTATGGAACTAGGCCTCGTGGCATTGGCCAGCTGACACGTCTTCGAGGATATCCCAATTTAATGGATCCTGGTGAAGTGTGCTACGCTGTCCTAAATCTAACAAGTCTAATATATCAACAGGCAGTGTCTAATCTTATCCACAAACAACAAGTAAAATACTGAAATGAAAGACTGGAATATAAGGACATAGTCGAATGACATAATACAACTGAAATATGTCTGGTGGGAACAAACCCACTACAAAATATGCTGATAATCTGAAATAAAGTACTGATAAGGAAAGTGACTAGAACAACGGCTAACTAGGTAAGGAGATACAGTCATAGGCAGAAGGCCTACCAATCTGATCAGGGGTACTCTGATGGAAGTACCTCCAGCTCCTCGTCAAGAGCAAATCTCGCCTCCACACCTGGGCCATAAACTATGGGATAATAGGCCTCGTCCAGATCTGAAAGATAACCAGGTCCTCAGAGGGACGTAACAAGATACAATATGCATGCTGGATATAGTACTGAAATAAAAGTAAAGAGGGGGTGTGCTAACCATCTAAGTGAATGCAATATAAGGACAACCTAGGAACGTATAAGTAGGTGTAGGCATAACGTCCAACGTCCTCTAGAGTGTGGTATCTGCAACGTCCATCATTCCGAGGAATGAGGTATCTGTGTATAAGTATATCGTCCACACTCTAAGGGCATGGTGTCTATAATGTATATATACGTCCGTAACACTCCGTAGAGCGCGGTGTCTGAATATAGGGAGTCACTGGGTCTGTGGTTCCTCTGGATACCACGGAATCCGGTGGGGGTATCCCATATGTTTATCAGTTGTCCTTCCCGCCCAATGTAGATACGCAAGTCGAATGCACGACTTGAGTGTACCGTATCTAGATGCCAAGTCTCAGCTAACTATACTACTCTAGTAAACAGACTAATCCGTGATGCATGTCATATGCACCGATAGCGAATCGGGTACGCGGACCCGCATCCCAATATAAATGTATCATCGTGTAAGTGTCACGGTCTACGTAGATATCTAATATCCTCACAGTGGGTGAGTCAGCTAGCAACTAGGTCAAGTACACTACTCATCGACGCAATGTCGACCGCACCCGAGTCATTCTCGGACGCGCACAGTTCATGTATATTTGAAATATTTAACATTTAAATTTAAAGCAGTAATCCAGCAAGGTATACTTGCCTGTCCCGGGTAGCTGCGAAATCCAAAGCCCTGCTCCTGATGCCTCGGCAGTACTGTCCAGCAATCCTATATAGGATATAGTAATGACCAAATTAGTCGCTACAAAAGCACGACTAAGACACACTGTTTGTATCTACAGCTGTCAAGGGTCGGGGCTGTATGTATATATAACTAACACTAACATATACATATACACTATATCATATTTAGTTATTTTAAATAAAATATTATATTTGTTCATTAGTACAAAAATAGCACTTATGTATTAATTAGTATATACTAACAATACACCTATTAAATATCTGTACATAATTTGTAATAACACAAATTTATATATTTAAACATATACATCCATCTAGATTGAACATACATACATAATTTTATACATGCTACATATGTATAAATATTAATACGTAAATATACTAAGAAAATAGTATTATATTTTATATAATATTTAATCACAGAAATTTCTTTTATTACGATTGATATTAAAAACTTACCATTTTATACATTGTAAATACGTACATATATTTATATATATCTACATATAAATATATATATTTATACAAAATAGATGTTTATATACATACATAAATACACATATATAATTTCCATTATATATAATATTAATTACAATAAATATATATATATATTACAGAATTTATACAGGAGTATTTTAGATATATATACTGATAAATACAAAATACAGTATTTAATATTGAATACGCATTTAAATACTTAAATTAATACATGAAACTATATATACATATACTTGCAGCCTTAAATACGTACTCGAATACTCGTATTTATACATAAAATGATGTACCTCAGTGAAGCTCGGGTCAAGGGGAGTCCGGTGGTGGATCGTCGCCGACGGGGGTGGCCGGACAGCGCTCCGGCGTCGCGCGGGGAGGGGTCGGCAGCAGCAGCGGTTCAACACAGCTCCAGCGCTGCGGGGGCGAGAACTCTCCGGTGCGTCGACGTCATTGGCTAAAAATTTATGGGGAGGAAGAGGACTGGCTGGGGGAGGGCTCGGTGAAGTTTGGTGGCCGGAGGTGCGGTGGTGGCGGAGTACGAGACGATGGGGTGGTCGACTGTGCACTCGGGGGAGGGAGCAGTCGGGTTGGGGATGTCGGTGGGGAGGTGGCTGCCGGCGGCGTAGTGGTGGTTGGCGGTGGTGGCAGGTGGGGGGTAGCTAGGCGAGGGTGGTCGGGTCAGTGTGGTGGCGTTTGGTGGCGGCGCTTGGCCGGTGGGAGGCGGCGGGGAGGATCAGCTGGGGTTTGGCTGAGAGGAGAGGTTTAGAAAAGTTAGGTTATTTTTTGGAAGTTTTGGTTTTTGTTTTTCTTTTAATGAGTTGAAATGTGGGTATATGTAGGAGAGAGAGTGAGGGGGGACTGCCTAGGGGTTAGGGCCGGCTGTGGGAATTTGTTAGGGTGTTGGGAAGCTTCTACATGATGAGGGAAGGGTTAGGATTTAGTTATTCAAAATGTAGGGCCATGATGTGCCCTACATAAAGTGATGTAAGTACATAGGAAAGGGGGGAAATCAAATGCATATGATTGGTCATGACCATTTCTTTTCTCCATGATGGTTTAGGCCAATGAGAGGGGGACACCTCGTTGCAATTTTGCAATTAGGCCCCTAACAATTTGGTATTTGCACAATTAATTAGAATTAGGGATTTAATGTGACCAAACACCATGTTTGGTGTTCCTCATTGGACTATGATGGTGTTTGGTGTTTTGTATGAGGCTTGTGGGTGTGGATGTGAATTTGGGTCCAATTTAATTGAGGTTAGGTAGCCACATTAATTAATTTATAATTAATGTAACGGGTGTCTCTAATTTAATTTAAATAAAAATCGGGAGTCTAAATTTGGTTGGTCAAGGGTCTTTGGTGTAGTAGGCTCAGTGTACGATATTATTGTGATCTGGGTTGGTCAAAACTTGTTGAGGTTGGGTCTCAATGTCAATTGGAACGGGCAGCGAACGTAATTACGTATTTTAATTAATTTGTGCGCGGACGTTTGCAACGACTTTTGTGCGACTAAAATCAGGCACAAAAATCCGTATCCGGGGTTTGTTCTAGGTTCAATATGATGGGTTTACATGTCTAGGTCAAATATGTAGCATTCGTTTTAGGGCAACAGCTATGGTATCAACCCAATTAATCAAATCATTTCACAGGTATTTATAATACTAGATATTAATCATAATTAAATCAGATTAACCCTAATCATGCTAATTAAATAATTTAACCCTAATTTCTAGTCAAGGGGGTTTACAACATACCCTCCTTAGAGCATTTCGTCCTCGAAATTAAAACAGACATATAACAAAATTATTGAATGAAATAAGTACTATCACATACCTAGGCCTTCGAAGAGATGGGGAAAACGTTATCGAATATGGTCCTCTCGTTCCCAGGTTGATTCACCTGGTGCATGATGCCTCCATGCGACACGAACTAGAGGGATAGTCTGGCCTCGCAGTACCTTCTCGCTTCGGTCTAGGATCTCTACCGGCTCCTCCTGGTATGAAAAGCTTGGACCAACGGTGATCTCCGAATGGTCAAGCACATGACTCGGATCCGGTATGTACCTCCTCAGCTGAGATACATGGAAGACGTCGTGAACTCCTTCCAGTGTCTGTGGCAAGGCCAATCTGTAAGCAACTTCTCCGACGCGCTCTAGCACATCGAAGGGTCCGATGTACCTCGGACTCAGCTTCCCTCTGCCTCCAAATCTGATGGTTCCTCTAGTAGGTAAAATCTTCAGGAACACATGTTCTCCCACCTGGAACTCTAGGGGTCGTCGATGCACATTAGCCCAATGCTTCTGCCTGTCCTACGCTGCTCGTAGATGCCCCTGGATCTTCTTCACCTTCTCCACTGTATGGACGATCAGCTCTGGTCCTAGAATCTGCCTCTCGCCTACATCGCTCCAACATACTAGGGATCGACACTTCCTACCATACAATGCCTCATAGGGAGCCATCTGAATGCTCGCCTGATAGCTATTATTGTAGGAAAATTTGACCAAGTGCAAGTGGTCCTCCCATGAACCGCTGAAGTCAAGCATACATGCCCTCAACATGTCCTCCAGCGTCTGAATGGTGCGCTCGGATTGTCCATCTCTCTGCGGGTGGTATGAAGTACTGAACTTAAGGCGGGTACCAAGACTCTCTTGCATACTCCTCCAAAAGTATGATATAAACCTCGTATCCCGGTCAGACACGATACTGACTGGCACTCCATGCAATCGTACAATCTCCCTCATGTACATGTCTGCCAAGACTTCCGTAGATTGCCCAACCCTGAAGGGTAAAAAGTGGGCAGACTTGGTGAGTTTATCTACGATTACCCATACCGCATTGCGACCACTAGGACTCCTCGGGAAAACTGTGACGAAATCCATGGTGATGTGCTCCCATTTCCACTCCGGTATCGGGAGCGGTTGAAGTAATCCGGCAGACCTCTGATGCTCAGCCTTGACTTGCTGATACACCAGACACTTAGCCACGAAGCGGGCTATCTCTCTCTTCATCCCGTGCCACCAGTAGTACTGCCTCAGGTCTCGATACACCTTCTTGCCTCCTGGATGTATAGAATAGGTCGAACTGTATGCCTCCGTCATCAGCTCCTGGCGTAGCTCTTCATTCGGAACATAGAGACGATCTCCATATCTCAAGGTCCCGTCCTCGTGTATACGCAGTCCCGTCTGTATTCCAGCCTCTGTCCTCTGTCGAAGCCTCTGAAATCTGGCGTCCGTCGGCAAAACAGCCTTGATTCTCTCCACCAATGTCGATTGCACCTGGAAATTCGACATCTGGCCGTCTACTCCGGGTATGACGACTTCGATACCCAACTATTCTAGATCTCTCAATAGATGTTATTGGGTAGTCAGGAAAAATGCTATGGGCTTCCTGCTTAAAGCATCGGCTACCACATTAGCCTTTCCCGGATGGTACTGTAGCTCAATCTCGAAGTCTGCCATCACTTCGAGCCAACGTCTCTGCCTTTGATTCAGGTCCTTCTGTGTGTAGACGTATTTCAGGCACTTGTGATCGGTGAATATCTCCATGCACTCTCCGTACAGGTAGTGCCTCCAAAGCTTCAAAGCAAAGATCACTGCGGCAAGCTCCAAGTCGTGGGTAGGATAGTTCTTCTCATGGGTCCTCAACTGCCTAGAGGCATAGGCCACAACCTTCCCATGCTGCATCAAAACGCATCCTAATCCTTTTCCGGACGCATCGCTATAGATCACGAATCCTCCGGGTCCAGAAGGTATGGTCAAGATGGGTGCTGTAGTCAGACGCTTCTTCAGCTCGTCGAACGCCGTCTGACACTCCTCTGTCCAGGTGAACTCCTGATCCTTGCGGGTCAAGCGGGTCATCGGCTCTGCGATCCTTGCGAAGTTCTCTACGAACCTTCGGTAATATCCGACAAGTCCTAGGAAACTCCTCACCTCCGTGACGTTGGTAGGGGTCGGCCACGTCTCTACAGATAATATCTTCGCGGGATCTACTGAAATGCCATCTCCCGAGATAACGTGTCCAAGGAATGCGACACGATCTAGAAGAAACTCGCACTTGCTCTGCTTGGCATAAAGCCTCTCTCGTCTCAGCGTCTCTAGCACTAGCCTCAAATGCTCCCCGTGCTCCTCGTGGCTCTTCGAATACACTAAGATGTCATCGATGAAGACTACCACGAACTGGTCCAGATACTCATGGAAGACTCGGTTAATCAGGTTCATAAACACAGCAGGCGCATTTGTCAATCCGAAAGGCATCACTAGGAACTCGTAGTGACCATAACGAGTCCTAAATGCTGTCTTTGGAATGTCCTCCCTTTGCACCTTCACCTGATGGTAGCCCGATCTCAAGTCGATCTTCGTGAACACCACTGCTCCTGTCAGCTGGTCGAACAGATCGTCGATTCGCGGTAGAGGGTACTTGTTCTTGATAGTCAGAGCATTAAGGGCTCTGTAATCAATGCACATCCAGAACGTCCCGTCCTTCTTTGATACAAACAGTACTGGTGCTCCCCAGGGTGATGCACTAGGACGAACGAATCCCTTGATTTACAACTCCTCTAGCTGTAGCTTCAGCTCGTCAAGCCCCTTCTTCGCCAACCGGTACACATTTGATGATACCGGTGCTGCTCCAGGTACTAGCTCAATGGTGAACTCTACCTCTCTATCAGGCGGTAGGCCTGGCAACTCCTCTGGGAAAACGTCCTCCAACTCTGCAACAATTTTTGGGGGTGCCGTCTCCATCGCCATGTAAGCTCTAGCTGCATGTCCTACTCCTCGCTCGATGGTGCCTCGCATGAATTCGAACTCCGATTGTCCTGGCAGTCTAAAAGTAATGCTACCCTTCCGGCAATCTAGTACGGCATTGTACTGGCTTAACCAGTCCATGCCCATAACTACGTCAAAAGCTGGCATTGGGAGTACCAACAATCGCGCTCTCATCTTCCTACCACAAACTACTACTGAGCACGTTCTAATGGTGCTGGTAACCGGTACGATGCCTCCTCCAGTAAGTATTCTCCAACTCTTAGGTAAGGGGGAGGTTGCTACTCTATGCATTGCTACGAATCTACTAGATATAAATGACAGTGTAGCTCCAAAATCAAACAGTGCAGTTGTAGGTAATGATACAACTAGAATTGTACCTGCGATAGCCTCTTCTTCTGGTTTCTCCTCAATAGATGCTAAAGCAAAGGCTTGTCCGCGCCTATGCCCTCCTGCCTGCTGGCGGGCCTGGTGGAAGTGTACCTCCTGTGGAACCAAGGGTGGTCCTCTCTGCTGTCCTCCAGTAGCTGGTGGACGTTGTCCTCCTACTGGGGGTGGTATCCTCAGTGGTGCTGCTGGTGGCCTCTGTCCAGTCTGGGGTGCTGCGTCTCTGCGCTGGGGGCAGTCTCTAGCAAGGTGCTGGCTGGCTCCACAGACCATGCAAAGCCCGAGCTTGTTCCTGCAGTCTCGGATGACGTGTCCCCTCTTGCCACAGAAGTGACAGGTCGGAAGCTCCTTCTGCTGGTACGGCGCTGTCCTCTGCTACGCCTGCGCTCCTGGACGGTGGATCGGTCCTTCTGCTCCTTGCTGGGTCCTGACTGGTACGTTCATGCTGGAATGTCTCGCTCCTCCTTCTCCTATAGCCTCCTGGATCCTCGCCTTTGATAGGACCTCTTCATTAGAGATCCTCGCCTGGGTAGTAGTGTACCTCTGCAGCTCGTGAGAGAGGCCATGGTAGAATTTCTTGGCTTTCTCCAGGTCATTGGGGATCAGGGCTGCTCCAAATCGGCTGAGTCTGCTGAACTCTCCGTCGTAGGCGTTCACAGTCAGGTTTCCATGCTCTAGGTGCAGGAACTGAGAGTACAGGGCGTTCCTCACCGTAGCTGGGAAATACTTTGTGTTGAAGTGCTCTAGAAATTCCTCCCAAGTCCGTTGTCGGCCAATGCTGCGCTCTATAGAGTCCCACCAGTGATGGGCGTTGCCTGTGAGTTGGGCCCTCACCGCGGTTATCCAGAGATCGGGGTGTAGCTGCGAACCCTCTAACAGCATCTCAGTGTTGGAGACCCAGTCTGAGATCTACTCTGCCGTCTCCTTGCCCGAGAAGGTATCCGGGCCTATCGTTCTGAAGCCTCGTACAGTGCCTGCTCGCTGGGCAGGTGCAAGTGCTGGTGCTTGTGCTGGTGCTTGGGTAGGTGCCCTCTCCAGTACTGCCATCAGACCCTGTCTTAGAGTCTCCGTCTGCTGCCACTGGGCCTGCATCATCATCTGGAAGAACTACATCATCTGGGGCTATCCCTCCGCTGGTGGCATCTGAGGTGGAAACGGTGGAGGTGGTGGAAGCGGTACCTCCGGCTGTCTCCTTGGGGTCTCCTCGGGTGTCGGCCTCTCGTACTGCGGCATCGGTGTTGCCCTCGAGGTCTGCCCCTCGAAGTACTGCCTCGGAATCATCTGTGATGCCTGGCCCTCTGGCTGCTGCGTCTCCTCGTCGGGAGAGACCTGATGCCAGTGCATCATCGGGGCCTGAGGGATCACCTGTGCCTCTGGCGGAGGCTGCTCTCTGGGTGGTCCCTGAGTCGTATCATCCCTCGGTGCGGCAGGTGGTACTATGGCACCGAGTATCTCATGTCGTCTCCGAAGGTTCATCTCGCTGTAAGAGATAGAACTTCATTAGAAAGAGTACGGAATAAATCAAACAGGATTGAAATATATTACAATTCGGAAGAGGTTCAAAGGCGTAATCAAGTGGATAAGACTTAGTAATTTCTATCCTATTGCAGGCTCGCTGGGCACGTTTCCATACCACAAACGATAGATGTTTTGTGTTTCAGACCTGCATGGGCCACCACTAAAACCATGTCACGCCCCAGTCCCAAAATATTATGGAACTAGGCCACGTGGCATTGGCCAGCTGACACGTCTTCGAGGATATCCCAATTTAATGGATCCTGGCGAAGTGTGCTACGCTGTCCTAAATCTAACAAGTCTAATATATCAACAGGCAGTGTCTAATCTCATCCACAAACAACAAGTAAAATACTGAAATGAAAGACTGGAATATAAGGACATAGTCGAATGACATAATACAACTGAAATATGTCTGGTGGGAACAAACCAACTACAAAATGTGCTGATAGTCTGAAATAAAGTACTGATAAGGAAAGTGACTGGAACAACGGCTAACTAGGTAAGGAGCTCCAGTCATAGGCGAAAGGCCTACCAATCTGATCAGGGGTACTCTGATGGAAGTACCTCCAGCTCCTCGTCAAGAACAAATCTCGCCTCCACACCTGGGCCGTAAACTGTGGGATAATAGGCCTCGTCCAGATCTGGAAGATAACCAGGTCCTCAGAGGGACGTAATAAGATACAATATGCATGCTGGATATAGTACTAAAATAAAAGTAAAGAGGGGGTGTGCTAACCATCTAAGTGAATGCAATATAAGGACAACCTAGGAACGTATAAGTAGGTGTAGGCATAACGTCCAACGTCCTCTAGAGTGTGGTATCTGCAACGTCCATCATTCCGAGGAATGAGGTATCTGTGTATAAGTATATCGTCCACACTCTAAGGGTGTGGTGTCTGCAATGTATATATACGTCCGTAACACTCCGTAGAACGCGGTGTCTGAATATAGGGAGTCACCGGGTCTATGGTTCCTCTGGATACCACGGAATCCAGTGGGGGTATCCCATACGTTTATCAGTTGTCCTTCCCGCCCAATGTAGATACGCAAGTCGAATGCACTACTTGAGTGTACCGTATCTAGAAGCCAAGTCTCAGCTAACTATACTACTCTAGTAAACAGACTAATCCGTGATGCATGTCATACGCACCGATAGCGAATTGGGTACGCGGACCCGCATCCCAATATGAATGTATCATCGTATAATTATCACGGTCTAGGAAGATATCAAATATCCTCATAGTGGGTGAGTCAGCTAGCAACTAGGTCAAGTACACTACTCATCGACGCAATGTCGACCGCACCCGAGTCATTCTCGGACGCGCACAGTTCATGTATATTTGAAATATTTAACATTTAAAATTAAAGCAGTAATCCAGCAAGGTATACTTGCCTGTCTCGGGTAGCTGCGAAATCCAAAGCCCTGCTCCTGATGCCTCGACAGTAGTGTCCAGCAATCCTATATAGGATATAGTAATGACCAAATTAGTCGCTACAAAAGCACGACTAAGACACACTGTTTGTATCTACAGCTGTCAAGGGTCGGGGCTGTATGTATATATAGCTAACACTAACATATACATATACACTATATCATATTTAATTATTTTAAATAAAATATTATATTTGTTCATTAGTACAAAAATAGCACTTATGTATTAATTATATATACTAACAATACACCTATTAAATATCTGTACATAATTTGTAATAACACAAATTTATATATTTAAACATATACATCCATCTAGATTGAACATACATACATAATTTTATACATGCTACATATGTATAAGTATTAATACGTAAATATACTAAGAAAATAGTATTATATTTTATATAATATTTAATCACAGAAATTTCTTTTATTATGATTGATATTAAAAACTTACCATTTTATACATTGTACATACGTACATATATTTATATATATCTACATATAAATATATACATTTATACAAAATAGATGTTTATATACATACACAAATACACATATATAATTTCCATTATATATAATATTAATTACAATAAATATATATATATTACAGAATTTATACAGGAGTATTTTAGATATATATACTGATAAATACAAAATACAGTATTTAATATTAAATACGCATTTAAATACTTAAATTAATACATGAAACTATATATACATATACTTGCAGCCTTAAATACGTACTCGAATACCCGTATTTATACATAAAATGATGTACCTCAGCGAAGCTCGGGTCGAGGGGAGTCCGATGGTGGATCGTCGCCGGCGGGGGTGGCCGGACGGCGCTCCGGCGTCGCGCGGGGAGGGGTCGGCAGCAGCAGCGGTTCAGCACAGCTCCAGCGCTGCGGGGGCGAGAACTCTCCGGTGCGTCGACGTCGTCGGCTGAAAATTTATGGGGAGGAAGAGGACTAGCTGGGGGAGGGCTCGGTGAAGTTTGGTGGCTGGAGGTGCGGTGGTGGCGGAGTACGAGCCGATGGGGTGGTCGGCTGTGCACTCGGGGGAGGGAGCAGTCGGGTTGGGGATGTCGGTGGGGAGGTGGCTGCCGGCGGCGTAGTGGTGGTTGGCGGTGGTGGCAGGTGGGGGGGAGCTAGGCGAGGGTGGTCGGGTCGGTGTGGTGGCGTTTGGTGGCGGCGCTTGGACGGTGAAAGGCGGCGGGGAGGATCAGCTGGGGTCGGGCTGAGAGGAGAGGTTTAGAAAAGTTAGGTTATTTTTTGGAAGTTTTGGTTTTTGTTTTTCTTTTAATGAGTTGAAATGTGGGTATATGTAGGAGAGAGAGTGAGGGGGGGCTGCCTAGGGGTTAAGGCCGGCTGTGGGAATTTGTTGGGGTGTTGGGAAGCTTCTACATGATGAGGGAAGGGCTAGGATTTAGTTATTCAAAATGTAGGGCCATGATGTGCCCTACATAAAGTGATGTAAGTACATAGGAAAGGGGGGGAAATCAAATACATATGATTGGTCATGACCATTTCTTTTCTCCATGATGGTTTGGGCCAATGAGAGGGGGACACCTCATTGCAATTTTGCAATTAGGCCCCTGACAATTTGGTATTTGCATAATTAATTAGAATTAGGGATTTAATGTGACCAAACACCATGTTTGGTGTTCCTCATTGGACTATGATGGTGTTTGGTATTTTGTATGAGGCTTGTGGGTGTGGATGTGGGTTTGGGTCCAATTTAATTGAGGTTAGGTAGCCACATTAATTAATTTATAATTAATATAACGGGTGTCTCTAATTTAATTTAAATAAAAACTGGGAGTCTAAATTTGGTTGGTCAAGGGTCTTTGGTGTAGTAGGCTCAGTGTACGATATTATCGTGATCTGGGTTGGTCAAAACTGGTTGAGGTTGGGTCTCAATATCAATTGGAACGGGCAGCGAACGTAATTACGCATTTTAATTAATTTATGCGCGGACGTTTGCAACGACTTTTGTGCGACTAAAATCAGGCACTAAAATCCGTATCTGGTGTTTATTCTAGGTTCAATATGATGGGTTTACATGTCTAGGTCAAATATGTAGCATTCGTTTTAGGGCAACAGCTATGGTATCAACCCAATTAATCAAATCATTTCACAGGTATTTATAATACTAGATATTAATCATAATTAAATCAGATTAACCCTAATCATGCTAATTAAATAATTTAACCCTAATTTCTGGTCAAGGGGGTTTACAATATTTAATCATGAAAATAAAGAAAAAAAACCTTTGTAGATTGGATTTTCCTCATATGTAATCATAAAAATGAATAAAATCGTCTTCTTCTGTGCATATGATTATTTTGCCATATACTTTACTGTGAAGTCTGAATATGTGTAGCTTCGACACATCTGGTAACTTTACGCTGACTCTGATAGAAAGAGTGCTTGGTCCCGTCCTGTCTTTTACGCATAACTAGGGATGCGTAGAACGCCGCTTAGCATTCGAGTATTCGAACTATCCTGCTGTTAGGAATGAGGAACCGCATAGAATTTTGAACTGTCACTTCTGATAAACAGAATTCTTGTTCATCTTCAAGAATGATTTCTCAAAAATCCCTTGGAACAGGGCGAGAAATGGCTGTCAAAACTGAGTCGCCATCTTGAACCGTAGATGAAATATTCAGACTGGAGTCTGGATGAACTTCCAATCGACCCAAGGGAAAGAGTAATTTTCAATGTTGAACTTTATATGCTTTCGGTACTTGGGATATTTTGAGGTCAAGAATGAGTATCTTCTGTGTGAACTCTTACAATTGACCGCCTTGAGAATTGTTCAGATATACGCGTACTCTGGACTTCATATTTTTCAGATGTGTAGAAAGTCATCGATCTGTAACTGTAGATGAGCATAAAATTATAAGTTCGTAGTCTCTCAAGCGTAAAAGCTGCTGAGCATGAGAGCATCCGGGCGTAGAAACTGTAGATTTGTAGCTTCTGAAAAGAGAATCTTCCGAGGGTGAAGTCGTGGATTTGCTGCCTCTGAGCGTAAAAGCCACCGAGCGTAAAATTATAGATTTGTAGCTGCTGAGCGTGAAGTTGTAGGTTTGTAGCCTCTCGAGCGTAAAAGCTACCGAGCATAAAAGCATCCGGGCATAAAACCATAGACTTATAGCCTGTGAGCGTAAAACCGTAGATCTGTAGCTGTCGAGCGTAGAAAGCTCCTTAGCGTAAAAACCACGAATCTGCTTTGTACGAAAACTTTTTGAATTCGCTGACTGTCCCCCTTCTCTGAGTAATAGGCTGACGTAGTCCCCAATCATAACCGAATATTAAATGTGAGATTTGGTTCAGGATTCGAGGAGTCCATCCGAACTCTATATATACCCCAAGCTTTTGAGAGAAAAACTTTTCATCCGTCTTCTGCGAAAGAAAGCCTTCGACTGTTCGAGTTCTTCTTCGTTTCTTCTCTGAGCCTTCAAAGTTTTCAGTAATGGCCCCGAAACAAATTCCCTCCACTAAGGGAAAGAAGGTTGATTCTTCTTCTCGCTCTTCTGCTCAAGCAAGAGCGACTTCGGTCGGGCAAGGCGAACTTTATTCTGAACGAAGTGTCCCGCCGACGAGCAGCGCACCCGGCCTTAAAGGTAGATCTTTTGGGACGAAAAAGAATGACTAAAAATCCTTCGCACACGTTGTACGTGAACGCGCTAGGTCATCTTCTGTGCTGATAGCCTCTTTGAGGAAGATAATGCACAGAGATATTTCATCTTTTATGCCCACATTTCTAATGCGTCAGCGTAAAAATTCCATATTTTTGCAGTCGGGCGTAAAAGCACGGGCTGTCGAAACATGGCGTATACTATAAAATTGAGTGTTACGCTTCTGGATGGAAATTTCGGCGTAATAACTCAACTTTGTCGGTTTGGCGTAAAGCACAGACTGTATACTGCCAACCTTGAATTTTACGTTTAGGAAATGGATTCCAGCGTAAAAGCTCAAGTTTTTACAGTCTTGGCGTAAAGCACAGACTGTTAATTTTTTTGGCATATGCTGCAAGATTTGTAATGTCTAGTATAGGGACTGATGTGTTTTGCTTGCACTCTTACAATTAACTTGCAAGCGTCTCCGCTAGCCGATGTGATGGGTTCTGCTGCCGGGATGCTGCTTTCCAACTATCTGGAGGATCTGTCGCACTTGACATTTCCTATCTTCGGGCCCCAGTATCCTAAAGAAGGGAAATTTTGATATCGGCTCAGGGCGAGCGAACGCTGCTGAACATGATCAATGGAGAGCCCCTGACGTACATAGACGGAGACCAATACATAAAGCCGACTTTTCTCTTCGGGGACATGATTGACAAGCAGTCCCAGACGAAGCCCAAGAAAGAACTCTGGGTTTTCCCTGCCGGAGGCTTGGTTTTGTATCTACCCAAGATGCTGAGAGACTATCCTATCTCGGCATTCTTCCATGCTACATATCCCAGGAGGATGTCGTGGACGCTGACTCCCGATCTTCACGGCCGGGCGGGGAAGATATTTTATCTGAAAGGAGCTGACCATGGGTCATTTGTCAGCCGCCCTTCCGGCTCTGTGATGCCGTTCAGGGGACTATACCCGGGCAGTGTCCCCAGTGAAGACAGCTTGGTGCTCCAGCCGGTGCAACTACCGTCTTTCTGCAATAATTTTATGGGGCACGGGGGAGTATACCCCAAGGTGAATCCTCGATGCAATGGGTGGATCACCCCAACAAATCTTCGATGGGCTCGCTTAGCCGACTGGGCCCTGAAGCATTTTCAGACTGAGCTGGAGAGCATTTGTCTATTTGCAGCTGTGAGCGCTACCAGTATTGGGTTACCTCCCAACCCCAATCTGTTTCTGGCTCTGATGGAGCGATATATCTCGCTCACCGGGACTTTCGCCACTCCACTGGGGGAGTTGGGATTGGCCCTCCACGAGATGGCAGAGATCTCGAGACTGTCGATGGGGGATACTCTATATGAAGAGTATGTTCCCACGAACCGGAAGCTGGAGGATTCAGACCCTCGGGTAGTGGCAGTGTACCAGGAGCTGATGTGCCACTACCTCGCTTGTACCGCTTTTTATGGTAAGCCCTCAGATTTGGCTCATACAAATAAATGGGCGTCCTACCTCTTCTTTCACCAGGCCAAAAATGCTAAGCCGGAGAAGGTCTTGGATAGCAAGGATCAGCCTTTGAATCTTCTGAGCGTGCTTAATGCTTAGGTAGTCGACGATCTTATGGAGGATGCTGGGGCTCCGGACCAGATTCTCGATGAAGGGATAGGAAAATATCCTGTAGGCACTAAGGCCTACAGTTATTTGAGGCATTGCCGCAGGTCTCTGTCCAAGGAAGCTCAACTGGCTGGCTTCCTCTCTATATGGCTGCGCCGACTGGTGGTACCCGGCATCGCATCCGCGGACCGCATTCACCGTAACACGCTGTGGCCTGCAGTGCGTCTGGTGTTCGGGGGCAAGACTGGGCTTGCTCCCTGCCATGGTGTGCAGCATACAAGCTGGCCTGAGGGCCATAACTGACGGGCTGCTCGCCGATGAAACTCGGCGTTATAGCTTTCCCAGGGTAGAATCACCATACCTGTATTTGATAGGATGGTTAATTCTCCATAACCCCAGGGTTATGTCCCCCGGCTCTGGCAGTAGTTCGGGGGTAGTTTCTTGCTGAACTACAAGAAATCTTCCTGGAACGTGACCATAGTCTTAGACTGTCGGCGGGTGCTGAATTTCAGTCACAGCTAGAAGCTTTTCTGCACTGTCCCATCGGTATATCTCAATCAATAGGGGATCAGACTTCAGGATATAGGCGATGGGCAGACCATTCTTTCTCCTGAGGGTTTTAATTTGTTGGTCTGTATTAGACCTTCCCATTTACTGTACAGAAGTAAAGATCATTGTTTCTTGGAGCCCTACCTACCTTGTCGGTTTGCCAGGCAGTTTGGGTACGACCAATTGCATGTGGGCAACACCGTTACCAGCTTCAGGTCCAGGGGTGGACTCATCGATAGAGCAAGAGGATGGCGATATTTCATCATGGGTTGCACTGAAGCAACTTTTACCATGCCCGTCATTTTACTCTCCACGGAGCTGCGCATTCTCCACTCGTATGCCCAGTTCTATGTGGCAACCAACACCTTCCATCGTAATTTTGATATGCATGGAAGTTTTAGGGTGCCCTCCTCCAAGTCTGCAGGAAGGGATGAAGTCCCCTCGGTCTCTTCTGACGAGGGTGAAGATTCCGTGAATCCAGATGAGCCTCTGTTGGCTGTACCGAGGGGTAAGATACCTCTGCCTGCAGGACCTCTGGTAATCTCTGGTAAGCGAAGGGCTCCTGTTCCGAAGGAGACTTCCCCTCGCAAGAGGAAGAAAAAGACGGTTACTCGTCCTCTCAGGATTCCTGGTAATGAGGCTCCTAGAAGTGAGCTTGCCGCTTCCCCTGTTGGGGATGATTCTTTAATTGGAGGTTCCTCGCCTTTTAGAGAGGGACCCTCTGTAGTTCCGGCTGGCGGTGCCGGAGAATTCCTGCTGGAGGCTGCTGTCGCTGCTACCACTTCAAGTAGTGGAACGAGATCGCCTTCGGGGCCGAGCCGAACAAGGATATCTTTATCCAAGTCAGCATCGGGAGAAACCCTTGCAGTGTCTGTCGGTGCGCCCAGCGAGATTCCACCTGATGAACCTCGGCTGGAACTTGACGAGGGCCTGGAAGAATATTTTTCAGTGTCGGTTGACACACCACCTTCTCCAGGTATGAAAGCTTGTCTAGCATCATTAAGAAATGATTTAGTTGTACTGGCCGCAGACACGACATATACACCATCGACCATGGGTAAACATCGTCTTTACGCCTCTTTTTTAGAAAAGTTAACATCATTTCGATATTAACTTCCTTTTGTTTTCTTTTCAGGGGAAGACATCTTCGGGGAGTGTAGTGTCGACGCGCCCTTTGGCACTGTGCCAGCTCCTGGTGATGATACGGAGGTGCCTGATTTCGAAGAGGAAACATTTTCGGGTGCCGGCTCGCCCGAAGTGGTTTCGATATCTTAAGAGGAGGATGAGCCTGTCATTGTGACATTGCCTCCTTTGAGTACGCCGGTCACTTCGTCCGGTATTGGCGCATCTTCTTTTGTCGCACCACCTGTTGAGATGACGGCTATGGCACCATCGTCTGCGATTGTTCCTGGAGGGGGATTCGCCAATATTGCAGCCACTCCCAGCGTCCATTCGAATCTAGCCATGCTGACTGAGCAGTATACCGGTATCTTCTACACCGCTATAAAAACATTGATATCAATGGTGTTGGAGAAGAATCTGAGCTTCGAGGCGCTGAGGAGGTCCTCTCAGTTTGTGATAGCGCCGATCAGAGAATACGACGACACTGGGGTAGCTGACACTCTGGAGGAGATAGTTAATGGTTTGGAGCAACCCATTAACGAATATCAGCAGCTATCCCGAGGCAGCATTGACGACCTGGTCCAGGCTAGGTTCGACTCCTTGACTGCAGAGCTTGCTGGGCAACTGGAATCTCTGGACAAATCCGTCCAGGAACAGCAGCAGGAGATGGATCAGGAGCGTCCCCAACTAGAGTACGTCATTCCTCAGCTGACTCAGTGCAAAGTCGAATATGAGGAAGTGACGGCAAGGGTCCGCAGTTTGAGAGATGAACTCGCTCGAGTGGAGGAGATGGTTGTCTCTTTGTTAGCAACTCGAGATATGCTGAAGAATCGGAGGGAGACCGTCCAGCAGAATCTGACGCAAGCGGGTATTGTCTGCGCAGGTTTCGTACGCACTCGGTCCGAGCTATCCACTTTGAGCAATGATGCAGCAAGGTTGGAGCATGCTCGCGCTGACGTCTTGAACTCCAGGGATGAGAGGATGGCTGCTCTGGCACGGCAGATTCGCAATCTAACTGCTCCTCCCAAATGATGTACTTTTGTTTTTCAATGTACTTTTGCTCTTTCTGGGAATAATAAAGAGGCTTTCATCTGAATTTTTGGACCCATCATTTTGGAATATAAATGACAGGTTTGGGTGAAAGTGATATCAGAGGTAATATGGACGTTATATACTCTCGGTAAGTTTTAGTAGGACATATCTATTCAGAGGTTATATGGACATGATAGAATATGCTTCAGCTAAAATTTGTACACAAAACACTATCAGAGGTAATATGGACGTGATAGGTCTTGAAGTTCAAAATTAGTCAAACATATCTATTCAGAGGTTATATGGACATGATAGAATACGATCCAACTAGTTTCATTTTGGAAGTGGTTTTATTAGAATGAGATTTTTGCCATATTCCACTTGAGCAGAGGAGGTTAAGCATAGTACATTTTCAGGAATTTGCCATTGATAGGAGCCATTAACAAGTCTCCATTAGGCTTGGCTAACCTATAAGCGCCATTTGAGAACGTCGTCTCGATCACATAAGGGCCTTCCTATTTAGGCTGGAATTTACCCTTACTCTTGTGAGTAAGAATCATCGGCCTTCTCACAGCTAAAACTAGCTCGCCAACTTTGAACACTCTTTCCTTTACTTTTTGATTAAAAGCTCTGGAAATGCGTGCTTGGTAGAACGCAATACACTGTTGAGCTTGGAGGCATTTCTCGTCTAACCCTTCTAGCTCTTGAAGCCTTAATAGGTCATTCTTTTCTTGAGTCAACTCATTAGCCACGGCTATCCTGAGTGACGGAATTTGGATTTCGATGGGGAGAACTGCTTTTCTCCTGTAAACCAATGAGAATGGGGTGCAACCTGTCGGTGCTCGTACCGTTGTGCGGTATGCCCAAAGACATTCTCCCAACTTCTCATTCCAATCTCACTTGTTCGAAGAGACGAACTTTTTCAAGAGCTTGATAATGGTTTTGTTGAAAGCTTTCACCAAACCATTAGCAGCAGGATTATATGCCGTAGAGGCCACATTTTGTATCTGATTTTTATCGTAAAATCGATGAAACGCTTGGCTGATGAATTGAGGCCTATTGTCATAAATTATCCTCCAGGGTATCCCGAAGCGATAAATGACGTGATGCTTGATGAAGCTGATCACATTAGATGCCTTTACCTCAGCAAGAGGGATCGTCTCTGCCCATTTGGAGAAATAATCCGTGATGGCCAGTATGAACCGGTAACCTCTGGAAGAAGACGGGTGAGTAGGACCAATGATATCCATACCCCATGCTTCGAAAGGCCAGGACACAATCGTAGGATGTAGATATTCAGGAGGTTGATGTATAAAGTCTGCATGGACCTGACAGGCTCTGCATTGTCTTGAATACTTTATGGCATCTGTGATCATAGTAGGCCAATAATAGCCCATTCTTCTGATGCGATCCTGTAGCTTAGGACCGGGTTGATGCACTCCGCATACGCCGTCGTGAGCTTCTCGGATAATCCGCTTTGCTTCATCACTAGAGAGACATCGCAATAATAGTCCGTCATAAGACCGGCGATATAGACATTATGAAGATGCGTCGAAATAGAAGCGCAATGATCATCTTTTGACGGATACTGCTTCTTTAGGGTCTTCTGGCAAGATTTCGTATGCTACGAAATCTACAAAGGGACTTCTCCAGTCTCTCTTTGGAAGATCTGCGTTCACAGCGTAGTTGTGTTCTATGTGAAAGTTATTTTTCATACAGAATAAATCTATGTTAAGAAGGATCACCGAATTCTGCCTTCTTATAGGAGTAGCTAAATCTGCAGCTAGACTGGCTAGGGCATCAGCTTCCAGATTCTGAGATCGAGGTACATGCTCTAGGAAGAACCCTTTGAACGTCAGCGCTATCTCGACCATTGCTCGGTGATAGGGGATGAGGTCTGGATTTCGGACTTCATATATTCCTCTGACTTGATTGACGATCAGCAGAGAATCACCAAAAGCTTTCAGAGATTCGACACCCAATTCTTTAGCGACTTGGAGCCCGATTAGTAGAGCGTTATACTCTACCACATTATTGGAACATGGCTCGCTAAGAGAATATGCCCGATAGATGATGAGTTTATCAGGAGTAACCAGGATAATTCCTACTCCCGAAATCACGTTTCCTCTGGGACCAGTCCTGGAGGCACCATCGAAGAATAGTTGCCATGCATTGCTTTCCATTACGGAATTACATTCTGCAACTTCGTCGAGAATGTCCTCGTATAGTTTAGAGGCCTCCGGGATCGGATGAGCAGCTAAGAAATCAGCCAATGCTTGGCCTTTGATGGACTTCTGAGGGACGTACACCATGTCATACGGTGTTAATAACATCGCCCAAGTCGCTAGTCGGGAATTAAGAACACTTGGCTTGTTCATCAGTACCCAAAGAGGATTGATACTGGAGATGATATGAATAGTTTGGCCCATGACATAGTGTCATATTTTCTTGATAGCGAACATCATGCCAAGCATTCTTTCTCCACTGGATTGTACCGGTGTTCGGCTCCAACCATCATCCTACTGAGGTAGTAGATAGCCTGTTCATGACCCATATTATTCTTTTTTGCGAGAAGAGCTCCCAGAGAATGATCCAGCGCTCGAACATACATCACAAATGGTCTTCCTATGACGGGAAGCACCAGAACTGGCGGGTTAGTGAGGTAGCGTTTGATATCGTTAAACGCTTGCTGACAGGCTTTGTCCCATATGAAGGATACACCTTTCTTCATAAGACAAGAAAAGGGATGACATCTCCCGGAGAGGTTGGATATGAATCTCCGGATATAAGCTAGACGACCTTGAAATCCCCTGAGTTCTCTCAGATTGCGGGGCGGTCGCATTTCTAAGATGGCCTTGACTTTGTCAGGGTCCACTTGAATGCCTTTGGCGATAATGACAAATCCCAGGAATTTGCCACTAGATACCCCATAAAGGACTTTGTAGGATTTATCTTGAGTTGATGTTGGCACATCAATTCAAATACTGTCTTCAAGTCTTGCATGTGATTATCCTTGAGGCGGCTTTTGACAGCTACATCGTCCACGTAACACTCCACTGTTTTGCGTAAATGCTCATGGAATATGTTACTCATAGCCCGTTGGTACGTAGCCCCGATATTCTTCAATCCGAAGGGCATGACCGTGTAGCAATATAGCCCTAATGGTGTCCGGAAGGCAGTATACTTCTCGTCTTCAGGATGCATCTTGATTTGATTGTATCCTAAAAATCCGTCCATGAAATACATACGTTCAAAACCGCATGTATTGTCAATCATAACGTCTGTAATAGAAAGAGGAAACTCATCCTTGGGGCAGGCTGCATTCAGATCTCGGTAATCGATGCAACCGCAGGCTATCAACTTCTTGATTTCAACTTCAATGGCGTCCATCATATCCGGGCGGAACCGGCGTTGGTGCTGCTTCACAGGCCTCGAATCGGGCAATATATTGAGTTTATGAGTAGCCACCTTTGGATCAAGACCCGGCATGTCCTCATAATTTTACGCAAAGACGTCGATATATTCTTTTATCAGCTGGATAACTTCTTCCCTTTCTGCTTCGAAAAGATTGTTACTGATAAATATCGGCTTTGGCGAAAGTTCATCCCCAACGTCAATCTGGATAACTTTATCTTCAGTGGGATATTCTCTCTGCTTGAAGCAGAATTCCCATTGTGTATCCATTTGCTGAGCCCAAGCGTCATTCTCAAACAGTTCAGATTCTTGTTCGTCTGCTTTGAAGGAATCCGTCACTACCATATTTACTAATAATATTCGTTCGAGAGCATGAGATAAGTCGGAGGGCGCTGAGCCATTTTGAGAAGAGGAAAAGATATCCTCGTTTGACTCAGGAGTTGCAAGGGAGGTGGTATACCCTAACCCGAAACAAGTTCATTGATAGTAGGGATCGTCGTGCAGCGGCATCCGTTTGCCTTTCCCGTAGTTGAGACCTGGTTCCAGCTTGAAGTTATAACCCATACATTGCATGATCTTTGTAAACCCCCTCGATTTATTCAGTAGATAGTCAGGTTAGATTTGGAAAATTTTGGATTTTTGCAGCAGATGTTGAGGTTTAGAGTGGAGTTAAATTTGCTTGGTATTTTAATTTATTTAATTTAAACCCTTAGCGCGCCCTATCATTGCTTGATTATTCGGAGCCCAATATCAGCCCATAAATTCTATCGGATTATTGTACTTCTGACTTGACCCGCCAAATGAGGTACTGGCCTTTTCCGTCTACATAAAATCAGATTTTGTTATGCTCTAAATTAATTGCACAATTTTCCAAAACCGTAATCCATATTTAATTCTGTGTCGGACACCTGTGTCGTTACCCAAAATTTTGAGATACCAACTTAACCCGTTGAGCCGGACCAACTAAAGGGTCCAAGACTGACTCCAAGCCCCCACCATTTTTGACCTTTGCGTCATTTCTGGATTTTGACCCCAAGTGTCCCCATTTAATTTAAAAGCGTGGGACACCTTAATTCTATTTAAATCGGGGATATCAATTTTTGCCTAATCCTATTTTAATCCCCAATTAATTCCGATGGCCATTAAATTAAACCCGTGCCTCACGCACAAAACCCCCACACCTTGCAAATCATCAAACGTATTTTTCTCCATAAATTTTGCATCATTTTATGTGTTCGTGAAATTTCCCGAATTTAAGGGGCTAAGTTGCAATTTACTGATTTTGGGTGTCCTCACCCCATTGGCCATGACCAAATGGAGAGCCTACCATCCTTTGACCAAGTCAAGCCTCCCCTCCTTATCTTGGATGAAGAATAAATTTCTTGATATGTTATCTACACCACACATTTGAAAGGGGGTAAATCCTCACCATCCAATCTCCACAAAAATCCCCTATTTAATGTCTCATCAAGCCCACATCCCAAGCAAGCCCTAATCCCCCTACATTTGGGAAACCCCCCTCTCTCTCTCCTCCCTTTTCCTAATACTACCAGCCTAACTTCCTCTTCCTTTCTTCTTCTTCCTTACTTCTTCTTCATTGCTACTTCTTCTTCTCCATTTTCAGTCGGCCGCCGGAGCCCCTCCAAGCAGCTACCTCCTCCGGCCGATATCATGACTCCCTTCCCGGCCTACTGTATTCCCGCCGCACCGCCACTGTGCCGACCATTTCCCCGTGGTTTCCCTTGCTGTACTGCTCCGACCGAGCTATTGCGCCGACCACTTCCCTGCGGCCTCCACTGCTCCGACGAGCCCGCACCACCATTCTCTAGCTTCCGGTTCACCCCCACGGCCAGTCTCTTCCACCACCACCGTCTGCCATAGCCATCACCACCTCCACGAATCATCAGGCAACCGCAGCAGTTCCTCCGGCGAAGCACTATGACCCCCCCCGCGTCTTCTCCGGTGAGAACCCGACATCGCCACCCTTCCACCATTCTCAGCGAGCATTACGACTCTCCAACCCTTCCTCCTCTTCCTCTGGTGATCCCTGTTCTCCTCCAACCGAGCCGACATCCTTCCCCGGCCACACTGCCTGCTGTGCAACCGCACCACCACCATCTCTGGTCTGCCATAGCCACCACCACCAACTGACTATTCTCCGGCAGCTACTGAACCACCACGAGCTCCTCCACCTTCATCTTCATCACTCTTCGGCACGACCAACCACTGTGCAACCTCCCTCCTCTCGACCACTCAACCACCGCACATCCCCGAGCTCCGGCGAGTATCTGCACGAACCACCATCGTGTGTGTGGACATAAAATATATAAATGAGACTGTTAGAAATATGATAATGCTGAGGGTGGGTTTTAAGAGCTTGAAGCAATTAGGGTATTCATTTTAATATATGCATTTTTATCATTGACGATGGGCAGAGTTAAATTATGGACGAATAATACTAGGATAGTGGAATATTGATGGTCATGGTGGAGCCGGTGATGGATTAGGAAAATGGTGTAATATCAAACTGTTAGCCAGTAATTGGAGACTGAGAAATAATAATAAAATTAATCGAGGAGTAGTTTTAAGGTAAAATGTTGATGGTTGTATATTGAGGGTTTAAATAATTAATGATTAATTTATTCGAGGAGGATATCTGAATATGCATGTTAACGTCTGTAAAGACCCGGGGTGAAACCGAGGATTGGATTATGTGGTGGACCACGGAATATCATGATGAACATAGTAAGATTGAGGTTAGGGTTGATGATGTGGTAAAGATGTTTAATATATATAGACGTGACGTACTCCGAGTCAACCTTGGTCAACCACCTAGTATCTTGTCCCTGTGAGTCATAGCTGAGACTGAGTTTAGGTGTAGATGTGTATCGCATCCCTGCCTGTCGTGTGTTAGACTATTGATTTTTAGTTTGTATCTCATCTTTAGGTACTACGGGACCTGAGGACTTGGACGCGGTACCGGATCCCCGTCATCAGCAGCCACACGCAGGCAAGTGTACCTTGCCATCCTGTATTTTAGTTTACAGATTTTTATTGTTTCGTTATGTATATTGTGCACGTATCTATGTTGACGTTCGATACCTCGCGTCCGGATCATAACCGGGTGCTGACATTCGTCGTAACATCTTAGAATAAATATTAGATGCTTTATAGTACCTCGATGCACGTACCTGAGTACATCGACACCCTAGGACACACTCATACACTGTGATCGTGCCAGATTCCTGTATCCTGATACTGACATCATGACCAGAGACTGGGACGACCTTAGGGTCGCGTCTATTGAGTTACTTCCGTGTGTCAAGACTGTATAGTTAGACGTTCAGGTCCAACGCACAATCGTTGACCGCTTGGGATGGAAAAGACAGTTACTAGACGTTTGGGCTACTCTTCATGCGCTTATATATATATATATATATATATATATATATATATATATATATATATATATATATATATATATATATTGTTTCTATAGTAATCCTGTATCTAGTGTAGTTGTATCACCCGTGTGACTCTTTGCCCGGAGCTGTGGTACGTGCCGTGTGTTTCCATGTCCGGAGCTACGGTTTTATTTTGGAAAGCCCACACGTCGAACATTGTCTTTAAACTGTGTCAAACTAGTTGGTTATGATAGAGTACCCTGTCGTGCACTTGTACTTTCTGTTACTTGGCTTGTTGTATTTCTTTACCTTGTTACGTCCCTCTGAGGACCTGGTTCCCTGCCAGTTTTGCAGCATAGATGATTAAGGAGTATTTGGAGTTACTGTTGGAGTTGCATGTCTTGCGGGCATGGTACCAGGTACTCACATTATATCTACCGGCATTATAGTTATTTTACATTGTTTATTTATCTGCTGTTGTAGCCTAGTTTTTATAGACTCATACTTATTCTCGAGTCTATTCGAGTTAGTGTGTTATTGGACGGCCGACTCTAGCACATATAGCTCTTTCTTGTATACTGTTGTACATTGTGGATTGAGACATATAGGTTTACATTTATGGGATATCTACATAGTGCCCTTTTATATTACAGCTTATACGTATTCGAGTCAGACCAGAGTCTGGTCGAATGCGTAGATGGCGTGTCACGTATTCCTGGTCCTACGTATTTTGGGACTGGGACGTGACATATTTTTGTGGTGGCCCATGCAGGTCCAATTTAAATCGTCTTGGTCACCTGACTGTGCCAAGCGAGCCTGCAAATTAGGAATAGGTAATATGATTGTTGGAAAGGATCTCAATCCATAATCGATTTTAAAAACTCTTTGTATGTGATTATCGCCCTTGGACTTCCACTTTACATTCATTCAATCTTCGTTGATATCGCTATCCTTGTTTCTCGTCCCCTATTTTTCGGGAAGACGAATGCTTGTGACTGATAATTTTCCTCCAGAAGAAGATCGAAGGCCAGACGGCAGAAGACAGAATTCGTATACCTTTCTCTGAGAAGATTGTTGCCTTATCAGGATAGATTGATGGGTTCTTTGGATTCTAGATCTAGTAGAGAATGTTGGCAAGAGAGTTGGACCCAGTAGTACCCTACCTGTGCTTGAGGTAACAGTAATCTTGGAAGCACTGAGAGCTAGAAGGATTGTTGATCATGACCTAGAATGATTTATGGGAATGCATAGCCTGATGATGGAAACTAGTGGTTGTATATGATAGCAATACCAGGAATGATATTACGGACTAGAGGAGATAAAATTTCAAGCTCTCACTTGGAAGATGATAATCTAATACCAGAAATTTTAGTATGTGCTTGGGTGACATCATTATTATAATCGCACTATGTGACTTGGAGAGATAAATAACGAAAAGAAGAAATTTGAGGAATAAAATTTTAGGGAAAACCTTGAGGAGAAGAGAATTATATATTAGGCGAGAATTTTTTTTTCTTTTGAGGATTGATGTTGGAAATAGAACGGGAGGAATTATTTTGAGGTTTAGTCTAGACTATGACCTTATCCTAGACATGGATTGGTTGAGCCAATACCACGCGAGGCAAGAGTTGTCGACGTGATTACATTGTTTAAGACCACCAGATTACCCTGAGTTTGAGTTACTTCAGGGAGCCCGGGAGCATGGTGCCCATCTACCTTAGAGGCACACATTATAGAAGGTGAACCAGTGTACCACCATATTATATCAGAGTTGAGGATATTTTTCTAGAGGATCTTCTAGGCCTGCCACCTGACAGATAGATGGAGTTTGGTTAAAGAGTTGACTCCCAGAGCCGAGCTAGTTATTCTCTCGTCTTCAGACTAGCACCGATATAATTGGTTGAGTTGAAGATCCATAGTAGAGGATCTCTTAGACAAGGGTTTCAGTCGTGCTAGGGTTTCCCCATGGGAAGCAACTATCTTAATCGTGCCGAAGAAGGATGAGACAATATACTTATGTATCGATTACAGGGCATTAAGGGCTATAACGAATAAAGAACAAGTACCCTATGCCGCACATCGATGATTTATTTGATTAGCTTAGCGGCGCATATGCATTCTCGAAGATCGGTCTCAGATCAAGTTATCACCAGATCAAGGTACGGAGAGAGGATCATGAGAACATAAGATATCATATTTTTATTCCTTAATATATACTCCTTTATGCTTATTTAATGTCTAAAGATACTCATTACTTTTATATTTTGATCTAGGATGCAATTGGAGTCACTAAAAGCAAAATGGAGCTAATTATCAATTCTGGACAGTTCTGATACCTTGTAGACAAATAGTCATAACTTGTTCATCCGAAGTCCAATTGAGGTGATCCAAATTGATTCGGAAAGCTAAGTGATAGAGGCACAATTTTTCTATTTTGAGTTTCCCAATATTCTGGCTGCATCATGGAACAAATCATGCTTGAAGATTGAGTCAACTATGTTGTGCACAAAAAGTGGAGCTGAAATAACCATTTCCCAACTTATTCAAAGATTTTATTTTATTGTTTGGGTTGTAGTAACTATTAGAGGATTTATGGGAAGATATTGTGATCTTCAAACACTAATTTAGAGTCTATAAAAGGGATAGAGATCAGGAGGAAAAAAGAAAACAACACACAACTCTTCTTCCTCTTCTCCAATATTCTTTTGAAGTTTTCTTGAATATGCGGAGCTAAAAGTCTTGTTGGTCGAAGGAAACGGAAGCCTCGGAATGAATAAAAACTTGTGAGATCTAATCTGTGTTTATATTTTTGATTTGTGCGTTGAGTATCGAATATTTTCTTATGCATATTTTCATGATTATCTTGTTTAATGACTAGGATGCATACTAGTTCATTATTCTTGACAATCTAATGCTAAATTAGATATCGAATCCGTAATTGTTCGATCCCTCTAATTTGTGAAGCAACCAAGATTTAATGAACTGTTTTGTTTTATTAGATCTTAGGAGGAAAACTTTTGACAAAATTAAATGCAACCGCTTGTGCTTGTGTTGTTTTGCTTCATCGATCTCATCGAGATTAATATGCTACTAGATAAACCTTTAGCGCTTGTCTGGGGTTGTTTAGTAGTTAAGGTTAATTAGATCGCTTGTTTTTAATTAATTGTGGCTGAAGGAGATAGGAAAATAATTCCAATGATGAATATTCAAAGTATGAATTAATATATACGTGCATCGATGATCAGTTTTAAGATTCCAATGGTAGATGTTGACTGAGACCAACATTTATTTCTTTGATTGTTTTAATACTTTAATTATTTTTAGCTCTTTTTAATTTGCTTTGATCCAAAACTCTCCTTCCATCTTATTTCATATAGCATAAAGATCAAACTAATTGCTCTTCGTGGGAACGATCCTTACTCTCACTACTACATATTATTTCAAGAGTAAAGGTTTTATTTTTTGGTGCCTACGACAGCAAAAAATAATTTTAGTTGATTTTTGTGCTTTTTGTGATCTTTATTTCGTTCTTGTTATCAAATAATTTTTTGCCTATTAGCAAAAAAAAAAATTAGTAACAAAAAATGGCGGCCATTTCTCAAATATTTGGCACTTGGCTAGATCTTCCATCTAGGCATGCTGATGAGGTAAATGTTTCTTCCTTAGAACAACAAATTTCTTGTTTAACTTCTCTTGTTCGTCAGATGGTTGTAGGTAACATGAAAACAACAAAGGCTTGTAGGATTTGTCTAGTATCAGGGCATCCAACCGATATGTGTCCAACTCTCCAAGAGGAGTCCAATGAACAAGTGAATACGGAATATGGTTTTCCTAGACTACCAGAAATGAAGTATGATTCCTATTCAGACACGTACAACATAGGATGGAGAGATCATTCCAATCTCACCTATGGGAGTCCAGAATTAAATCAACCAGCAACTCAAAATTGCCCAAGTTATCAGCAATACAAGTAGCAATACCTACAACCAAGCCAAACTTCTAATTCTGGTATGTCTTTAGAAGATATTGTTAAGTCTATTGCCATTAATAATTTACAATTTCAACAGGAGACGAGGGCTAGTATCGAAAGTTTGAACAATCAAATGAGTCAAATAACAACTGCAATTAATAAGCTAGAGGCACAAAGCTTGGAGAACTTACCATCTGAAACGATAGTAAATCCAAAAGAAACTGTAAGTTCAATAATTTTGAGAAGTTGTAAAGAAGTTAAAATTCCAGAAAAAGAAGCATGTGCATCATCAAAAGAAGAAGAAGAGAAAAATATCGTTGTAGACACGAACATTCCTAACGACGATGTAGTACCTAATGGAAAAGAAGTTTTTAAACTTGATGGAAAAGATGGAGTAAAAGTTGCCATCAGTGAGAATTTTGAGAAAGAATATGAGTTAACTTTGAGTACTCACTTACATAAAACTGTTGCAGTGTTGAACGATCTTCCAAAAAGACAACAGTCAGGTAACATTCCATATATTTTGTTACCAATTAATGACAAAAGACCTTTACCTTCTGTTTTGCAGGTATGCATTCTAGACTTGAAACTCCTGCCTAGTTATATCAAGTGTGCATAGAGTCGAGCCAACGACAATATTAAACAAAGACGTTGCTTGGGAGGCAACCCAAGGGAAGTTTATTTTTATTCTCGCATTTTATTTTTTGTTATTTTGTCTTTTCTTTGCATTTAATCATACATTGGGGACAATGTCTGTTTTAAGTGTGGGGGAAAGATTTAATTTTTTTTAAGCAGTTTGAGTTTGTGTTTTTCTTAAAAAAAAACTTAATAATAATAATAATTGAGATTTTTTTTTAAATAAAAGGATTTTGTTTTTGTGGTTTTTAATGATTTTTGGTTGTGTATGTCATGAGTAAGATTAAACTAAATTTGAAAAATTCATAACATGATTGAATGCATAATTTTTTTTCAACTTAGAATTAATTAGTCTAGTTATTTTTTATTGAAAATGGTAGTATCTAAATTGGTAGACAAAAGCCAGTGAGGATTTGAGCCTTTAGACTGACACATCAGTCTTATTATTCTTTCATGAGAGATATTCTTCCACTGATTTGTTTCTCTAGAACTTGCTTTAATTCTCTTCGAGGTCACATTGACACATGCATGCATGAACATGATTAAGGCCATCTTTGTTATGCGTTACATAAGCCAAATAGCCCACCTTATA
Source organism: Iris macrosiphon (assembly GCA_036927795.1). NCBI lineage: Eukaryota > Viridiplantae > Streptophyta > Magnoliopsida > Asparagales > Iridaceae > Iris > Iris macrosiphon. The sequence goes on from JAYESA010000002.1 coordinate 52,438,338, forward strand.
ATTAATTTTTTTTGTTGTTGATCCCCTTTGAGCTTTATTGCCTTTTTCTTGGTATACCCACATTATAAGCTTTCAACCAATAATATTTATACCTTTACCCAAGTCGCAAAGCTAGTGGAGCATTGTTGATCATTATGATATGTATGAGTGTACGAAAAAAATAAGAGTGAGGGTGTCTAAATTTGTGGTTTGGTTACAACCCACAAAATGGAACATATTTTCATCCTCAAATTTCCTAAGTTCCATTATTGTTAAAAAAAAAAGAGAAGAAAAAAGAAAAAAAAGGGTGGAAGTTGTTTTACATTGTTTAAATGCTTTAAAAGCCAAATTGAAGATGTTACAAAATGGAGTGATTGATTTTACATGTTTTATATTAAGATTGAGTTAATTCAATTTTGCTCCACTAGTTTTGATGGCTTTTGAGCTACACTCCCAAATATATCCCACCTTAATCCTAAGCCACGTTATAACCCATGAAAAGTCCTTATGATTTATGTTATGCATGTGATTCCAGTGGTGGAGAATGAGAAGATATGCAAGCTTATGGTAGATCATTTCTTCTGGAATGAATTTGAGTGAAATATATACCTTCAAACACATGAGAGTTGAGTATTTATTCCGTGAGGGTCTACCTATTTAGTTTACTCCATTTGTCAAGTAAAAATATCTACTAAGTAATTAGAAGTTGTTTAAAAATATATGTTTATGATATACTATGATTTTTGAAGAGCTTGGTTATTTTTTTATTTATGATATTGCAACCTTGATTTCTTTTTTTGAAAAATAAATTAGAGTTTCGCCCGAGGACGAGCAAAGGTTAAGTGTGGGGATATTTGATAAGAACATAAAATATCATATTTTTATTCCTTAATATATACTCCTTTATGCTCATTTAATGTCTAAAGATACTCATTACTTTTATATTTTGATCTAGGATGCAATTGGAGTCACTAAAAGCAAAATGGAGCTAATTATCAATTCTGGACAGTTCTGACACCTTGTAGAAAAATAGTCATAACTTGCTCATCCGAAGACCAATTGAGATGATCCAAATTGATTCGGAAAGCTAAGTGATAGAGGCACAATTTTGCTGTTTTGAGTTTCCCGATATTCTGGCTGCATCATGGACCAAATCACGTTTGAAGATTGAGTCAACTATGTTGTGCACAAAAAGTGGAGCTGAAATAACCATTTCTTAACTTATTCAAAGATTTTATTTTATTGTTTGGGTTGTTGTAACTATTAGAGGATTTGTGGGAAGATATTGTGATCTTCAAACACTAATTTAGAGTCTATAAAAGGGATAGAGATCAGGAGGAAAAGGAAAACAACACACAACTCTTCTTCCTCTTCTCCAATATTCTTTTGAAGTTTTCTTAAACATGCGGAGCTAAAAGTCTTGTTGGTCGAAGGAAACGGAAGCCTCGGAATGAATAAAAACTTATGAGATCTAATCTGTGTTTATATTTTTGATTTGTGCTTTGAGTATCGAATATTTTCTTATGCATATTTTCATGATTATCTTGTTTAATGACTAGGATGCATACTAGTTCATTATTCTTGACAATCTAATGCTAAATTAGATATCGAATCCGTAATTGTTCGATCCCTCTAATTTGTGAAGCAACCAAGATTTAATGAACTGCTTTGTATTATTAGATCTTAGGAGGAAAACTTTTGACAAAATTAAATGCAACCGCTTGTGCTTGTGTTGTTTTGCTTCATCGATCTCATCGAGATTAATACGCTACTAGATTAAACTTTTAGCACTTGTCTGGGGTTGTTTAGTAGTTAAGGTTAATTAGATCGCTTGTTTTTAATTAATTGTGGCTGAAGGAGATAGGAAAATAATTCCAACGATGAATATTCAAAGTATGAATTAATATATACGTGCATCGATGATCAGTTTTAAGATTCCAATGGTGGATGTTGACTGAGACCAACATTTATTTCTTTGATTGTTTTAATACTTTAATTATTTTTAGCTCTTTTTAATTTGCTTTGATCCAAAACTCTCCCCCCATCTTATTTCACATAGCATAAAGATCAAACTAATTGCTCTTCGTGGGAACGATCCTTACTCTCACTACTACATGTTATTTCAAGAGTAAAGGTTTTATTTTTGGGTGCCTACGACAGCACGCCAGAGGACATTCCGAAGACGGCTTTTCGGACAAAGTATGGACACTGTGAGTTTCTAGTCATGTTGTTTTAACCAACGTGCCAGTAGTATTTATGAGTTTGAGGAACAATATTTTCCACCAGTACTTGGATAAGTTCTTGGTGGTAATTATCGATGATATCTTGGTGTATTCTAAGGGCCAGAAAAGCTGAACATGAGATAGAGGCACTGGCAAGAGTTGATGAGAGATTATGATATCGAGTTGCAGTACTACCCTGGCAAGGCGAATGTAGTAGTAGATGCCTTGAGCAGGAAGCCTATGGCCTATTTTTACGACTCATCGCCAGTTGTTAGAGGATTTTCAGGAACTCAGGATTAAGATTATATTGCCAGGCATGGGTGGACAGATGGCCAGTCTCGAGGATTCAGTCCACATTTATTAAGAGGATCAAGGCAGCCTTGCCTACAGTTACGGAATTTAGACGACAACGAGACAGGACAGAGGCCGACATGCAAACAGGACTCAGGATTCAGGAAGACGGAACATTGAGGAATGGAGATCGCCTATACGTTCCAAGTGGCGAGCTACACCAAGAGTTAATGACCGAGGCTCATAGCTCGAATATTCTATTCATCCCAGGAGGTACGAAGATGTACCAAGACTTGAGGCAACATTTCTGGTGGCATGAGAATGAAGAGAGATTGCCAGATTCGTGGCAAAATATTTAGTTTGTCAACAAGTCAAGGCTGAACATCAAAGGACTGCAGGATTATTGCAACCGCTTCTCATTCCCGAGTGGAAGTGAGAACACATTACCATGGACTTCGTCACAGGATTCCCGCGGAGCCCTAGCGGAAAGGATGCAGTTTGGATTGTCATAGACATACTCACCAAGTCTACACATTTCTTGCCCTTCAGAGTTGGGCAATCCACAGAGATACTAGCTGACATGTATATGAGGCAGATAGTACGATTATATGGAGTGCCTGTCAGCATCGTATCGGATCATGATTCCAGATTCACGTCACATTTTTGGCAGAGTATGCAGGAGAGCCTAGGAACTCGTCTCAAGTTCAGCACTGCATATCATCCACAGACTGATGGTCAGTCAGAGCGCACGATACAGATATTAGAGGATATGTTGAGAGCGTGCATGATTAATTTTGGAATATCTTGGGAGAACCATCTACACTTAGTGGAATTCTCCTACAATAACAGTTACCAGGCCAACATACAGATGGCACCTTATGAGGCACTGTACGGCAGGAAATGTAGGTCGCCAGTTTATTGGAGTGACGTGGGAGAGTGTTAGATCCTTGGTCCAGAGTTGGTGACACGGGCAGTGGAGAAGCTCAAGCAGATTCTGAGCCACCTACGTGTAGCTCAGGGCAGACAGAAACAATGGGCAGATGCATATCGCAGACCATTGGAATTCAAGGAGGGTGACCACGTATTTTTGAGGATATCGCCTACTCGTGGTACCATCATATTCGGAGGCAGAGGCAAGCTGAGTCCGAGGTACATCGGACCTTTTGACATCTTGAAATGAGTTGGCGAAGTGGCTTACCGTCTTGCATTGCCTCCGTCATTGGAAGGAGTGCATGATGTATTCACGTATCGCAGCTGAGGAGATATATCGCAGACCCTAGCCACGTGCTTGATCATTCGGAGATTACAGTCGGGCCCAGTCTGTCTTACGTAGAACAGCCGATTAAGATTCTCGATCACAGCGAGAAGACTTTGAGAGGGCAGACTATTCGACTGGACAGAGTGGCATGGAAACACCATTCACAAGGCAAGTCTACTTGGGAGCGCGAGGATTCTATTCGGCAGTGGTTCCCGTACTTATTTGAGGAGCAAGGTACGAATTTACGTATGGAATTTGATTACTAGTTATTTTAAAATTCTTTTAGATATTATCGTGCTTTACTTTTAATTTTGGGGACAAAATTTTTCTAATTTGGGAAGAATGTAAACCCCCTCGATTTATTCTGTAGATAGTCGGGTTAGATTTGGAAAATTTTGGATTTTTGCAGCAGATGTTGAGGTTTAGAGTGGAGTTAAGTTTGCCTGGTATTTTAATTCATTTATTTTAAACCCTTGGCGCGCCCTATCATTACTTGATTATTCGGAGCCCAATATCAGCCCATAAATTCCATCGGATTATTCTACTTCTGACTTGACCTGCCAAATGAGGCACTGGACTTTTTCGTCTTTATAAAATCAGATTTCGTTGTGCTCTAAATTAATTGCACAATTTTCCGAAACTGTAATCCATATTTAATTCTGTGTCGGACACCTGTGTCGTTACCCAAAATTTTGAGATACCAACTAAATCCGTTGAGCCGGACCAACTAAAGGGTCCAAGACTGACTCCAAGCCCCCACCATTTTTGACCTTTGCGTCATTTCCGGATTTTGACCCCAAGTGCCCCCATTTAATTTAAAAGCGCGGGACACCTTAATTCTATTTAAATCGGGGATATCAATTTTTGCCTAATCCTATTTTAATCCCCAATTAATTCTAATGGCCATTAAATTAAACCCGTGCCTCACGCACAACACCCCCACACCATGCAAATCATCAAACGTATTTTTCTCCACATATTTTACATCATTTTATGTGTTCGTGCAATTTCCCGAATTTAAGGGGCTAAGTTGTAATTTATTGATTTTGGGTGTCCTCACCCCATTGGCCATGACCAAATGGAGAGCCTACCATCCTTTAACCAAGTTAAGCCTCCCCTCCCTCTCTTGGATGAAGAATAAATTTCTTCATATGTTATCTACACCACACGTTTGAAAGGGGTAAATCCTTACCATCCAATCTCCAAAAAAATCCCCTATTTAATGTCACATCAAGCCCACATCCCAAGCAAGCCCTAATCCCCCTACATTTGGGAACCCCCCCTCTCTCTCATCTCCCTCTTTCTAATACTACCAGCCTAACTTCCTCTTCCTTTCTTCTTCTTCCTTACTTCTTCTTCATTGCTACTTCTTCTTCTCCATTTTTATTCGACCGCCGGAGCCCCTCCAAGCAGCCACCTCCTCCGGCCGAGATCACGACTCCCTCCCCGGCCTACTGTATTCCTGCCGCACCGCCACTGCCCCGACCATTTTCTCGCGGTTTCCCCTGCTGCACTGCTCCGGCCGAGCTGCTGCGCCGACCACTTCCCTGCGGCCTCCATTGCTCCGACGAGCCCGCACCACCATTCTCCGGTGTCCCGGTTCACCCCCACGGCCAGTCTCTTCCACCACCACCGTCTGCCATAGCCATCACCACCTCCATGAATCTTCAGGCAACCGCAGCAGTTCCTCCGGCGAAGCACGTCGACCCCCCCCCCCCCCGCGTCTTCTTCGGTGAGAACCCGACATCGCCACCCTCCCACCATTCTCAGCGAGCATTATGACTCCCCAACCCTTCCTCCTCTTCCTCCGGTGATCCCTGTTCTCCTCCAACCGAGCTGACATCCTTCCTCGGCCACATTACCTGCTGTGCAACCGCACCACCACCATCTCCGGTCTGCCATAGCCACCACCACAAACTGACCATTCTCCGGCACCTACTGAACCACCACGAGCTCCTCCACCTTCATCTTCATCACTCTCCGGCACGACCAATCACTGTGCAACCTCCCTCCTCTCGACCACTCAACCACCGCACATCCCCGAGCTCCGGCGAGTATCTGCACGAACCACCCTGCTGCCACCACCACCTCCAGCTGCTCTCCGGCCACCCCCTGCACCACCTCGCTCCGGCCAACAACCCCCTCGCCGATGAGGTATACCATTTCTCCCTCACTCTCTATTTTTATATATATAGTCTCTTGTGTAAATAGTTAGGATTATAGGTTATATATTTTGTTATGTAATTTTAAGTGTAGTTCATGTAACTTGGTGTTTAATGAGGTATGACTAGGGTTTATGGTAGTGTTTAGAGTCTACTTATCTAAGTTTCTAAAAATAAGAATTTTTGGACATGCATTGAGTTTGGGGTTTGAGAATGAAACGATTATAGTTAAAGATTACTTATATGCATTGGGAATTATGGGATTTTATATGCAGGAGAGATTTTAGGATAATGCATATTATAATACACAATTGATGAAAGTGCTAATTGATTAATTTTGGTTTAAATTTACATTGGTGATCGTGTGTGTGGACATGAAATATATAAATGAGACTGTTGGAAATATGATAATGCTGAGGGTGGATTTTAAGAGCTTGAAGCAATTAGGGTGTTCGTTTTAATATATGCATTTTTATCATTGACGATGGGCAGAGTTAAATTATGGACGAATAATACTAGGATAGTAGAATATTGATGGACATGGTGTAGCCGATGATAGATTGGGAAAAGGGTGTAATATCAAACAGTTAGCCAGTGATTGGAGACTGAGAAATAATAATAAAATTAATTAAGGAGTAGTTTTAAGGTAAAATATTGATGGTTGTATATTGACGGTTTAAATAATTAATGATTAATTTATTCTAGGAGGATATCTGAATATGCATGTTAACGTCTGTAAAGACCCGGGGTAAAACCGAGGATTCGATCATGTGGTGGACCATGAAATATCATGATGAACATAGTAAGATTGAGGTTTGTGTTGAACAGATATTTAATATGTATAGACGTGACATACACCGAGTCAACCTTGGTCAACCCCCTAGTATCTTGTCCCTGTGAGTCATAGCTGAGACTGAGTTTAGGTGTAGATGTGTGTCATATCCCTGCCTGTCGTGTGTTAAATTATTGATTTTTAGTTTGTATCTCATCTCTAGGTACTACGGGACCTGAGGACTTGGACGCGGTACCGGATCCCCGTCATCAGCAGCCGCACGCAAGCAAGTGTACCTTGCCATCCTGTATTTCAGTTTACAGATATTTATTTTTTTGTTATGTACATTGTGCACGTATCTATGTTGACGTTCGATACCTCACGTCCGGATCATAACCGGGTGCTGACGTTCGTCGTAACATCTTAGAGTAAATGTTAGATGCTTTGTAGTACCTCGATGCACGTACCTGAGTACATCGACACCCTAGGACACACTCATACACTGTGATCGTGCCAGATTCCTGTATTCTGATACTGACATCATGACCAGAGATTGGGACGACCTTAGGGTCGTGTCTGTTGAGTTACTTCCGTGTGTCGAGACTGTATAGTTAGAGGTTCAGGTCCAACGCACAATCGTTGACCGTTTTGGATGGGGAAGACAGTTACTAGACGTTTGGGCTACGCTTATATATATATATATATATGTATTATTTCTATAGTGATCCTGTATCTAGTGTAGTTGTATCACCCGTGTGACTCTTTGCCTGGAGCTGCGGTACGTGCTGTGTGTTTCCGTGTCCGGAGCTACGGTTTTATTTTGGATATCCCACGCGTCGAACATTGTCTTTAAACTGTGTCACACTAGTTGGTTATGATAGAGTACCCTGTCGTGCGCTTGTACTTTCTGTTACTTGGTTTTTTGTATTTCTGTACCTTGTTACGTCCCTCTGAGGACTGGTTCCCTGCCAGTTTTGCAGCATAGATGATTACGGAGCATTTGGAGTTGCTGTTGGAGTTGCATGTCTTGCGGATATGGTACCAGGTACTCACATTATATCTACCGGCATTATAGTTTTTTTATATTGTTTATTTCATCTGTTGTTGTAGCCTAGTTTTTATAGACTCATACTTATTCTCGAGTCTATTCGAGTTAGTGTGTTATTGGGCGACCGACTCTAGCACATATAGCTCTTTCTTGTATACTGTTGTACATTGTGGATTGAGACATATAGGTTTACATTTATAGGATATCTAGATAGTGCCCTTTTATATTACAACTTATACGTATTCGAGTCAGACCAAAGTCTGGTCGAATGCATAGCTGGCGTGTCACGTATTCCTGGTCCTACGTATTTTGGGACTGTGGCATGACAATCCTCAAAGCTTGCGGGCTGTATCTGTAAACCTGCATTTTACTAGCATCGTCATCGGAAGAATCTTCTTGCACAGTCGGTTCATTGCGCATGCGGTCGAAGACTATTGCATTCTGACTGCTGCAAGTAGGCGGGACAATGAAGATAGAATCCTCATACGGTCCATATGTCGTGGTGACATTGGATGATGACGTTACTTTCCACATATACGGATGATAGGAATCTATAGCTTCCAAGAATTTTTGCGCTATAGGTTCTATATCGTCATGGGGAGAGGATTCCTGATTTGGAATTTGAGCGTCAATATACTGGAAAAGAGAATCTTTATTATCAGCCGAAATCGCGTTCCTGGTTGCATTTACATCAATCGGCTGCCTGCTGCGCCGAAGGTTGATGACCAAGGAAGGAGGCTTCTGGTTCAAAGTGATCACTAGAGGATCACCCCCTTTTCCTGACCTGGTTTTGTTCAGGTGGACAGCCATAGGCTCTAAGGCTTTTGGACGAGTAGTCCGTCCTTTCACCTTGATTGACAGAGGTTGCTCGGCAGAGGGTTCTTCTGGCTCCCGGTGGGATTCCTTCTCTACTTCGACTGACACCTCTTCCGTGTAGTCTTGATAGTACAACACGACATCAGAGTAGTAGGATTCTACTCCTTTAAATGGGTTCAGGTTAGCAAACTCTGTTTGTACTGTTCCTTGGGCATCTACATATTTAAAGCATTAGTGTAGAGTCGAAGGAACGATGTTGTGGTTGTGGATCCAAGGTCTACCCAGCAGAATGTTGTAGGACACCTCAGAATCAATGACATAACATGTAGCCACCGATCTGAGGTTGCCAATCTGGATCCTTAGGCAAATTTTTCCCAACGGCTTACTTTTCTTATGTTGAAACCCATGATTGTAGTGGTGGTGTAAGCCAATTCGCTGGTAGGAATCCTCAGCGGTCTAAGCAGACTATGAGGAATGATGTTGATTGACGATCCCGGATCTATCTGAATCCGGTCGACCTCCAAAGAACCGACGTACCCGGTGTAATAGAGGGGTCTGTCATGCTTGTTATGTTTTAACAACATGTCATCTTGAGTGAAAGTGATATTCGGGACCAACTCCATCACACTGTGGCATTGAGGACATGCCACGGGTTCTTCGTCAGGGGACTTGAGCTGGGTCAAGTATGCCTCCGCCTGCATCAGTGCTTCACTCAGGGCTTGACGAGTGTCCTGAGAGAGCCTGAGTAGTTCGAAGATGGACAACCTGGCTGGTGTATTAGTCAATTGGGCCAGGATGTTGAAGTTGTACGGCTTCTCTAAACCTTTGTTTTGAATGTGTTTCAATGGTTTATCGAAGCTCACTTCTTTTTGCTTCCCCTTATCCGCCGAAGTTGGTCTCGAAGGACTGGTATGACGGATTCTGGTTCTGAAGGCTTTGCAGTTGAAGCGTCTGCCGGTGCATCTTCCTGACTTGCTCCATAGTCCTGGAGGTAAGCTTTCCCTGAACGGGTTCCAGTAGCCGAGACCTCGTCTTCTGATGTCGAGTGTACCGTAACCGTGTAACATCGTTTATGTTTCGAGTTTTTCTTAGACTTAGCCTTAGCAGCTTGAGTCTCTTTCTCGATTTCTGACACCAGATCTGGATGAACCCATAAGATCTCGCCCCGCTGGGTAGTTAGGGGTAGCAGGTCATGATTTTGACCCCTTGCCGGAGGGAGATTAACGATGTTCTTCGTTGTCCGAGAAATAGGTGTAACACCGTCCGGGACTTCTTGGGGAGGCAGATTGCCAAATTGCAGAGAGATCATGTTGGCTGTGATCGTCTTTTCGCTGTTGCGTAGAGTGATGGCCTTAGCATCGATCAGCTCCTGGATCTTCCTTTTCAGTACATAACACACTTTTGTAGGGTGGTGTATGTATCTATGGAAGATGCAGTACTTTGGGTTGTTAGTACTGCCGACTTTATTAGACCGCTTCTCCTCAGGAAGGGTAATCTTGTCACTTTTGACGAGACACTCGAATATGCTCGGAATATCATCATCGTCGAAAGAGTATACTTCAATGGGCCTGGAAGTCCCAGGTTTCGTCTGCATGGTTGCCGCAGTCTTTTGCCTGGACGTATTGATCGCCAGAGCTTCTTTTTCTTTGGAACCACGAGGATGGTCGCTGTTGGGGGATGACCTCTTGCCTCTGTCGGAGGCAGAGATCATGATGCCATTGTCACGCGCCTTCCGACTGTTGTCCTTGGCGACTACCGCTGAGATGATGAACGAGGGCCAATCATGGAACTGATATGGTCCTGTGAACACCGATTTCACGGGAAGAAGGTTCTTCCTACAAATGTCCACTAATGCCGAGTTTGGAACTCCGGGAGGCATTTGCAAAGTGGCTTGACGAAAACGTTCGATGAAGGTGCGAACATCCTCCTTTTCCCTCCCTCGTAGAATCGTGCGAGAAGACATCGACATGTCCATCCCTCCCTCGTAGAATCGTGCGAAGAATAAAGCCTTGAAGTCGTTTAAGGAAGTAATACAGTTGTCCGCCAGGCTGCGGTACCACTGGTAAGCCACTCCCGAGAGACAGCCCTTGAACACCCGAGTGAGGAGGGCGTCATTCCCCTGTAGTAACACTGTCATCATACTGAAGTAGTTCATGTACTGACTCGGTGATGTTTTTTTCTCGAACAGAGCCATGGTCTGTGGTTTGTATTTAGGAGGGAAAGGGGCCTCTTCCCAGATAACCGGGTAAGGCCGGTTGATTCCCAATTTCTTGAGCTGATCTTTGTGCTTCAAGGCATCAAATTGGGCTTTCAACTCCCGTACTGCCTTGATCATATTTTTAGCCGGTAGTGGGACCACGGAGTGGTGAGGAGTCGGTTGTATCGCAACTCCAATGGGAGGTAATACATTCTCTGAGTGAGGAAGCGGAGGAACTGCTGACTCCTGATCTAGAGCAGGCTCTTGGATCGCGTTGGATGGTGGTAAGTCTACCCCCACACGTATCTGAGTTGGAGGGACCGATGCTTGAGCCATAGCAGCTGTGTATTGAGTCAGCATCATCTGATGCATGTTCTTTATCATGGATTGCATCTCTTTCAGGGATGTCTCCAGCATAGTGATGCGTTGCTTAGCGCTCCCTGACGGGAAAGCTTCCTCGCGTTCATCTCCAATGGCATAAACTCCAATCTCCCTGGGTGTCATTAAAATATTAGTATAGGTCTTTGTAGAAGTTGACTCTATACTTTCGGCATCTGATTCGGGAGACTGGCGACCCCCAACATCGGAATCAGAAGAGTACGAACCCGGTTGTCGTGACCTCGAATGAGTGTTTTGGAACACCCCAGCTTTAGTGTTCCTAAGGAACATGTTGAATCTCCTTCGGCTCGGAGTTCTAGAGGGATGACGTCTTGAGCCCGACCTTCCTCTAGGTATGTGTGAAGCCATGTTCACAGATGCATGTGTGGACTCTTCTTCCTGGAAAGATGGAGAGTAGCTCAACCGGTCGAAAACCAACCATTTTGCTTCAGAACAGCAACAACTAATTACAATCCTATCACTATTACAACAATGCTCGCTAGGAGGCGTAATAGACATGCTGGAAGATCCTCTCTCCTTGTGTTTCTGGATCAGATACTCACGCAGGTCAGGAGGATTTACAGACGAAGAAGATGATGGCTTGTTCCTTCTGTTTACATCAGTGGACATGCGGATATTGGGAACCACAGTTTTCCCTGTGCCACCTATATACAACAGGTTGGCCATCTGGGTGGCGGATAATCCCCGAGGAGGGTATCTTTCCGCAAATTAAGCCTTCTTTAAGCTGAGGGGCTTCCCCTGGCATAATTTGGAGCTTTGCTCAGGTTGGCATAAAGCTGAGGATGTCCTCAGTCGGCCGTCAGCCTCTCACGTAATCCGGAGGGCAGGCAGATTCTTCCCTTGTTGGCGTAAAGGCCGAGAAGTTAAGCAGTCCGCCGCTTGCTTTCCCTTGTGTAGATTGTAGGGATCATCTGCTTTTCTGCGGAGGGCAGATGCATTTCTACGTGCGGAGCGCACTTGGAATTTCTCACTTGGCTCTGAGGCATTGCCAGAAATTCTGTCTGCCACGTCATCGACGGAAGACTGGATTTTACGCACAGAGCGCGATATATACTTCTGGACTAGCGCTGAGGCATTGCCAGAAGTTTTGTCTGCCCTGTAAGGGACAAGCGACTGAATTTTACGCGCAAGGTGCAGAGTAGACTTCTGGGTTAGCGCTGAGGCATTGCCAAAAGTTTTGTCTGTTCCGTCAGTGACGGGAGACTAAATTTTATACGCAAGGCACGGAGGGAGCGATGCTACAACCTCGTTGGTCGGAGAGGTCGGAGAGTCGACAGGAATGGTAGGGGATGTCTTGGGCATCCAGACCTTACGCAGCTTTTTGTTGTCTTGGACAGAGAGAGAGTGAGAGCTACCCCCTGTTCGAAGCATATCTTCGTAGGCAGACTGGTCGAACTGGACGACCAGGGTCTTCTTCACGGATCCCACGGATATCATATCGTGTTGAGCAATTGCTTCCTCATCAGAAGAGAAAGATGTCCCCAGTAGAGTCGCCATCTTGTTGTTTGATAAAATAAACGAAAGAAATGGAAACGAGGTTTATACGAAACCCGCTCTTTATGTTTACAAACAAGCAGTACAATTAATCCTATACGAGGATGTCGAGTAAAATTTTTTAATCTGGGTAAATATTGCTATAGGAGTCTGATCTGCAGTCGATCACTTTGTTCCTTGGACCACACGATAATGAAGAAGTGCCGTAGAAGACAGAAAGCAGCTTCGAAGGTTGCTAAAGAGAGTGGATGCTCAATGCCAAAGTAGTCGATCACTACTCTTTGCCTGAGCTATGGATTCTTCTCTCTTGAAATCTGCGACCAATTTTTGACCTATTTTTCTCTCCCTTCTCCCCTCGACCTCTGTTGATAGAGGTCTCTATTTATAGAGTTTTAGTGACAGTGATCACTCAGTTGGCGTAGAAACCGAGTAGTGGAAAGTACAACACCCTTTTACATGATGGTTAAAATAACCGTTACCCGCGTATATATGACCTTTTGAATGAGCGTGTGACGCGTGTCCAATTAAGAGACAATGCGTATAACTGCTACGAAGATTACGACGTAAAAACCATGTAGGTAGTTATCCCTCGCTTAGAGAAGGTTGGCGTAGAAGCCAATAACTATCACTATGGCGTAGAAGCCAAGTAGGCATAGAAGCCGAGTAGTCGTAGAAGCCGAGTAGGCATAGAAGCCGAGTGGGCGTAGAAGCCGAGTAGGCATAGAAGCCGAATGGGCGTAGAAGATAGCTGATCCTTCTCCCTTGACTGAGGCCTTGAGCGAATTCCGGACCGAATAGCCTTAATACGCACCAATGCAAATATGGCCTGAGTTGGCGTAATGTGCCACAGTGATGATGTTAACATTTTAGCCGAAATTACGGCTTTTGGAGATATAATAAAATCTCTTGAATTAAATACAGAGATCTGCCCCTATCCTGCGCATTAAATATAGAGGCGTGTCTCGAAGATCTGCCATTAAATGCAGATACGCGCCTCGAGCTCTGTCATCACTCTGCGCTTTAAATGCAGAAACGAGCCTCGAGCTCTATACGAAGAGCAGCTTTTGACGTGGCAGTTTGTTTGCCTTCTGTGGAGCATAAGAAGCTCACGTCTGCCTGTGTAAAACTAGGCAGCGTATTCCTTTGTATGCGTAAAGACAGTTTACGCCAAAGGAGATGTCACTAAACGACGATTCGGTGACATTTAATCAAATCTCTTGCTTTAAATGCAGAGATCTACCATTATCCTGCGCATTAAATACAGAGGCGTATTTTGAAGGTATGCCATCCTTCTGCGCATTAAATGCAGAGACGTGCCTCGAGCTCTGTACGAAGAGCAGCTTTTGACGTGGCAGCCTGTTTGTCTTCTGCGGAGCGTAAACAGCTCACGTCTGCCTGTGTAAAACTAGGCAGCGTATTCCCTTGTATGCGTAAAAGCAGTTTACGCCAAGGAAATGGCAGTAAATGACAGTCTAGGTTGCTGTGCTGCGTTATCATTATAGCCGTCGCCTGGGTAGTCGTGCAGTACTCTTTGTCAGCAGTCCAGACGTCAGGTTCACTACATGATCTGACAGGTTTATTTCGAAGAATACGAAGCGTTCCTCGTACATTTCAATATTGTATTGAAAGCGGATGAGTTTTATGCCATAAAGGCGATATAGCACCCTTTTTACGCGGAAGCAGCCTGGACATACTGTATTACGCGAATGGTCCTCGAGCTTATATTTTATGCTGTGCTCAGCGGAAAAGCTCTGTTGCATGTAGATGGCTCTGAAGTCATCCTTTTACGCTGCCCAGTATCAACATGCTGCGTATAGCTATCCAGCGTATTTTTTATGCTTCTACACAGATGAGGGGAGAGCACTAGCCCCATAATGGAGCATTTCTTCTTATTTATGTTGATCAAATGTCACGACCAAGGTCTTTTGCATCGAGATGACCGAAGCAGTCTCGAGTTGAGCTATCGCCTTTTCGTCAGAGGAGAAGGAAGTCCCCAACAGAGTTGCAATCTTTGTTTCTGAGAAAAAATTTATACAAAATTTTTGCGGTACAAACTGTTAAAAAGTACAAATAAAGATCATAAATCAGAATCTACATACATTTGATTCTGGGAAAGTATAGCTGTAGAGATTTGATTTGCGGACGATCACTTTACTCCGTGGACCACTCGACGATGAAGAAATGCACACGACGACAGAGAATTGCACACGAAGATGAAGAGATGTAGGGAATGCTGTGAACAACTTGGAGAGTTGAACAATAAGAAATCTCTGACACAACAGCACGAGAAGCTTCAATTTCTCTCACTTTGCTCTTGAATTTCAAAGACTTGAAGATTGCTGCGAACAACTTGGAGAGTTGAACAATAAGAAATCTTTGGTACAACGACACTAGAAGCTTCTATTTCTCTTGCTCTGCTCTTAAATTTTAATGACTTGAGAATTCCAGCCCCTTTCCCTCTATCTCTCTCTATATTTGTGTCTACTTCTGTTAAGGTAGCCACTGCATGTATTTATATAGTTTAGGAGCGATTCCGAGTGTATGTGCGCACTATGTACAGTCAACACTGTTTTACCATTGTGTACGCACTTTTGGTGGATTAACACCCCATATTCTGCATGAGTGGGTGCACAACTTGCTGCATACGTGACAAGTAGCTTCCTATACGAGGAAAGAATAGGTCATAGGGGACAGTTATTTGTACACCATGCTTTAGAAGTATGCCATGTAAGACACGCATTAGTAACTGCTCATTGTCGGTTAGGATATTATACGCACTTTAGAAGTCATCTGGAGACTGGCGTACTTTTAAAGGAAATGGCACTGTGGCGCACTTTTGAGAAAAATGGCACTGCGACACATTTTTGAAGAAAATGACATTGTGGCGCACTTCATATTTGCGGAAGCGACTGTCTTACCTTTTGAGAAATCCATCTACTCTCTGCTTAAGATTGATAGAGCCACAATAGTAGTTTCCAGGCCTAGATGTGTGTGGATGCTTGTGGATATCGAAGATAGTCGTCCCATCCTGCCTAAGACATGAACAACTTGCCAAACAGTATAAGTATTTTACAAGACATAGAATTCAAAAATTGGCATGTGTCCTGTAATGGGTGCCTTCATCAAGGTCACGAGGTCAAGGATTATACTTTGTTGCAGTTCAAGGGAGGGTTGGGAATGGCCGAGCCTTCATCGTCTAGTAGGAGCCAGGTGCTCCCCTTTTTAGAGGTTGGTAACGCTTTTTTCTATGTGCCTTTATCCCTAGTAGAGGTCCCTCGGTCGCTTTATTTGGAGTCCCTGATCATTCCCTTTCTACCCACTAAGGTTGAGGCCAGCCTGCATTACTCCAGAATGTCTCCCCATCCAGCCCCAAGCTATCATCCCGCTCCCCCGCACTACTCCCCTGACCCTCCCTGTTTCCCTATCCAGGTCCTTTCCCCTGCTTCCTCTATCGCTACATCAGTCCCACCCCCTAACCCATCCACAACTTCGTAGGTGTCCTCCGTCGATCCCCCTCTGCCCCACCGATCGTACCCTCAATTCTCCTCTAATACCCTCCAATGCTCCCTTCGTCTCATGTATCTGTTCTCACTTCTTTTGTAACCACCACTTTCCACTCTAGGAGTAGTTTGATAATTTTGCATGTCGTAAAATTATATTTTATTTTATATTAGTACTTAGTATAGAATTAATTTTTCTTGCTTAAAAATATTTAGTGTTAGTACTATTGCTAATAGTCATGATCCGCACCCAAAATTTGGGCATGAGCCATGGGTACGTCTAGCCTACACCACAACATCGGCGGTAGAATGCTGTCTAGGTCTCAAAACTAATAACACAACTCACAAAATAATCTGTCAATGGTCTCAACTCCATAAGGAGGATAATAAATATGCATGCGATCATCAATTCATAAGGTACTCAATCACAATAACTATAAGAAGGAAAATGTCATGATGAGATAAAAGATATAAGAAGTTCTGACATAAGTCTAGAACACAACTCAAATAACAATAATAAGTCTAGAGTCTAACTGTCTCAACATAAATAAGTCTCAACATAAATACACCTAAGTCTCACAGTTATAACAATCCAAAACATTAATAAACTAGACTAAGTGCAGTCTAAACAACTGTGGGTGGTGTCTCCTCTAAGGAGAGTGGCTCCTTTGGAATCTCCGGGATGAAATCTCCATCTACTCCTGGACCATAGTGGGTAGGGCAAAAATTCTCGAGATCCTCTAAAAATGTTATCCAGTCAGGATTGGAGCGAAGCACAAACACTAACAGTAATTTTAATTATAATGAAAAAATCTATAAAATAGTGCAAGGAAATAAATGATAAAGAAATACTAGAAAATAAGAAATACTGGAGAGACATGTAATGAGCATATAAAACAGACTAGCAAGGAACAAATGTATGGGAATGCTAGAATGAATGTACTAAAATAAAAGAATAGGATTTCTAACTAAGTGTTATGAAATATCAGTTTGCTATGTGATCAACTTGGGACTATATCAGGTTTGTTATATATGATTAGCTATGATACATGTGAGAGCAGGCTAACCATCTGGTTGGCTATGATGCGAGCAATAGTCAGGCTAATTATATATAACAGGCTATGAGACATGTAAATGGTCATGCTATACCCTACGTAATATGTGGGGTTAGCTATGATGCATGTAAAGTAGGGTATGATCACATAATCTTGCTAATATTTCTCCGTCCCCAGCTAGTAGGATGGATTCCAGTCATGACTTCTCATGACTGGTATCTATAATACTAGCCCGTGTATCCACTGTGTCAGAATCAAGTATATATTATAACTAGAATCATAGTGATAATCAAAATAATAAAAACTGTCAGAGAATATACACGCCTGAGGTCCTGAGCTGACAATACCAATATGTGTCTGGACTGGAGTCATAGTGACCTAATATGAAGTATCATGTCAGTTGATGTATTGGAATAATAAAAATGCTTAAATAAGTTAAAATATGATTTCTAGGTCCAATATAGGCCATACTAGTCATACTAGGGTCAACCTTGGTCGAACTAGTCAAATTAGTCAATTCTAGGTCAATACCAAGTTTAATTAGTCCATACTAGCCTTATGCTAGCTAATATTAGTCATACTAAATTATAAACACTAATGTACATTCATAACATCCCTATACTTAACTTATTTAGATTTACCTAGACTCAACACCCATAACTTAACCAAATATGATATTACATTAGTAACACTATCATTCATATTACCTTAGTATAGTATCACATGTCTTGGTTAACCTAATAACCCATACCCTTCACACTCCCTGACTGATACACTCTAGGACTGTTACCTATACATACATGTGATACACAAATATCTGTACCTCTATGTTAAACACAGTGTTCACCACACTGCTTCCACTGAACTAAATACCTGGACACTATAACTTATATTCAACACTACCTTACTCCCTCATGACCCAAGCTGATATATTCCTATTGGTTCTCACTATCTAATCCTTCCCTACCTGGAGTAGTGCTTATGTGTAATTCAGTGCACATGTTCTTAGTCTATTTCTATCCTAAGTACTAACTACCTAATAGATCACTGATACGCTGGTATCAGTCACATGTGCACCACTGCTACATTCGCAAGAAACCAAAACACTAATCTGTATGTAATTGGTACTAAGTCTAACACCTTAGCCTCCCCTATTCTTATTCCCCAATAGCTAATATACCACACACACCCTCACAAACATGTATTTTTTCTGGAACCAACCACATATACATATTCCCTCACCAATACCCATGATGTTCCAAGGATCCCAGTACATAGATCCTGTGTTCACTCTAGCACCTTGTGGTGCTCTGACAACACCTCCTATATGCAGTATTGTTGCTCTAACTCGAGCTTGCAGCACTGAAACACAACTCCTCTTGACATAAGGTATACCCTCACTTCTCGAGCACTCATACAACTCAGTCCTAGTCACCCTGAACACTAATCGAAGAATAACCTCTCCCCCAACTGATACATACTACACCTAGCCTTATAACCCCTTGACATCAACCATGTACTGATACTCTATATGACTAATACTCTCGTATCAGTCCAGACATCTACCCATCCTATGATACCAAGCTCGCTCATCTACAATGTGGACTGTACAACAACCCCATCTAGTAATCTAACTGATACAATAGGGACCCTTCACTCAAATCTCCTAAATATACCACTGCAACCACAGTGCAGATACAATACACAGTGGCACAGTGCACTCCCATGTGCTACTGATACATTTGCACATAGAGCTGATACTCCCTGGTGAATGCCCACCTCACTGATACTCAAAAGTTTTACAGACACACGCGTGGGTAAACCACACTAACATAATGATTCATAGCTCGAGCACATACATGTACTTGCTGAAACTGAATTAACCCGAGCTCCAATACACTCTGCCTGACTATGCACATATGCACCACAGGCCCGACACCAATGTAATACTGCTATAAGCATTGCTTCCCTTAGCAATGACCCTTTTAATGCAGTCCCTAATGACACAATGTCAGGTACAAGTACCCCGATGCTCAATGTTCCTAAACTATTTGAAATACACAATTTCTGAACTATCCCGATCCCAGCTAGAACTGACACTTGGTATCAGTCTACAGTCCAAGACAATCCCCTAAACTGATACCCGAACTCTCCATACACACAGGTCTTCCTAGCTCTGAGACTTCCAACCCTCGAGCCCACGAGCTGCAATGGACATGGGCAGTGCACAATAGTGTGCACAAG
The DNA here is from genome assembly GCA_036927795.1 of Iris macrosiphon. NCBI lineage: Eukaryota > Viridiplantae > Streptophyta > Magnoliopsida > Asparagales > Iridaceae > Iris > Iris macrosiphon. Next base: position 52,457,775 of record JAYESA010000002.1, read on the forward strand.
AACTGTGCTGCTGCAACTACTTGCCCAATCCACCCTTTACTAAAATACTTACACACACAGTTGCCACAGTGCCACACACTTGTAAACACAACACTTACACTTATACTTATATACACATTCATGCATTCACCAATATATATATATATATATATATATATATATATATATATATATACACCTTCAATAACATATAAAATTTGCACTCTAAATAGCTTACACCCGCTATTGGTCATTTTAACAAACATCTAGTGTGCACAAGCAACATACTCATGATACACAACCAATCCCATCTAGTGTGCCAAAATCCCCAAATCACAACTAATAACATATATTCATATCAAATATATATATATATATATATATATATATATATATATATATATATATATATATATATATATATATATATATATATATATATATATAGTATGATTAGTTGTTACGAAAAATAGGAAAAAATACACCCTTAAAGTACAAAATCCCAAATATACATATAACACCATGAAGAAAATACTATGGGAACCAAAGGAAACTAATTTCTCCCCTGTAGTTTTTCTTAAACTATGGGTGGGCTCCTAATGGCCAAACAAATAATAAAAACAGAATTTAACGGAGAGATTTTAAATTTTTACCTATTGGAAGATGGGTTCCCAATGCAAACTTTTTCTTCTCCCAAGCTTGTTGAAACCTAAGCTTCTAGGCTTCTTAGATGAGAGAAAAGGGAGGGTTTGTGGTTTTAAAGTCTGAATTTTGGTAAAGGAAAGAAAGGATTTGGGGAAGAGCTATTTCTAGGATTTTTATTCATGAGCTATGGATGAACTAGAAGGAGGCTCCCTCTCTCTATATAGGGCCGGTCACATGTCTAGGGCTTGGCTAATGCACAAAGTCCATAATGCCCCCATATGATTGTCATGAAGAGTTATTTAATTAATGGGGTTTTTATTCCTAATGAGGGGGTTTAACTAGATTCTAATTTAAAATGGATAGGGATTAACTAGTGGGTTCAAATATCTAGTCTAAGGTTGAGTCTAATGGTCTCATCAAGTCTAGTCCACTAACCTATATCATTAATAATAATATTATAATATATTATATATAAATATTGTAAATGACAACAATGCCCATACTCTAGAAATATGGTAGTGACAACTCTACCCTTCTAAAAAAAAATTCTTCCTCAAAATTTAACTAAACTAGCACAAGAACTTAATCAGAACAATAATAACTATACCTCAAGGCTCGAAGAGATACGGGTATTGCTCACGTATTTCATCCTCCCTCTCCCAGGTTGACTCACCTAGAGAGTGATGTCTCCATGCAACACGAAACCAAAGGAATCGTCTGGTTCCGCAATACCTTCTCCCTGTGATCCAAAATCTCTATAGGCTGCTTAGGATAGCCGGGAGTCGGACCAACGTCGATCTCTGAGTGATCTAGTACAAGACTAGGATCTGCCACGTACCGTCTCAGCTGTGACACGTAGAACACGTCATATACTCTGTCACCCTCACATTTTCAATTAAGGGTAGTTTGGTAATTGGCATAGGTATTTTTATTTTAGGAGTATTATATTAATTATTGTGCATGCGTAATTATTTATTTGTTTAATAATTATTGATTGTTAGATGCTAGATTTATTTTAGACTTGTGTAGTGGATCTAACCAGTTAGTTAGATGCATGAACACAACATTTATTTTGGTTTAGTTTGAGCCCATTAATTAGGCCCATTCATTAGGAGGGTTAATTAATTAGTGAAACCATTAGACTAGAACATTCCCTCCTTAATTAATTTCTTCATAAGAGGTCCCAAGGGGTAATTTGGACATTTTATATTGCTTGGGAGAGGGGGCTAGGGCCAGCCACATCGAGGGAGGAGAGAGTCTCCATCTTCTCATTTTCTATTTCAATTAGATCTAGAATTTTCCCCTTTCCAATTTATTCATTCCCTCACCATTCACTACTTAATTTCTTAACAAATTATTTTCCTATTCTTCATTGGAGGCTACTACAATAAGGATATATAAGAAGAAAGTAAGGATCTACAAGGAGGAAGCTAAGATCTATAAGTTGGGAGCTACATTCTTTATTTAGAGATTTTTATTGGAAATCTATCTCCCAATAGGTATATTTTAGTTTTTTCTCTTTTAATAGAATCTAAATCTGAGATTTAACCATAAGGAACCATCCTACATGCATAGACTACCCATAGGAATTGGAATCAGGTTCATAGAAGACCAATGGAGGAAGTTATAGGTGTTTTTGTGTCAATTTTGGAGAATTTTGAGATTGGCACATGTGGTATTTGTCAATTGGTCAATTAGAGTAAATTGACATGTGTTTGCTTGTTTGTGACTAGTGTCATGTCCACAATTGGGTACGTATCGATCATATTCCGTCAATTTGGTGATATAGGTTGTTTTTGGGGGTTTTCTTCCGACACGGTGATTTGTGCATGTCACTTCTTGACACGGACACGTACTTGATAAATTTATTATTCGTATTGTTTATAATTAGTAATCTAGACTTGCTCGTGTCCTTTAGGATGCGTTTGGTTATGTGGTGGAGCTATATCACAAGCGTATCATAGAATGAGTGTGATACGGGTGCGGTACACTCCACGTGTTTGCTTCATTGCTCTTTAATTCAATGTGACTTGTGTAATATATTATGTATGATATATGAATATGTAGATATCTAAGTATATGTGTATGTTTATGTGTGTGTATATATATATATATATATATATATATATATATATATATATATATATGGGTGTATGTGTATATATATATATATACTTATAGATATATCAACCACTTACATATATACACATAGATATACATATACACATACAATTATACACATAGACATAAGTGAAGTGTATACATACATATTGATATCTATATAGTTATGTGTCTATGTGTATAAGTGTATATGTATATCTATGTATATATATGTAAGTGGTTGATATATATATATATATATATATATATATATATATATATATATATATATATATATATATATATGTATGCGTGTGTGTGTGTGTGTGTATGGTTGTATATATACATATATATGTATAGATGAGAGAGTGTACATATATATAGATTGATATATATATTGGTGTATATATGTGTGTGTGTGAGTGAGAGATCGGGATAGTGGGTATGTAGTGTGCACTGAGATGCATCGAGTAGCAGGAGGCAGGGAGTCAGGCAGTGGATCAGTGCATTAGTGCACTGGGCATCAGTTTGCACCAACTGAGAATACAGCAGTTTGCAGTGGCATCAACTAGAGCCAACTGCTGAGCAGCCCGATATGATCACTGGCAGGAACTACATCGATGCTGCAGTAGGGAGCTTCAACAGCAGGGAACCATCACTGTACTCATGCACAGTAAGGGAGCAACCTCACTGCATCAAGAGCCTGCAGTAGAGAGCATCCAACCTTCAGCAGTTCAACAGCAAGGGGGAGGCATTGAGCCAATACAACAACCTAGCAGCTATACCAGTGCAAGCATAGCAGGTGTGCAAACTGAGAAACTGTAGTTTAGTAGCACAACAAGGAGCAATCTCAGGCAGTAACAAGTTATGGATATGTGTGTTCAGTTAACTAGTTAGGTATTTCAGTCGGTCAGCTAGTTAAGGTTAGTAGTTAGTTAGTATTGATGTTAACTATTAGTTTAGTATAATAGTTAGTTAGATATGTATACTAGTATATGTATGATATGTTGATAGTTAGTATATTTGGGTAATAGTTAGCTTAGTAACTATATATAGATATGTAGTATTGTATTGATAAGTTAGTAGATATGTATTAAAGGTTAGTAGTTAGTAGCATTTCATGGTTAGTATATGTGTTAGCATATAGTTTAGTTTATGGGTATTAGCCATATGTATTAGGATTTTAATTACCATGGGATACCAGGATAATGTCAAGGTAAAGGGTCAATACTCAAGGTATTGGGTTTGAGTATCGAGATGGGTGTGTAGGTAGTGAGATACGCTTTGGTTCAAAGCCAAAGTATCCTATTTGCATTAGTTAGCTAAGGTATTATATGTATTAACTTGTATAAGTATATAAATTACTATTTTCATATATAAAACTTGTGTAGCCTGTGATAAAGTATTTTGTGTGTCTCATAGTATCTTAGCGTAGCTAGTGTGACTTAGTTTCATAGTTTGTAGACCTAATATCCTAGAGTTGGACTCTTACGACCTTGAAATAGTCGGTTTGACTTAGTTTGACTGTTTTGACTTAGAAATGGCTTTATAACTTAGAATTGTACTAGTTTAGCTTATTTTTATTCCAGAACCATGTATTGATGCAACATACCATATATAGGTCTGTATGACACCAGCTTGGGTATCGGGAGATACACCTTGCTCAAGACTTCAGGCGAGTACATTTCTCTGTTAGTTTTTAATTCATAATAGTGTATATATTCATGTTCTAGAACTGTATACTTGTTTCTGACATAGTGGTTTCAAGGAGTGGTACTACATGGATCCCGTCAGGAGATGTTATTCCCTATCGTGTTCAGCGGGTACTCATGCACATGTATTTCATCGTGTGTATTGGGTATTGATTATTACATTTTGTGTTCATACACTGCTCGTGTTCATTGGGCTTATTCGTGTACACATACTGCTCGTGTTCAGTATGATTATATTTGTGTAGACCCACTGCTCGTGTTCAGTGGTCATATTCGTGTTCGTAATGTGTCATGATTGGATCCATTGGTATTAGTTGGGGATGGAAGAGTAGGAGTTGATTATGTGATCAAAGTCCCATTGTTATTCGTGTACATACCAATTACATACCACACTTGTAATCGACTTATCTTATTGATCATGTTTAATCCAAACCGATCACATAATAAACTTGTATTCTGAGGCACAATAGTTAGATTTCAGTTATTTTTTCATATTGCATATATTCATATTGTTGTTCTCTATATTACATGTTCCTCTTGTTTATTTCATTCATATGTTTAGTTATCTTATATTATTTTCTAATATTTATTTTATATGATCGATTATGTTATTAAAACTGCTTTCAGAGGTATGTACTTTGCTCTAATCCTGTCTGGATATATTTTTCCAGATAATTGGCTTATAGATCAGTGTCCCACATTCTACGGGACGCATGAGGCACTACCTTTAGAGGATAATCCTATAGACCAGGAGGACTTAGTTGCAGAGCCCGAGGGTATTTAGTTTATACGTTTTGATAGACTTGTATTAGACTATTGTTGAGATTCATGGCTTGTATATTATTTTAGACTTGTGGTTTGTATTTTGTTCTTTGCTTCGCTATTCTATTCGTGCTTTATCTTCCTTAGTTTGCTTTGTGAATGAGTTTAGTTACATTTGTGAGATACCATATTGTTCCTCTGTTTGGAGTTGAGATGATTGACATGTACCATATATTTATTGTTGAGATATTAGTTAGATAGAAATGACCCAGGCAGCGTTCTACCGCCGATGCCACGGCGCAGGATGGACGTACCCACGTACTCGTGCCTAAATATCCGGGTGCAGGTCGTGACACATTTTTAGTGGTGTTCCATGCATGTCTCATCTGTCCTACGATATCGCTCTAATTGCGACTCTACGATATGATATCGTAGTAGCGCTCACTTAGAGTACTGCTACGAGCCTGCTTTAGGAAATAGAATTTAGGCAGAGAGTTTACTCAATCATAACAAGGAAACAATTCCAATATCAGTTTTGCTCTTTGAATAAAATTTGTCCTTCTTTGAAGATATCGTATCATTCTCAATATTGATTCCTTATTTTAATTTATCTTTATGATGCAACCGAAGACGCGTTCTCAGCGCTCAGGTGCTGCGACGACACTGTCAGTCACTTTATTACCTATGATGGCAGCACCCTGAGACGATATTCGAGCACCTATATTTTGGAGGTAAACTTTTCCAGTCCAGGTGGGCATACCTGTAACAGCTTTCGGAGGTGCTCCACCTCCGGTAAAAAGGACAGGGCAGACAGTTTCATGGGATCTTTTACCCCCACCTCCCACAGTCGATCAGACACAGATATTCATGCTCTTTTAGCAGATGATGGAGGCGCAGCAGCGTCAGTCATAGATCCTGCGACAGAGCATTGAGAATGCTCACTAGATCGTGCTCGCAGTAATTGAGAGAGCTTCCACAGTCCAGCCACAGACGGTACCACCTCAGTTTACCCCGCAACAGCCGAGGCTGGGGACCATCATAGATTTCAAGAGGATGAGGCTAAAGGACTTTAGAGGCATAGAAGGGATCCTTTATGCTGATGATTGGATCGAAGATATCGTACAGAACTTGCGGCCGGCGCAGATTCCAGAGAGGTTACAGATAGAGACAGCGGGGTGCATGATGTTCAATATTGCTTTAACTTGGTTCAGGACGGACCCTTGGATCTCAGTACCAGGACTTACTTAGAAAGCTTTCAATAAGCTCTTCAAGGAGAAGTTCTTTCCAGACGTGGCTTTTGATATCTCTAGAGAGCCAGTTCCAGTACCTTGTTCAGGGAGGAATATCAGTGGATGAGTATGCGACAGAGTATTGTAGACTAGGTCACTTCGTAGAGGGGCAAAACCCCAAAGGGATAGCCATGAAGTTCAGAAAGGGCCTTAAGAGTGAAGTCAAATCATACACAAACGGAGATCCTACCGCTACTTTCGAGGAGATTCTGAGACAGAAACAGCGGACAGAGGATGATTTAGAGCTTGGCTCTAAAAGGCCGAGGCACACAGGAGGATCTAGTACCAACACGGGTCCAATAAAGAGGCCTCATTTTCAGCAGCAGCACCAGAGGCAATTCCAGCACCCGAGGCAGTAGTATCACGGACCAGCTAAAGCGTCGGTCTATCAGATGCACCAGATTCAGAGACCAGCTCTTCCTTGCACTTTCTGTAAGAAGAAAGGACATGGATGGGATGCATGCAGGATGAGATTAAGCCAGTGCTTATTCTGCGGATCAGAAGACCATCAGTTGAGAGATTGTCATAAAGTTCAAGCTCGTCCAGCTTAGGGAGGAGCTCAGGCATAGAGAGCACCCGCGATACCACCAGCGGGACAACAGAGAAGACCTCTACCACCATAACCTCAGCAATTTGTGTCATGCCCCGATCTCCCGTAGGCTAATCGGCCGTCCCTGCTAGGTACGAATCACCGTGCTAGCTTTCCCATAGGACGATCGCTGGACCCATCTGGGCGTGATGTCGCACGAGAGTGAGCCGCGCCAGTGTAAGACCGTGGTTTATTGGATGGTGATAAGAGGTCTAAGCCACGGAGTCGCACAGATTGTCCGTGTGCAGCAGAATTATAAACGCATAGGCAATTTGGTAACAAGTTCACTGAGTCGACAATAGCGAAAGCATTGAATGACACAAGCTGAAGTAAAATAAACTCTTTATTAATATTAAATAAGTGTTACAGGCGGCACATACCCGAGATTACAAGTCGCTTAAGCCTCTCTCTCAGAAACAATAAAAGCGTGCCAAGTGGCTATATTTATTGAATGATGTATAGGCGATGTTCCAACATTATGTCTTATATATGTGCTTCAGTTTCGGACGCAACGCTCCAAGGCTTCAGAGTGAACTCCACGCCTTAGCACGCACGAAGGAGACATCTGCACCGAACGAGGTTCTCTCGCACCCAGTAAGCAATCTGATGGGTTATCAGTACATGAATGCACTATTGGGGAGGCTACTCGCCCTCTCAAAAAATCCAAACACGTAGAACAAGTTCTGTGCACCAACTATTAAGTTATCTTTCTAGTTGCCTTAGGATCAGTTTCATGGCAAGGATTGAATAGCCTAACTCGTGTGGTAGTGCGCCGTGCGACATAAAATAAACACGGTAAAACTTACCAACTTCCCATTTGTCCTTCCATGAAATATCATGTATGTTGTGGGCGAGATTACCCTTCGAGTGCATGAGTTAATTAAAGTACGAGCATTTATGAACATTCAGGGGCAATAACATATGCAAACACTGTATTATGGGCAAGATTACGCTTCAGGTGCACAAGTTACACAAAATATCAGGTGTGTTGCATAAGATGTTGAAGTGCTTAATTTTGGTGTATAAGTATCTTATATCCATAGTCGTTCAGGCAGTTCCAATATTCTTGATCCGATGCAATGACTCGCACGCGGATAGCCGCTAAGCGATGATGACTTATCTATATGAATAATTTGTCACTGGCATAGCCATAAAGGACCTAGTCATTAATAGGGAGAATATACAACGAAAGTACGTGGTGAGCTGCAAGCCATCACGCCAATCACGTGAGACTAAACGTTAAGTTCTATCCGGATCGGATCGGCCCGGGTACCCCGGCGACCACCCGTGGAACTGAGATCCGAAGATTACCTTTTTCAAGTTATCCGCGATATGCATGTCAGGGTCTTTCCAAATCCATAACTTGACATGATAGTCCATGATTCTTGTTCTGAATCGAGCATTTGCTCCACGATCTGTGATTCTTTATTAGCTTGACATGATTCTCGTTCAGTGGTAAACTTGATATGATTATGATTCAGATGTAAACTTGAAATAATTCCAGTTCAGTGTTCAACTTGCCTTGATGCATGCCCCTGGTTCAGGGATTGCTTTGGTGACCTAACGGTCCCAGGTACTTGCAGGTTCAATTGCACAGAAGGACTATTCGATAGTCTTCTGGCTGACTCAATGAATGAACGATACGCGATAGTGTTACTTGCTTGTGGCATAAGTTTCATGTGGCAAATATTGAGTGGAGGCAATATTACAAGTTAACATATAAGCAGACAAGCAAGCATTTATAAGGAAACTTAAGCATTTATGTTGGCTCGGGCCTGAAGGTAAGCCGATGAGTGAAACCATAAACGGACTTACCGAGCAACATAATCTGGGGTCGTGTAGTGTAAACAATTGAACAGTGCACTAAGAAGAGCACATACATGTCATTCTATTTGAGGCATAGCGGGGTCATGTTGCACAAGGAAAATATAGCATGCGAGGGTCTAAATATAGCAATATTTTATTTCCATGTTCTAGCATAAGCAATACAAGTTAGAATTATTCCCTTAGCTAGCTGCATTGTATTCTTATTAGCATGCAGGGGGTGATTCACCTAGCGACTAGCATAAAATGTCCATATTTTAAGTGTGCTAGCTAAGCTAAGAAAAGTTCACGATAGCCACCCACCTTAGCGATGATTCGCCTCGGTCGAGGGATACTCCGAGCGAGCCTCTGAAAGCCTAAGCCGGAACTCCTGAAGGGACAAGTCTGGATATCCTTTGCCTCAAACGAGTCTATCTCGCTGAGCAAAGTGGGTCAGGATGTTGCACTTTTGCCGTTTGAATCAGCAGTCCTGTAAACCCCCTCACCCAAAATAGGTACTTTGTGTGTAGTCTATATTATTATATTAATTATAGATTATTTTAAATATTGAATTTCTTTAGAGTAGTCCCTTAGTTAATTAGAAAATAAATTTCTTAATATATTTACTTATATAAATATTTATTTAGAATTATTTTTAGGCTATTTTAGATTTTTGGAGATTTTTCTAGAATTTAGGGTAATTAAAACATAGGAAAGATAAATTTCTAAGACTTCCATGATTTACTATGAGACCATACTTGTATATTGTTCCTATCAAATATTTATTTTAGGTTAAAATATTTAATTATATTTTTTGTAATTTATTTATAATTTTAAGAAATTTATTTGAATTTTTGAAATTATTTAGGATTTATTTGGATATATATAGTCTTAATATTAGATAGATGCTAATTTAGTGTTAATAGATATTAATAAGATTATATATAAATTATTTGTATTATCTTTAATTCTATTTTAGATTATAAATTATTGAGATAAACTCAAACGCTATTTTAAATTAATTCAAATCCTGAGCCTACTAGGAAAGCAACTTCATGCATATCCTATCCTTATTTAAACTCATCCTAATCATATCCAAATTAGCAAATCCTAGTCGTATTCAATTAAGTAGTGTCCACAATTATAAATACCTATTAGACTTATGGAATAAACTATCTTTCATAATTTTCTTCCCCAAACTCCTCTTATTTTTGTCCAAAAATAGTCAAAATTTGTTACAAATTCAGCCTTATTTTCTTATAGTTATGTGACCTAACTTGTTTAATTTATGTGACGGGTAGATCGGATGACGCCTTGAGTTGCGACTTCATCCCTTTTTAGACCAGGCAAGTATACTTTGAAAAATTGCTTACAGTACATTACATGCTTATCATATTTTTATATATGCATTATATATGTATTTTTTTTTCAGTCATAATTATATAATATATATGTTGACACACACTTGACACATAGTATCATGAAAAAAAAGGACAATCAATAGGCGTATGGTCTATCCACTCTGAAAATCCGTAGTAACTAGCATGCACTAAGGTAGTTGTGTCGCAATGGTCGCTACCCTCGCGGTATGTCGGCTGATGGTGTCACGATGGTCGCTACCCTCGCGGTATGATGGCTGATGATGTTCATGGACGTGTGTGTGAGTTGTGAGATAGATAGAGTAGCCTACCCCTACCCATAGGTCAAAATGGTTGTCCTTATTATGTATTGCATATATATTATCTAGTATAGCGTATTTATATTTTTTTTTTATCTATTATGCATGTTTTACTGTATTCAATTGGCATGCTTCTATGTATCTTGTTATGCCTCTCTGAGGACCTGGTCCCTTTCCAAGTGTAGCCGATCATGACTATTTGCAGGAGCACGGATCAGGACTTGCTACTTATCTCTCTTTCGAGGAGGTCTTCTTTTCGAGCCTCATCGTTCATTAGATGTACTTATTTTGTTCCTCTTATATTCTAGTTTGGTAGTTGATTTGTCTCCACCCAACTACTTATTCTTATCAAACATTTTATACTTGCTTCAGTTATATGGTTGATTGGTTATTGATTTTGTGGATGAGATCTAGTTATGCCCTGTGACTTATGACATAAATCTATACCACTTGTGAATTATTGTTCATAATACAGCGTACGTATGTATTATGATTTCCATATATTGGATTCGCCATATACATACGACTGGCATGCTTACGTATTCCTAGTCCTACGTATTTTAGGACTGGGGCATGACAAGTTTTTGTGGTGGCCCATGCAGGTCGAGAGCATATTGTCTCGATTATATTACTGTACCGAGCAAGCCTGCGCATTTGATTAGAGTATAGGATCTCATCCACTTATTTAATCACCTCCATTGATTTTATTTCGCATTCTTATTTGATTGCTTGTCTTGCATCTTGTTTGATCCTTTTATAACGTCAATCTTATCTTTTCTTTCTTTCTTTATAGGGGTTAGGAAGGTGACTTATACCAGGTATATACAATCTAGTATTCAATAACACTATTAGTTAAATTATTGTAAGTTGGGTAGTATGCCTCATACTTTAGTATCACATAGTCATTTTGACCCATTAATGAAGTATAATTGAATGACACCAACTATAGACTTGCATAAGAAGATAATATTTATCTAGACTGTAGAACTTAGAGGCCCATACCCCCATTTGGCCGACTATAGACTTAGATAAGAAGTTAGAATGGCAACTGTAGAGGCACAACACCGGTCTTCTTGGTGAACTTAAATTATTTTGTACCTTCCTTCATCATAATCCAGCGTACTTATAATTTCTGGACTACCTCCGCTTATGATGCTATTTTATAGCCTAGTTTTGCAAGATTATTCTTTTATCAAGCTTGTTCATGACATATGTGCTATTGGGGACGCCTACTAATACATTGTCTAAATCAGAATCAGTATATTACGGTCTGATCAACTTTAATGCACTTGGTTCGCTCTTCGCATGACTACTTTACGTGGATTGAGATATAGTTGACTCAGCATGTTAGACGAATATACTTGCCCTTTAGACATATCCGAGCATATCTTATTGGTTACATAACTGTACTGATATGAGCATGTGAATAGGAATTTACCAAAATAGGATCTCATCCGCAACTGCCCTAACAACTCTCTTTTTGAATTCTTTAATCGCCTTGAACCTCTTACTTGTATTCTATCACTTCCTCCTTGAATTGTTTATTATTGTTTTTCGTCTTCCTCTGATTTGAAAAGACAAAATCTCATGCTTGGTATAAGTTTGATACACGGAGAGTACCAGATATACTCCATAGGCCATCACATTACTTTGTGACTATCTTTGTAATTAAGGACATATCACATGTGATATATTTGGTGTTAAATTTTTTGAGCATTGAATAACATGATTAAATAATTTGAGAAAGTTTTTCTTAAATGTATAGCCTATGTAATAGATCGGTAAATTCTAAGTTGGGTAGAAGTTGCATTGTCAACCTGAGGTAAAATTTTTTAGATTGTACTATAGTAAGATTAGATTGAGAGATTTAAGTCACTTTAATTTTAAGAATTTTTAGAAGAATGATTTAGATTATGATGATTTAACTTTAAATATAAGAACCTCTTGTAGAATGAATTTTAAAATTTTGATATTGTGGACCAAATATTTATAATTTGAGCATATGGTTTAACTTTTGAATATTGAAGATTAAATTAACAATTTAAATTTTGAGGATAAAAAAAATATATATATATATAGAACTCAAAACTTGAACATTGATGGATTGAATTCAAAATTTTATAATTTGATGATTTGAATTAATAGTTAAATTTTGATTGTTGGATCACCTATTTGAAATGTTGATAATATAAATTGAATTTAAAATTTGAAGAGTACAAAATTCTTAAGCTGAAAATAGGAATACGATTTGATTAGAGTTGTTTATTATTTAAAATCTAGAAAAAAAAATTATTGTAGTTGGAAATTATGGTTTAAAATTTGAGGTGGGTTATTTAAATCTTTAGGATGTCATATAGATTTGAATTAAATTTGGATGTTGTTTATTTAAAAATCTAGAAGAAATTATGATAGGTTAAATTTTGATTTAAACAGTTGTTATTTTAATTTTGAAGAGATTGTGACGGATTTGAATAGATTTTGTCATTTAAATTTTTGAGAAAATTGTTGTTGACTTGCCTTAGATACGAATGTGAAAGATTTAACAAATTATTCCTTATTTTTAATTTTGAGGACAATTTTTTTTTAAGTTGGGTAGATTGTAAACTCCCTCACCCAAAATAGATATTTTGTGTGTATTTTATATTATTATATTTATTATAGATTATTTTAAATATTGAATTTCTTTAGAGTATTCTTTTAGTTAATTAGAAAATAAATTTCCTAATATACTTACCTATATAAATATTTATTTAGAATTATTTTTAGGCTATTTTAGATTTTTGGAGATTTTCTAGAATTTTAGGGTAATTAAAACGTAGGAAACATAATTTTTTAGGACTTTCATGATTTACTATGAGACCATACTTCAATATTGTTCCTAGAAAATATTTATTTTACGTTAAAATATTTAATTATATTTTTTTGTAATTTATTTAGAATTTTAAGATATTTATTTGGATTTTTGAAATTATTTAGGATTTATTTGGACATATATAGTCTTAATATTAGATATATGCTAATTTAGTGTTAATAAATATTAATAAGATTATATATAAATTATTTGTATTATCTTTAATTCTATTTAAAATTATAAATTATTGAGATAAACTCAAACTCTAATTTAAATTAATTCAAATCCTGAGCCTACTAGGAAAGCAACTTCATGCATATCCTATCCTTATTTAAACTCATCATAATCATATCCAAATTAGCAAATCCTAGTCGTATTAAATTAAGTAGTATCCACAATTATAAATACCTATTAGACTTATGGAATAAACTATCTTTCATAATTTTCTTTCCCAAACTCCTCTCTTTTTCGTCCAAAAACAGTCGAAATTCGTCATAAATTCAGCCTCATTTTCTAGTAGTTATGACGACTTAAAAAGATAATATCTCCTAGCTCCGTACTCCAAACGCGCTCCAGTTTTTTTTGTTAGAACTATGTTAAGGTTAGTTTTCTGAATATATAAATTATTTTAATAATTTATGAACCTATTTTTCCAGAATATTCTAAAAGTGCCAGTTGTCCGAAATCAGACGCGTTTCCGTAGTTTCGAGAGTTCGGGAGATCCCAAATTCAGAATTATGAACCGTTTGAAGTTTCAGAAATTTCACATGATGAACTTATATAAAATAATATCTAGAATTTAACATGTACGTATGTATTATGGGTTCCATATATTGGAGTCGTCATATACATACGGCTGGCATGCTTACGTATTCCTAGTCCTACGTATTTTGGGACTGAGGCATGACAAGTCCGCTTGAGCGGAACGGGTCGTTACATTATACACCACTCAAAAAAGTCTCATCCTCGAGACTTTCTGAGCGCAGGTAGTACAATCGCTTTATCGAATCTATCCCAAGCATAGCAATCGGTACCACTAGATCCAATTTGAACACAATCCCCTACTCGTTCCTTACGCCGTGTCGCACGTATGCTGAGTCAGTCTCATTTGCGCCTTAGCGCGGGACATGTTTCGAAATGCGGGGTTTGCTTCAATCTATCATGAAGGATGATCTAAGGCTGAGGAAAACTTATACAAGTTGTTATACTTGTTCATGTAGACATTCACTTGCAACAGCTTCAAGATTATTATACCACGAGTCTGGATCATGTACATATTCGAAGTGCCCCTCAAACATATGCATGTCAACCAACTCGGCGATATCGAAGTCTAAGCACTCGAGTTTCACATATCCTTTAGTCTTGGATCGTGCACACGTTCAAGACGTCCCTCAAATATATGCATTCAACCAAACTTAGAGATAGTAAAATCGGACAAGCTACTTGGGAAAATCTCAAGGGTTCATTTTATTGAATCACGAGGATACTTCCGATAGGGTCAATCAAATCCCAAATCATTTCCTTTCCAACCCAATTCAAGCATTTTGCACTACCGTTAAGTACGATATATCTGGGTTAACTGACTAGCGTTCATCCGTTCGGGTCAAATATAGCACACATTATCGTTCCAAGTCTAACCCTAAGTTTTGCTGCCCCAGTTCTATAGATTTATCCAAGAAATATGCTAAAGTCGGTTACTGGTTCATTCACTCGACACAGGATCGTCTGCCTAATTACTAGGTCAGCTTACAAGGTCATAGGTATAAGTTCAAGCACGCAATTCATCGTACAAATTCGTTATCGTTCATCTCTTTCATTGAACCAAGATATTCATTTTCGGCTAACTTCTTATTCAAGCAATATTGCATTCAAGTTCAATTTATTTGTTTCAATCCAAAATCGCTCATAATATTCTCCAAGCTTCCAACAAGTTTCCTTAACCGAGATATTGATTTTTATTTCCTCGAATCCTAATTCGATATAAGCCTTATCATTTATTCAAGACAATCTTAAATCGTTCAATCTGACTATCGCACATGACTTATGAATCCGTTTGGACATTTCTAAATGATCCATACACCACTCAGAATTGAGTCATCCAATTAAATCCTCAGTCAATTTGTATCTTCTGATACGAAATACCGTTCAAGCTATTTTCCAAAATCTAAACACGATTCTCAATATTCGTCTAAAAGATAAATTCGAGAATGTTCTAAAAGTTGGCATTCTAAGTCTGACATGTCTTATTCTTGAATGATATCCCATTCTTGTTGTAACTTAGCATGCACCAAAGGGTCTTGGTGCACGATATTCTACACAACTTAGTCGAAAGGCTGTGTGCAAAGCTAACCGTTCGGGACAATATTTGATTCCGTATACTAACCAGTTGGGGACACATGTATAGGTATTGGGTTTGCACATAAGTCGCATTTCTAGTACGAGTCTAATCCCAATGGGTCTAGCACAAGTCGGAACAAAGGCCTTGGCATCACAATATCGCACAAGCAATCATAATATTTACATGCACTTTTCGAAAGTATTTAGACTCATTGTTGGAATATTCCGTTTGGGACATTGAGAGAGAGTATGCACATAACCCACGAACGAGCTTTCGAAATAGGGAGAACCAAAATGAAGTCCAAAGGCGTATAGCCAAGCTCTGATACCAATCTGTCATGCCCTGATCTCCCGTAGGCTAATCGGCTGTCCCCGCTGGGTATAAATCACCGCGCCAGCGCTCCCGCGAGATGATCGCTTAACCCATCTGGACGTGATTTCGCACGAGCGTGAGCCGCACTCGTGCAAGGCCGTGGTTTATTCACTGGCGGTAAGAGGTCTAAGCCACAAAGTCGCACAGATTGTCCGAGTGCAGCAAAATTATAAACGCATAGGTGACTTGTTAACAAGTTCACTGAGTTGACAATAGCGGAAGCATTGAATAAGACAAGTTGAAGTAAAATAAACTCTTTATTGATATTGAATAAGTGTTACAGGCGGCGCATAGCCGATATTATAAGTCACTTAAGCCTCTCTCTCAGAAACAAAAAAAGCGTGCCAAGTGGCTACATTTGTGGAATAATGTATAGGCGACGTTCCAACATTATATCTTATATATGTGCTTTAGTTCCGGATGTAACACTCCAAGGCTTCAGAGTGAACTCCATGCCTTAGCACGTACGAAGGAGGCATTCGCACCGAACGAGGTTCTCCCGCACCCTACAAGCAATCTGGTGGGTTATCGGTACATAAATACACTGGTGGGGAGGCTACTCACCCGCTCGATAAATCCAAACACGTACAATAGGTTTCGTGCACCAACTATTAAGTTATCTTTCTAGTCGCCTTATGATCAGTTTTATGGCAAGGGTTGAATAGCCTAACTCGTGTGGCAGTGCGCTGTACGACATAAAAGAAAATACAGCGAGACTTACCAACTTATAATTTGTCCTTCCCTGTCTAAGGCAAACTAAGTTAATTTAAGCACGAGCATGTATGAATATTCAGCGGCAATAGCAAATGCAAACACTGTGTTGTGGGCGAGATTATGCTTTGGGTGCACGAGTTACACGAAATATCAGGTGTGTTGCAAAAGATGTTGAAGTATTCAATTTTGGTGTATATGTATCTTATATCCATGGTAGTTCAGGCATTTCCGATATTCTTGACCCGATGCAATGACTCGCACGCGGATAGCCGCTAAGCAAGGATGACTTATCTATATGAACAATTTGTCGTTGGCTTAGCCATAAAGGACCCAGTCATTGACGGGGAGCGTATACAATAAAAGTACATGGTGCGCTGTAAGCCATCCTGCCAATCACGTGAGACTAAACGTTAAGTTACATCCGGATCGGATCGGCCCCGGTGCCCCGGCGACCGCCCATGGAACTGAGATCCGAAGATCACCTTTTTTAAGTTGTCCGCGACATGCATGTCAGGGTCTTTCCAAATCCATAACTTGACATGATAATCCATAATTCTTGTTTTGAACCGAGCATTTGCTCCCCGAGTTATGATTCTTGATTTTGCTTGACATAATTCTCGTTCAGTAGTAAACTTGATATGATTATCATTCAGTTATTAACTTAACATGATTCCAATTCAGGGTTTAACTTGCCGTGATGCATGCCCCTGGTTCGGGGATTGCTTTGGGGACCTAACGGTCACGGGTACTTGTTGGTTCAATTGCACAGAAAGACTATTCGATAGTCTTCTGGCTGACTCAATGCATAAACGATATGCGATAGTGTTACTTGCTTCTGGTATAAGTTTCGTGTGGCAAACATTGAGTCGAGGCAATATTACTAGTTATCATATAAGTAGGCAAGCATGCATTTATAAGAAAACTTAAGCAATTACGTTGGCTCAGGCCCGAAGGTAAACCGAGGAGTAAAATCATAAAGGGACTTACCGAGCGACATAATCTGGGGTCATACTGTGTAAACAAGTGAATAATGCACTAAGAAAAGCACATACATGTCATTCTATTCGAGGCATAGCGGGGTCATGTTGCACAAGGCAAATATAGCATGCGAGGGTCTGAATATAGCAATGTTTCATTTTTATGTTCTAGCACAAGCAATACAAGTTGGGATTATTCCCTTAGCTAGGTGCGTTGTATTCTTATTAGCATGCAGGGGGTGATTCACCTAGCGACTAGCATGAAACGTCCATATTTTAAGTGTGATGGCTAAGCTAAGACAAGTTTACCATAGCCACCCACCTTAGCGATGATTCACCTCGGTCGAGGGATACTCCGAGCGAGCCTCTGAAAGCCTAAGCCAGAACTCCTAAAAGGACAAGTCTGGATAACCTTTGCCTCAAACGAGTCTATCTCGCTGAGCAAAGCGGGTCGGGACGTTGCACTTTTGCCGTTTGAATCGACAGTCCCCTTGAGCGGAATGGGTCATTACAGTTTGCTCAGCACTACCTACATCAGAGAGGTGCCCAGCGGCAGGGTCAAGATTTTGCCTTGACCGTCGAGGAGGAGGAGCCAGTCGGTGATATTATCTCAGGTTCAGTTTATCTTGATTCTTTTTTAGCTCATGCTTTATTTTATTCCAGTGCTTCACATAGTTTTGTATCTGTATCTCTTACTCTGAGACATCATCTTGAGTCTGAGCCGTTGACGAGGACTTGCAAGATCATGACAGGGAGTGGTATTATCCTGGTCAGTGATGTTTGCAAGAACTAGAGAGTTTCTTTGGGAGGCCGAGAGTTGGGCGTATGTCTACTCGTAATACCACTTTAGAGCTATGATATAGTACTCGGGATAGATTAGTTGAGTATGCATCTTGCTAGTATCGATTATCATGGAGGCAGAGTTTTGTTTCAGGCTCCAGGAGAACCAGAGTTTGAGTTCGTCAGAGGAGCAGCAGAGCAGAGCGAAGGAGACTTCTGTAGAGCTTTGGTAGAAGAGCAGGAGCCGCCATATCCCTTGATTGTAGAGTATATAGACGTCTTTCCGGAGGAGTTGTCGGGGTTGCCACCGGACAGAGATATAGAGTTCTCTATAGATTTGGTCCAAGGCGTAGAGCCAATATCACAGTATGTCTATAGAGTAAACAACAGCGAACTGGAGGAGTTGCAGAAGTAGGTAGATGAGTTGCAGGACAAGGGCTTCATCCGCTCTAGTTCATCACCATGGGGTGCTCTAGTACTTTTTGTACCAAAGAAGGATGGGTCGGTATGTATGTATATCGACTACATGGCACTTAATAACCTCACTATCAAGAAAATTACCCATTGTCGCAGATTGATGACTTATTTGATCAGTTGAGTGGAGCGAAGGTATTCTCAAAGATAGACTTGAAGTCGGGGTACCACCAGGTAAAAGTAAAGATGGAAGATATTTCGAAGACTGCTTTCAGGACTCGGTATGGGCAGTTTGAGTTTTGGTGATGCCGTTTGGGTTGACCAATGCCCCGACGATATTCATGAACCTGATGAATAAGGTATTTCATCAGTACTTGGATCAGTTTGTGGTAGTATTCATTGATGATATACTAATATATTCGAAGACCCCAGAGGAGCATGAGAAGCACTTGAGGATAGTTCTGGAGACCCTCAGGAAGGAGAAGCTATATGGCAAGTTTTCGAAGTGTTAGTTCTTCCTTGATAAGGTTGAATTCCTTGGGCATGTGATTACAGGAGATGGGATCTCAGTAGACCCAAAGAAGATTTTAAAATTTGAGTCATGGTCTACCCCAAGTTCAGTGGCGGTGATCAGGATTTTTCTTTGATTGGTAGGCTATTATCGGAGTGTTCAGGATTTTTTCAGGCTTTTAGAGCCGATGACTAGACTAACCAGGAAGAACGTGGAGTTCATCTGGACTGAGGATTGTTAGTCAGTAATTCAGGACCTGAAGAAGAGGTTGACTACAGCTCCAATATTGACATTACCATCGGGAGCAGGAGAATTTTCTATATATAGTGATGCATCGGATAAGGGTTTGGGTTGTGTGTTTAAGCAGAACAGAAAGGTGATTGCTTATGCTTCCAGGCAATTACGCCCACATGAGAAGAATTACCATACCCATTACTTGGAGTTGGCATAAGTTATATTTTCTCTTAAACTGTGGAAATACTACTTGTGTGGAGAGAGAGTAGAGATCTTCACAGACCACAAGAGCTTAAAGTATGTGTTTACACCAAAATAGCTCAACATGAGGTAGCGACGATGGTTGGAGTTGATGAAGGACTTCAATATTTTTTTGTAGTACCATTCAGAAAAGGGCAACGTAGTCGCAGATGCCTTGAGCAGGTATCTAATGGCTATATGCTTGATGAGAACAGATATTTATTGGCCGATCTTGATAGTTTGGGCATTGAGGTATTAGTTCTTGGAGTTGCAGTACAGATGTGGGGACTTCAGATATAGTCAGAGTTGATGGACCAGATCAGAGCTGCACTGTTCGAGGATGAGTCTCTGAGGAGCATCAGAGCACAGGCCCAGATCGAGTTGGCAGAGGACTTCAACATTGCAGATGATGCATTATTGTGGCACGGTACCAAATTGTGTGTGTCGAATGGAGCATTACGCAAGAAAATTCTTCAGAAGGCGCATCGATCTCAGTACTCTATGCATCCAGATGCCTACAAGATGTATAGGGACATGAGAGAGCATGTTTGGTGGTATGGTATGAAGCGGGAGGTAGCTAGCTTCGTATCCAGATGTTTGGTTTGCCACCCGGTAAAGGCGGAGAGACAGAGGCCAGGTTGATTACTTCAGCCTTTACCTATTCCAAAGTGGAAATGGGAGCATGTGACGATAGATTTTGTTTTAGGACTTCTGCATTCTCCAGGAGGTAAAGATGTAATTTGGGTTATCATGGACAGGTTGACCAAATTAGCCTACTTTCTGCCATTCAAAGTGGGTACGTCTACGGAAAAGCTTGCGGAGATGTATGTGCGTCAGATAGTCAGATTGCATGGTGTCCCTGTGAGCATAGTCTTTGATTGAGATAGTCTCTTCATGTCCCACTTCTGGAGGAGCTTGCCGGCTAGCTTGGGCACTCAGCTCAAGTTCAGACAGCATATCACTCTCATACAGATGGGAAGTCGGAGAGGACTATTTAGACTCTCGAGGATATGCTACGCACCTGTGTTTTGGATTTTGGAGGTTCTTGGGAGGATCATCTTCACTTGGTAGAGTTTTCTTACAACAACAGCTACCAAGCTAGTATCGAGATATCACCATTTGAGTTATTGTATGGACGGAGATGTCGCACTCAGTTATCATTGGATGATGTTGGTGAAAAAGATTTATTGGGACCAGAGATGGTAGTAGATGCAGCTGAGAAGGTGAAGCTCATCAGGGATAGACTTCGAGTAGCACATGACAGATAGCGGCATTGGGTCGATAGCCACCGGAGACCGTTGGAGTTTGAGGTTGGCGGTCTAGTTTTTTTGATGATTTCTTCGACATGTGGCACGATTTATTTCAGTGGAGGTGGAAATCTTAGTCCGCGATTCATCAGACCTTTCATTATTCTTGAGAGGGTCGGTGTAGTTGCTTACAGAATAGACTTACTACCTGTATTAGAGGGAGTGCAAAACGTGTTTTATGTGTCACAGCTGAGACAGTACGTAGGAGATCCCAGTCACGTGTTGGATCACTCGAAGATCGTGGTGGGCCTACTCTTAGCTATCCATAGCAGCCAATTAAGATTCTGGGTCGGAGAGAGAAGGTGCTGAGGAACCAGACTATTCCTTTGGTGTGCGTCGTGTGGAGGCATCACTCGCCAGAAGGGAGTACCTGGGAACGAGAGGCTGAGATGCGCAAGCAATATCCATATTTGTTCGAGCCGTAAGGTATAATTCTTTCTTGTATTGTATTGATTGCTTTTGGTAGTTAGTTTTTTTCTTAATTTCGAGGACAATTTTTCTAATGTGGGTAGGATTGTCACCCTCACATTTTTAATTACGGATAGTTTGGTAATTAGTATGGGTATTTTTATTTTAGGAGTATTATATTAATTATTGTACCTATATAATTATTTATTTTTTGTATTAATTATTGATTGTTAAATGCTAGATTTATTTTAGACTTGTGTAGTAGACCTAACAAGTTAGTTAGATGCATGAACCTAACATTTATTTTGGTTTAGTTTGAGACCATTAATGTAAACTCCCTCACCCAAAATAGGTATTTTGTGTATATTTTATATTATTATATTTATTATAGATGTTGAATTTATTTAGAGTATTCTCTTAGTTAATTAGAAAATAAATTTTTAGTATATTTACTTATATAAATATTTATTTAGAATTATTTTTAGGCTATTTTAGATTATTGGGATTTTTCCATAATTTTTAGTTAATTAAAAACAAGTAACACTAATTTTCAAGAATTTTGAAGAATTTATTTTATGTTCAAACTAAATTAAAAATATTCCAAACTTTTATTTTAGGTTCTAAATAATAAAATATATTTTCTAGAATTTTTTGGGAATTTTTTGATTATTTTTAGCATTTATTTTGAGTTAATTATGAAAAACTGAATTAAAAACTAATTTCTGAAAAAGAAAACCCAAAAAGTAATTAATTTTGCCCAGTCAGCAAACAGGGGCCCACCTGTCAGCCTCCCGCAGCGAACAGTGCCGGGCCCGCCTGTCAGTGACCGCGGGATGAAGCCGAGCCGACCTCGAGCCGAGTCGAGTCAGAGTTCGACTCGGACACAGCTGAGCCGAGCCGTGTCAGTTTCGGACCGTCCGATTTCGGCGGGACAGTGTGGATGGCTTCTACGTGGCGCTTTCCGAGCCGCAGCTGCACTCTCTGTCCTCTCTATATATATAATAGTTTAAGTTATTTTCTAGGGTTTTTCATGAGACAATTTTTGGAGAATTGCCATCTAGGGTTCCTTCATCTTCCAGAAGCCATTGCGCATAGCTCCGGACTCCAAACGAGGCCTAGTTTCTTGCGTTAGAAAGATATTGAGGTTAGATTTCTGATTATATAAATTGTTTTTCGAAATTATTAGTATTAAATTCTGGAAAATTTGTAGAGCACAGCATGTCCGAAAATAGATGTGTTTTGATGTTTCCGTAATTTCGGGAGAACCCGGAATCAGAATCACGAACCGTTTAAAGTTTCAGAAGCTAATGTCGAGATCATCGATATATAATTTTCCTAGAATTTAATTTGAAGTATTTATATACTGTTAATTCTGTAAAACTTCTAGGTTAGAATTTAACCATCGGTGCACAATACAAAATTTGTATATGCCATAATTTCCAAACGAATTTGAATTCGGATGAGCCATAAATTCCAGCATATTTTTGACGCTGAAATCTACAAAAATTTATGCATGAAAGTCGAGTTTGTGTCGGTTGATTTTTCGGTCAACAGATCGCCTCGATTTGCGTGCCACGAGTCTCGAGTTGATAAAATTCAGTTCTTTGAACAAAATTAGGGTTTAACAATAAAATTAGATTATAATAAGATTAAAATGCTATTTTAGGTTATTTTATTCAGAATTAAAATAGATTAAATGGAGGAACCTATTTACCCACTTTTGTAACCTAACTTGTTTAATTTATGTGATGGGTAGATCGGACGACGCCTTGAGTTGGGACTTCATCCTTTTCAGACCAGGCAAGATACCTTACCAAATTGCTTACAGTATTTTGCATGCTTAGTATATTTCTGTATATTTATTTCATTTCTGTATATTTATTGCATGTGTAGTTCCTTTCTGTCATTACTATATATTAGATATGTTGACACACACTTGACACTTAGTATCATAGAGGACAATCATTAGGCATATGGGCTTTTAACCACTCTGGTAACACCGTAGTCACTAGCACGCACTATGGTGGTCGTGTCCGATGGTCGCTACCCCAGAGGTATGTCGATTGATGGAGTCCGAGGGTCGCTACCCCAGAGGTATGTCGGCTGATGGTGTCTACTGACGAGCGCATGAGTTGTGAGGATTAGATCGAGTAGCCTACCCTTGCCCATACGTCAAAAATTTGTTCTCATTTGCATTCATATAGATGTCTTGTACAGCGTACTTATTTATTTTTAAATAATATGCATGTTTATTGTATTCAAGTTGGCTCGCTTTTCTGTATCTTGTTACGTCCCTCTGAGGACCTGGTCCTCTGCCAGGTGTATCTGTTCTTGAGTATTTACAAGAGCGCAGATTTGGATGGTTATATATGTTTCGTGGATGTCCTCTCTTCGAGCCCGTGATTGCTAGCTGGTATTCTTATATGGTGTTGTTGTGTTGTACTTATTTTGTATTTGCTCTTACATTCGAGTTGGTAGTGGATTTATTTCCATCCAACTATCATCCTTAGATACTTATGTTGAGATCTAGTTATATAGATGCTGGTTATTCATTTGTATTGATTTTCTGTGGATGAGATTTAGATTGTACCCTGTGACTTGTGACATATGTTTATACCACTTGTGGATTTTATATTCATATTACATCGTACGTATGGGTTTGGTTTCCATATATTAGAGTTGCCATATCCATGCGGCTGGCATGCTTACATATTCCTAGTCCTACGTATTTTGGGACTGGGACATGACATGTTTTTGTGGTGGCCCATGAAGGTTGAGAGCATATTGTCTCGGTTACGTTATTGTGCCGAACAAGCCTGCATCTAGGAATAGAGTATAGGATCTCATCCACAATTGACTATTATTCATCTTCCTCCTATCTGTTCTATCTGAATAATTGCATCCTGCTTGATTCTTGTACTTCCCTAATAGTTCTTTGAGTATAGCCTTCTGCTAGAATATAGGAACCCCTGTTATTAGGATGATAATTATGGTAGCACACATATTAAGAATACAACGAGAATATAGATACACCACTAAGTTTAAAATATCTAGTGAACCCTAGAATTCCTTATCTCTAGAATTGGTTTACCATTACCCCTTGATGTAATATGAAGACTTGAGAGTAGTATAGACACTACTAGAGTTAGTTAGAAGTTTGACCATAGTGTTTGACCCTAGTATTGAGGAACCAATAGAAATCCAGGGTTAAATATTAGGGCTGGACCTAACACTTATGGTGAGATAAATTAGAACTATAAACTTAGATTATTGTCTTATTAGTAACAGACAGTACCTTAGGAAGCCAAGAGCAATGAATTTAATGTTTCTCTTGATCATACCTCGAACATAGCAACTAGCATACCACTTTACCTTAGAAAACCACGATGCTATATGGAGCCACCTATTTTAATTTTATATATTGTTCCTCTGCGACCTTAGCGTTCGTTAATTGTGCGACGACCAAATTTTGTTCCTCTATTCTTCATCTTTCAACTCGTGCCATCTGACACTGCTGATTATAGACCAAGTGAATTTATTCTATGTTAGGATATATATAGGTTGCTAGGATTTTGGTGGTTACTCTTGAATTTTGAAATTGTGTGCTTAGTAGTTAGAACTTGATGGTTTAAGCTATTCTTGTAGATTGAGACCTAGCGCTTATCCCTTAGTTTTAAATTACATAACATGTACCCCCACCTCGATACGAGTTAGATCCTTTCCCCTTGACGGCCAGTAACTCTTCTATCCCTACTATTGACACTTGCTCCATGAGCGCTATGATTAAGACTTAGGACGACCATGACCTATGTAATGAAAGAGGATACCCTAATAAATACCAAGATCCCTTCCCGTAGACCTTAACAGGAGTTCTATGGTATCCTTAAGGCAATTACAGTATTAGTTAATGGTTATAAGTTGGGTAGCATACCTCACAACCTAGTATCACATAGTCTTTTGCCCTATTATTGAAGTATAGTTTAATGACATTAATTATATGCTAGCATAAGATGACAGTGTTTATTCAGACAATAGAATTTAGATGTCCTTGCCCCCATTTGGTCGACTAGCGACATAGACAAGGAGGTTGTATGATAACTATAGAGATTTGTAGAGTCTTTATTATTATTGCTTATTCTATTTTTTTTGTTTTATTTTTGTGAACTTGAATTGACTTGTACCTCCTTTCATCATCATCTAGCATACCTATAATTGTTGTACCACCTTGACTTATGCCGCTATTATAGCCTAGTTTTGCAAGCTTATTCTTTTATCAAGCTTGTTCACTATATATGTATTAGTGGATGCATACATTAATACATTTCAGAATCAGTGTACTACGGTCTGATCAACCATAGTGCGCGTGGTTCGCCCTTCGTATAACTACTTTACGTGGATTGAGATATCTAGTGATTAGTAGATGAATGAACTTGCCCTCTAGATATGTTTAAGCATATCGTATCCATTACATAACTGTACCGATGAGAGCATGTGGATAGGCATTACCAAAATAGGACTTCAATCCATAACTGCTTTGACAATTCCTATTTGAATTCTTTAAACGCCTTGATCCTGATACTTCTATTCTATTACCTCGCCCTTGAACTCTTTATTATTGATCTCCGTCTTCCCTTATTTCGGAAAGATGAAACCTCGTACTTGGTATAAGTTTGATACACAGAGAGTACTAGATATACCCCATAGGCCAATCACATACTTGAGGATTATTCTTTTGTAATTAAGGACATATCATATATGATATAATCGGCGTTGAAGTTTTGAGGATTGAATGACATGAGTAAATAAATTAAGGAATATTTTTCTTAAAGTATATAGCCTTCTGTGATAGATGGGTGAATTCTAAGTTGGGTAGCAGTGCATTGGAAACTCGAGAGAAATTTCTTTTAGATTGTGATCGAGTAAGATTAGATTGGGAGAGGTTCAAGCCATTTAATTTTGAGAATTTTAGAAGAATGACTAAGATGATGAGGATTAATAAATTTTAAAAATCTTGATATTGAGGACCCAATATTTATACCTTAAGTACATAATTTAAATTTTTTAGTATTGAAGGTAAAATCATCAATTTGAATTTGAAGGATAAATATATAATTTCAGACTTGAACATTGGTGGACTGCATTTAAATAATTTTTCAATTTCATGATTTAAATTAAGAAATAAAATTTGATGGTTGGACTACCTATTTGAAATTTTGAGGATGTGAATGAAATTTAAAAAGTTGAAGAATACAAAAAAAATTTATAAGTGAAAATAGGAATAATATTGGACTCGAATTACTTCTAGAGGAGATTATGATAGTTGGAGATCGTGAGGTAAAATTTGATATGGGTTATTTAAATCTTGAAGATATTATATGGATTCAATTTAAATTTGGATATTGATGATTTGGAAAAGTGAGAAAAGATTACAATGGGTTGAATTTTGATTTGAACAATGATTATCTTAATTTTGAAATGATCGCGATAGATTTGAATAGATTTTGTTATTTAAATTTTTGAAAGAGATTGCGATTGACGTACCTTATGTACGAATGTGAAGGATTTAACAAATTATGCCTTATTTTAATTTCGAGGACGAAATTATTTTAAGTTGGGTAGATTGTAAACTCCCTCACCCAAAATAGGTATTTTGTGTATATTTTATATTATTATATTTATTATAGATGTTGAATTTATTTAGAGTATTCTCTTAGTTAATTAGAAAATAAATTTTTAGTATATTTACTTATATAAATATTTATTTAGAATTATTTTTAGGCTATTTTAGATTATTGAGATTTTTCCATAATTTTTAGTTAATTAAAAACTAGTAACACTAATTTTCTAGGACTTTGAAGAATTTATTTTATGTTCAAACTTAATTAAAAATATCCCAAACTTTTATTTTAGGTTCTAAATAATAAAATATATTTTGTAGAATTTTTGGGAATTTTTTGATAATTTTTAGCATTTATTTTGAGTTAATTATGAAAAACTGAATTAAAAACTAATTTCTGAAAAAGAAAACCCAAAAAGTAATTAATTCTGTCCAGTCAGCAAACAGGGGGCCCACCTGTCAACCTCCCGCAGTGAACAGTGCCGGGCCCGCCTGTCAGTGACCGCGGGGTGAAGCCGAGCCGACCTCGAGCCGAGTCGAGTCAGAGTTCGACTCGGACTCAGCTGAGCCGAGCCGCGTCAGTTTCGGACCGTCCGATTTGGGCGAGACAGCATGGATAGCTTCCATGTGGCGCTTTCCGAGCCGCGGCTGCACTCTCTCTCCTCTATATATATATATAATAGTTTAAGTTATTTTCTAGGGTTTTTCTTGAGCCAATTTTTGGAGAATTGCCATCTAGGGTTCCTTCATCTTCCAGAAGCCATTGCGCATAGCTCCGGACTCCAAACGAGGCCTAGTGTCTTGCGTTAGAAAGATATTGAGGTTAGATTTCGGATTATATAAAAAAAATTTCGAAATTATTAGTATTAAATTCTAGAAAATTCGTAGAGCACAGCATGTCCAAAAATAGACGTATTTTGATGTTTTCATAATTTCAGGAGAACCCGGAATCAGAATCATGAACCGTTTAAAGTTTCAGAAAGCTAATGTCGAGATCATCCACATATATTTTTCCCAGAATTTATTTCAATGTATTTACATATTGTTAATTCTGAAGAACTTCTAGGTTAGAATTTAACCATCGGTGCACAATACAAAATTTGTATGTGCCATAATTCCCAAACGAATTTGAATTCGGACGAGCCATAAATTCCAGCATGTTTTTGACGCTGAAGTCTACAGGAAATCATGCATGAAAGTTGAGTTTGTGTCGTTGACTTTTCGGTCAACAGATCGCCTCGATTTGCGTGCCATGAGTTTCGAGTTGATAAAATTCAGTTCTTTGGACAAAATTAGGGTTTAACAATAAAATTAGATTATAATAAGATTAAAATACTATTTTAGGTTATTTTATTCGGAATTAAAATAGATTAAATGGAGGAACCTATTTACCTACTTCTGTAACCTAACTTGTTTAATTTATGTGACGGGTAGATCGGACGACGTCTTGAGTTGGGACTTCATCCTTTTCAGATCAGACAAGATACCTTGCCAAATTGCTTATAGTATTTTGCATGCTTAGTATATTTCTGTATATTTATTTCATTTCTGTATATTTATTGCATGTGTAGTTCCTTTCTGTCATTACTATATATTAGATATGTTGACACACACTTGACACTTAGTATCATAGAGGACAATCATTAGGCGTATGGGCTTTTAACCACTCTGGTAACACCGTAGTCACTAGCACGCACTATGGTGGCCGTATCCGATGGTCGCTACCCTAGAGGTATGTCGATTGATGGAGTCCGAGGGTCGCTACCCCAGAGGTATGTCGGCTGATGGTGTCTACTGACGAGCGCATGAGTTGTGAGGATTAGATCGAGTAGCCTACCCTTGCCCATACGTCAAAAAGTTGTCCTCATTTTCATTCATATAGATGTCTTGTACAACGTACTTATTTATTTTTAAATAATATGCATGTTTACTGTATTCAAGTTGGCTCGCTTTTCTGTATCTTGTTACGTCCCTCTGAGGACCTGGTCCTCTGCCAGGTGTATCTGTTCTTGAGTATTTGCAGGAGCGCAGATTTGGATGGTTATATATGTTTCGTGGATGTCCTCTCTTCGAGCCCGTGATTGCTAGCTGGTATTCTTATATGGTGTTGTTGTGTTGTACTTATTTTGTATTTGCTTTTACATTCGAGTTGGTAGTAGATTTGTTTCCATCCAACTATCATCCTTAGATACTTATGTTGAGATCTAGTTATATAGATGCTGCTTATTCATTTATATTAATTTTCTGTGGATGAGATTTAGATTGTACCCTGTGACTTGTGACATATGTTTATACCAATTGTGGATTTTATATTCATATTACAGCGTACGTATTGGTTTGGTTTCCATATATTGGAGTTTCCATATCCATGCGGCTGGCATGCTTACGTGTTCCTAGTCCTACGTATTTTGGGACTGGGGCGTGACAATTAATTAGGCCCATTCATTAGGGGGGTTAATTAATTAGTGAAACCATTAGACTAGAATCTTCCCTCCTTAATTAATTTCTTAATGAGAGGCTCCAAGGGGTAATTTGAATATTTTATATTTCTTGGGAGAGCGGGCTAAGGTATGCCACATCAAGGGAGGAGAGAGAGAGTATCTCTCTTCTCATTTTCCATTTCAATTAGATCTAGATTTTTTCCCTTTCTAATTTCTTTATTCCCTCACCATTTCCTACTCAATTTCTTCCCAAATTCCTTCCCTACTCTTCATTGGAGGCTACTACAACAAGGATCTATAAGAACAAAGTAAGGATCTACAAGGAAGAAGCCAAGGTCTACAAGTTGGGAGCTACATTCTTTATTTGGGGATTTTTATTGGAAATCTATCTCTTAATAGGTATATTTTAGTTTATGATCTTTTAGTAGACTCTAAATCTGAGATTTAACCATAAGGAACCACCCCACATGCATAAGCTACCCATACGAATTGAAATTAGGTTCATAGGAAACCTATAGAGGAAGTTATGGGTATTTTTGTGTCAATTTTGGCAAAATTTTGAGATTGGCACATATAGGGTTTGTTAATTGGTCAATTAGACTAAATTGACATATGTTTGCTTGTTTGTGACAAGTGTCGTATCCATAATTGGGTACATGTAGGTCGTATTCCGTCAATTTGGCGATACAGATTATTTTTGGGGGTTTTCCTCCGATACGGGGATTTGTACAAGTCACTTCTTGACACGGACACGTAGTTGATGAATTTATTATTCGTATTGTTCATAATTAATCTAGACTTGCTCGTGTTCGTCGAGATACGTTTGGTTGTATGGTGGAGCCGTATAACAAGCGTATCATAGAATGAGTGTGATACAGGTGCGGTGCACTCCACGTGTTTGCTTCATGGCTCTTTGATTCAATGTGACTTGTATAATATATTATCTATAATATATGTATATGTAGATATCTAAGTATATGCATGTTTGTATATATATATATATATATGTATAGGTGAAGTGTATACATACATATTGATATCTATAGCTATGTGTCTATGTGTATAAGTATATACGTATATTTATATGTATATACGTAAGTGGTTGATATATCTATAAGTGTGTATGTGTATGTGTATATATATGTGTGTGTGTGTGTGTGTGTGTGTGTGTGTGTGTGTGTGTGTGTGTGTGTGTGTGTGTATGTATAGTTGTATATATATATACATATATGTATAGATAAGAGAGTGTGTATATATATATATATATATATATATATATATATATATATATATATATATATATATATATATATATATATTGATATTTGTATTGGTATATATATGTGTGTGTGTGTGTGTGTGTGTGAGTGAGAGATCGGGACTGTGGGTGTACAGTGTGCACTGAGATGCATCGAGCAACAACAGGCAGGGAGTCGGGCAGTGGAAAAGTGCATTAGTGCACTGGACATTAGTTTGCACCAACTGAGCATACAACAGTGTGCAGTGGCATCAACTAGAGCCAACTGTAGAATAGCCCGATATCAGTAGCGGCAGCAACCACATCGATGCTGCAGTAGGGAGCCTGAACAGCAGGGAACCATCACTGTGCTCATGCACAACAAGGGAGCAATCTCACTACATCAAGAGCCTGTAGTACAGAGCATGCAACCTTCAGCAGTTCAACACCAAGGGGGAGGCATTGAGCCAGTACAGCAACCTAGCAGCTAAACCATTGCAAGCATAGCAGGTGTGCAAACTGAGAAACTGCAGTTTAACAGCACAACAAGGTGCAGTCTCAAGCTGTAGCAAGTTATGGATATGTGTGTTCAGTTAACTAGTTAGGTGTTTTAGTCAGTCAACTATTTAAGGTTAGTAGTTAGTTAGTATTAATGTTAACTATTAGATTAGTATAATAGTTAGTTAGATATGTATATTAGTATATGTATGATATGTTGATAGTTAGTAGATTTGGGTAATAGTTAGCTTAGTAACTATATGTAGATATGTAGTATTGTATTGATAAGTCAGTAGATATGTATTATATGTTATTATTTAGTAGCATTTCATAGTTAGTATATGTGTTAGCATATAGTTTAGTCTATGGGTATTAGCTATATGTATTAGGATTTGAATTACCTTCGGATACCATGGTAATGTCAAGGTAATGGGTCGATACTCATGGTATTGGGTTTGAGTATCGAGATGGGTGTGTATGTAGTGAGATACGCTATGGTTCAAAGACAAAGTATCCTATTTGCATTAGTTAGCTAAGGTATTATATGTATTGACTTGTATAAGTATATAAATTACTATTTTCATATATAAAACTTGCGTATCTTGTGATACGATATTTTGTGTGTTTCATAGTCTCTTAGCGTAGCTAGTGTGACTTAGTTTCATAGTGTGTAGACCTAACATCCTAGAGTTGGAATCTTACAACGTAGAAATAGTCAGTTTGACTTAGTTTGACTGTTGTCATGCCCCAGTCCCAAAATACCGAGGGACTAGACACGTGGCAATAGCCAGCAGCACACACCAATAGGCAAACCCAATTAAATGGACCCATCAGAGTGCACTTAAGCTGTAAAACAACAGTAAAGGTCTATGATACAAGTCACAGTCTATTCTAATCTCATCCACATAAGGTAATCACAGTTCAATATCAGAATAATCAAAATAAAATATAATCTAACAACAAGTCTCAATAAAATATCTCGGAGAATAACCCGATAATGAGTTTGATACATCAATACAATAAACAAGAAATAACAGAAATAACTAAGCATAGATAAAGTAGATAATCAGGAGAAATCCTCGGCGATCACCTCATCCTCTGGAGATGGTACTGCTCCAATGTCTGCTCATGTCCCGAATACCTCGGGGTAGATCTCCTCTGCTAAACCTGGGGACATAATCTGGATCCAGGTCCTCAGGGGAAATAGCAAGGTACAAGAATAACTCAAGCCAGAATAAATGCAGTGCAATAATAAATGAAACAATAACAATAGGATAAACTATGTAACCAGCTAAGTAATATGCAAAATGAGAGCATCACTAGAACTCAGGCAGAGACTACAACAAGCTCTGTGTCGGGGAGCCGGGTAGCAGTGATATCATGTAGGAGCCTAGCTCGGCGTGGCTACGGTACCGTAATAATATAATCAACCTATAGCATGTGTGTTTTTTCCCACCCAATGTAATCATACGTCTCATGTCCACGACGTCTCATGTCTATTTCACGCAAGATCAAGACCTCTAATTGATGCAGCAAGTCATAATGATAGCTATGCATATGTAATATCTATGTCACAAATCTTGTAGCCTATACAGAATCATCATGAATATCTCAGGAAGATTCTATCTCATGAACAGTGTCAAGTGTCCTATGGTATAACGTACTTGATAATGCAAGCACAAAAATGTACAGTATCTCGATATCCATGTCTAGGTGACGTTACACAACTCCGCGTACGGTGTTGACACCAGAATGTTATTCGGACACTAAGCAATGTCACACGGTCCTAGGTTGAACATTTATATCAGGGGAATAAATTAAGAGAATAATATGAAAAAATTTACTACAAGTATGGCAAGGTACACTTGCTTGGGATTTAAATTTCAGCAGTTGCTCTGGTGTCCGAGGGATCTTCAATTACTCCTCTGGTTGCTGAAATAAATATTACCATCATGTTCAGAAGATATGAAATAGCTATAATTGCCTGTCCATAAGTCCAATTTGGACACAGGGGCAAAAGTGACAGGTTCTGGTCAAAGCGGGATCCACATATGGCCCGCTTCGTACCAAAAAATGTGCCAGAGACAATATTCTCCAAATTCGTCAAACATAGTATTTACAAGTCTAGAATGACGATACGAATCCAACGGAACATCCAGAACTGGATTCCGATGACCCGATCACAAAATCGCCCGTCAAATGCAGCCGTAGGGCCCACGATACAAGATTTTGTCAACGTTCTCAGAATCGAACCAAACTTGGGTCACAGGACCAGCGTATAGCTACGAGTCTGATGGCGCAAGGTTCGTTTCGATACGACTAGTGTACACGAAGTTACAACAAGTTTCAGAACAGGCCCGATATGGGGTATTTTCGACGGATACGCGTTGATTTTGGTGTGCACGCACATCCAAATCAACTTCTACAAAATTTCACAGGTCCATATTGGCAGTGCGTACCTTTCGGTGAAGTTCACACATGACCAAGTCACCTCGTTTAGCGGGACGTACCCCGTTTCGAGAAATTTTGGGTTTTACAGACCAAGTTTTTAGCCGATTTCACCCTCTAATAAAACACAACACACATCAAATTAAAATAAACTAATTACAGAGTCTAAATCCCGGTTATGTTGTCTAATTTACTGCTCAAATAGAATCTAAAATTATTAAACATATTGGGAGAAAAATTGCCGTGAACATGGGACTCCGGGATAGTTTCTGAAGTACAAAATTCTGTATGTTTTCCTGTTTTGCGTCGCGCTTTGCGACTGACACAGGACACGACACTCCGAACTAGTTGCACTGAATTTCGAGAGGGTCAAGTGGTTTTTGCATAGGATTCAACAGAAGTAAATTCGGATCAATACACAAGGAGATACGAGAGCTAGAAGTAGGGTACCTTGATGTTGTTTAAAACTGGACAATTACGCGGCGATGTTGGCGACCGTTTTTCGGCGACGTGCGGAGGCTAGCGTTGGCGGGCGGCGGTCAAAGTTGGACGTGGGTGATAGGAGAGTGAGGGGGAGTGGTCATGCAGTATGAAGAAGTGAGAGTGGGGGAGTTATATGAAGGAGAAGAGGGGGTGTGGTCGCGGTTCGCGAGGGTTTTCTGAACGTAGGGGGGTCGTGGGTGTGCTACTGTGGGTGCGGGCAGGTAGGCGGGCTATTGGGTCTGGATCTGACTCGCTGGGCGGTTGGGTCCGGTTCGGCTCGGTTTAGCCTAGTTCGGTTCAGTCTGTCCGGTTCGATTGGTTTAATGCTGGTCTAGTTAAAAAAGAGAGTTTTAGCTATTTTAAAAATAGTTTTTGAGCCCAATAAATTCCAGAAAAATTACACAACATCCAATAATTAATAATACAACCAAAAATATATTTTTTGTAATATTTTAATACTTAATTTAATCCATAAAATAATTAATCAATGAAGGATAATTTTTAATAATTAAATAAAAATTATCGAAAAATCCAAAAAATTTATTTTTTTAAAATTTAAAAAAAAATAGGGTGTTACAACTGTTTTGACTTAGAAATGGCTTTTTAACCTCGAATTGAACTAGTTTAACTTATTTTTATTTTAGAACCTTGTATCGATGCAATATACCATATATAGGTCTGTGTGATACCAACTTGGGCATCGTAAGACACACCTTGCTCATGACTTCAGGCGAGTATATTTCTCTGTTAGTTTTTAATTCATAATAGTGTATATATTCATGTTCTAGAACTGTATACTTGTTTTCGATATAGTGGTTTCACGGACTAGTACTACATGGATCCAGTCAGTAGATGTTATCCCCTACCGTGTTCAGCGGGTACTCCTGTACATTTATTTTATCGTATGTATTTTATCGTATGTATTGGGTATTGATTATTATATTTCATGTTCACACACTGCTCGTGTTCAGTGTGCTTATTCGTGTATACACACTGCTTGTGTTCAGTGTAATTATATTCGTGTATACCCACTGCTCATGTTAAGTGGTCATATTCGTGTTCGTAACATGTCATGATTGGATCTATTGGTATTAGTTGGGGATGAGAGAGAGGGAGTTGATTATGTGATCAAATCCCCATTGTTATTCGTGTATATACCGATTACATACCATACTTATAATCGACTTATCTTATTGATCTTGTTCAACCCAAACAGATCATATAATGAACTTATATTCTGAGGCGCATTAGTTAGATTTTATTTATTTATTTATATTGCAGACATTTATATTGTTGTTCTCTACATTACATGTTCCTCTTGTTCATTTTATTTATATGTTTAGTTATCTTGTATTCTTTTTTATTATCTATTTTATATGCTCGATTATGTTATTGAAACTGCTTTCAGAGGTATATACTTCGCTCCAATCCTGACTGGATATATTTTTTCAGATAATTGACTCATAGATCAGTGTCCTACATTCTACGGGCCGCAGGAGGGACTACCTTTAGAGGATACTCCTGTAGACCAGGAGGAGTTCGTTGCAGAGCCCGAGGAAGATTAGTTTATATGTTTTGATGGACTTATATTAGACTATTGTTGAGATTCATGGCTTGTATATTATTTTGGACTTGTGCTTTGTATTTTGTTCTTTCCTTTGTTATTTCATTCGTGCTTTAACTTTCTTAGTTTGCTTTATAATTGATTTTAGTTATATTTGTGAGATACCATATTGTTCCTCCATTTGGAGTTGAGATGATTGACAGGTACCATATATTTATTGTCGAGATGTTAGTTAGTTAGAAATAACCCAGACAACGTTCTACCGTCAATGTTGCGGCGTAGGCTGGACGTACCCACGTACTCTTGTCCGAATATCTGGGTGAAGGTCATGACATACTCCCTCCAGTGTAGGAGGCAAGTCTAGTCTATAGGCCATTACACCGACCCTCGCTAGAATATCGAATGGTCTGATATACCGTAGACTATGCTTCTCGCTTCCATCAAAGCGAATCATATCCTATATCGAAGAAATCCATAAGAACACCAAATCACCAACCTCAAACTCCAAGGGTCTACGGTGGTTGTCGGCCCAATGCCGCTGTCTGTCCTGGGCCACTCGAAGTCTATCTCTGAAGAGTTTCACCTTCTCTGCTGCATCCACAACCATCTCTAGTCCCAACAAGGATCTCTCACCGATATTATCCCAAGATAACGATGTGCAATACCTCTGTCTATATAGAGCCTTGAATGGTGACATTTTAATACTGGCCTAGTAGGTATTGTTGTAAGCAAACTATACCAGGTGTAGATGATCCTCATAAGAACCTCCGAGATCTAGAACACAAGTGCATAGCGTATCCTCGAGAGTCTGAATAGTCCTCGCCGACTACCCGTCTGTCTGGAGGTGATGTGCGGTACTGAACTTGAGCTGAGTGCCTAAATTGTCTACGAACTCCTCCAGAAGTGGGAAGTGAAATGACTATCCCGATCCGAGATGATGCTCACAGGAACCCCATGTAATCTGACAATCTACTGCACATACATCTCTGCTAGCTTCTCCGTCGATGTACCAACTTTGAATGGTAAGAAGTGGGCTAATTTGGTCAACCTGTCCACGATGACCCAAATCGCGTCTTTTTCTACTGGAGAACGCTGAAGCCCTGAAATAAAATCTATAGTCACATGCTCCCACTTCCACTCTGGGATGGGTAAAGGCTGAAGTAATCTACCTGGCCTCTGTCTGTCCGCCTTTACCTGTTAGCGCACTAAACACCTAGTTATGAAACGTGCTATCTCGCGCTTCATACCATACCACCAAATATGCTCCCTCAGGTCTCAATACATCTTGATGGCACCTGGATACATCAAGTACTGAGAGCGATGCACCTTCTATAAAACTGCCTCGTACAGCTCCCCGCTCGGCAGACATATCCTAGTACCGTGTCGCAATGATCCATCATCAGCAATACTGAAGTCCTCTGATAATCCTGTCCGAATCTGTGCCCTGATACTCCTCAAATCCTTATACTCATACTGTGTATCTTAGATTCTGTCTATCAGCTCAGACTGTATCTGCAATCCCCATATCTGAATCTCGATACCAGGAACTAGCACCTCAATTCCCAAGCTCTCAAGACCTACCAACAAGTGTCTGTCTGTCGTCAAGTACATAGCCATCAGATACCTTCTCAAGGCATCGACGACTATGTTAGCTTTTCCTGGGTGGTACTGTAATAAAATATCAAAGTCTTTTATCAACTACAACCACCACCTCTGCCTCATGTTCAGCTCTTTCTGCGTAAATATGTACTTCAAGCTTTTGTGGTCGGTAAAGATCTCCACACGCACTCCCTACAGATAGTGTTTCCACGCCAACTCCAAATCGTGGGTGGGATAGTTCTTCTCATGAGGGCATAATTGTCTAGAAGCACAGGCAATCATCTTTCCGTGCTACTGAAGAACGCAACCCAAACCCTTTCCTAAAGCATCACTATAAATAATGAATCCACGTGTCCCTAATGGCAACGTCAATACTGGAGCTATCGTTAATCTCTTATTCAACTCATCAAATACAGCCTGACAATCCTCCGTCCAGATAAAATCTACATCCTTCCTAGCCAGCCTAGTCATCGGCTCTGCTATCCTGGAGAAGTCTTGTACAAACCTCCTGTACTAACCTGCTAGTCCAAAAAAACTTTTGATCTCAGCCACTTTACTGGGAGTAGCCTACGACTCCACTACCTTGATCTTCTTTGGGTTAAATGAGATCCCGTCATCCGTCACTACATGCCCAAAGAATTCAACATTGTCAAGGAAGAACTCGCACTTCAAAAGCTTTCCGTAAAGCTCCTCTTTCCTGAGAGTTTCCAAAACCATCCTCAGGTGCTCCTCATGCTCCTCCAGGTTCTTCGAATACACAAGAATGTCATCCATGAACACCACCACGAACTTGTCAAGGTACTGGTGGAATACTTTGTTCATCGGGTTCATGAATACTGTCGATGCATTAGTCAACCCAAACGACATCACCATAAACTCAAAATGGCCATATCGAGTCCAAAAAGCTATCTTCAGAATGTCTTCTTTCTTCACTTTTACCTGGTGGTAGCCTGACCACAAGTCTATCGTTGAGAATACCTTCGCTCTGCTCGACTGATCGAAAAGATCATCTATTCTTGGCAGTAGATATTTGTTCTTGATTATGAGGTTGTTCAGACCTATGTAGTCGATACACATGCATACCAATCCATCCTTCTTTGGTACGAACAATATCGGTGCTCCCCACGTTAATAAACTGGATTTGATGAAGCCCTTGTCCTGCAACTCATCAACCTGCTTCATCAACTCTGCTAGTTCGCTATTGTTGACCCTATAAACGTGCTGTCATATTAGCTCATCGCCTGGCACCAAGTCTATGGAGAACTCTATATCTTTGTCTGGCGATAAACCTGATAACTCCTCTGGAAAGATATACAGGAACTCTACTATTAAAGAATGTGGCAACTCCTCTTCCTCCATCCTGGCTCCACAAAAAGTGCCCCTGCTCTTCTCCGTGGCTCCTCTGGCGACATCGAACTCTAGCTCTCCTAGCGGTCAAAATATCACTTTGTCTCCAAGATAATCTATAGTAGCATAGTGCCTACTCAACCAATCCATTCCGAGTATAATATCGTATCCCGGAAGTGGCATTACGAGTAAGTACACACTCAACTCTCAGTCTCCCAATGAAACTCTCCGGTCCTTATAAAAATTACTGACTAAGATAATGCCTCCGCCAGTCGTGATCTTGCAAGTTCTATCTAAGGGTTCCGCCTCTAAACGATACTTAAGTACATAAGATACATATACAAAACTTTAGGAAGTGCCTGAATTGAATAATGCATGTGCTGGAATGGAATCGAGAAGAATTGAACCTAATATCATGTCTCCTGCTGGCTCGGCCTCCTCGGCCGTCATGGCATACACTAATCCTAGGGGTGCACCTCTCTGCTGCAGCTGCTGCTGGATATGTCCTCGAGCTGGTCCCGCCATCCTACAGTACGAATACTGGACAGCGGGCTGGGTCAACCTCTGCAGCTGCTGCTGGATATATCTTCGAGTTGGTCCCTGGTGCTGCTGGTGAAGATACGGCCTCTGTTGCTGAAAGTAGTGATGCTTGGCTGGTCCCTCGCTACCACTTGCTCCTCCAGAAACGTCGCATCATCTCTTGGGCCTGAGGTCAAAATTATCCTCAACAATTTGGACATCCATCAGAATGCCCTCAAAGATAGCAGTGCGACATCTAGAAGTACGAGACTTGATCTCTCTCATCAGCCCCTTCCTAAACTTTCGGGCTCGGTCTCCTGGGTCCCAAATCATCGACGGTGGAAAATAACTCAAGCGACAAATCTGCACGGCGTACTCCTCGACTGACATGTTCCCATGGACCAAGTCATGGAACTGACTCTCCAAGGCTCCCAGTGCCACTTCAAAAAAAAACTTCTCATTAAAAAGCTCTTTGAAAGCCTCCCAAGTAAGTCCTCTAGCAGAAGTCTCAGCTCCGTACAATATCAAGTCAATGCGATATCGAACATCTGGTTGTCGGTAGCCTCGATCTACAGACTCTCTAGAATCTGAGCCAAGCGCAAGTTCCTTTCTATGACCTCCAGCCAGTCATTAATGTAGATTATCCCTTCAACGCCCTTGAATTCCTGAGGCATCATCCTCTTAAAGTTTACTATAGTGCCTGGCCTCTGTTGCAGCTGTTGATGTTGGCCATGATGCTGCTGTACGACTCTTTCAACTACCTAGAGAGCCACCCGATAAGAATTCTCTATGCTCTCCCTCATCAGCTTAGTCTGTGCTTGGTACGCCTCTGCCTCTACCCTCTGTGCCTCAGCCTGAACTCGCTGAGCCTCTACCGATGTCCTCTGGGGATCAACCATGTCCTGGATCAATACGAACATCTGTGCTCCATCAGCGGGTACACCTCCTGGAAACAAAATCAGTGGTGGTGGAAGGTCCTCCGTAACAGCCAGGACCACCCTCTAGACAGGTGGAAGTTCTATCTCGTGTGTCCCACCATCCTGCAGCACGAATACTGGATAGCGGGCTGGGTCAGCCTCTGCAGCTGCTGCTAGATATGTCCTCGAGCTGGTCCCTGGTGTTGCTGGTGAAGATACAGCCTCTGTTGCTGAAAGTGGTAATGCTTGGCCGGTCCCTCGCTACCACTAGCTCCTCCAGAAATATTGCATCAACTCTTGGGCCTGAGGTCCCAATTATCCTCAACAATTTGGGTATCCATCAGAATGCCCTCAAAGATAGCAGTATGACATCTAGAAGTACAAGACTTGATCTCTCTCATCAGTCCCTTCCTAAACTTTTGGGCTCGGTCTCCTGGGTCCCAAATCATCGACGGTGGAAAACCACTCAAGTGACAAATCTCCATGGCGTACTCGTCGACTAACATTTTCCCATGGACCAAGTCATGGAACTGACTCTCCAAGGCTCCCAGTGCCACGTAAAAAAAAAACTTCTCATTAAAAAGCTCTTTGAAAGCCTCCCAAGTAAGTCCTCTAGCAGTAAGTCTCAGCTCCGTACAATATCAAGTCAATGCGATATCGAACATCTGGTTGTCGGTAGCCTCGATCTACAGACTCTCTAGAATCTGAGCCAAGCGCAAGTTCCATTCTATGACCTCTAGCCAGTCATCAATGTAGAGTATCGCTTCAACGCACTTGAATTCCTGAGGCATCATCCTCTTAAATTTTACTATAGTGCCTGGCCTCTATTGCGGCTGCTGATGCTGGCCATGATGCTGCTGTGCGACTCTTTCCACTACCTAGAGAGCCATCCGATGAG
This sequence comes from Iris macrosiphon, assembly GCA_036927795.1. Lineage (NCBI taxonomy): Eukaryota > Viridiplantae > Streptophyta > Magnoliopsida > Asparagales > Iridaceae > Iris > Iris macrosiphon. The sequence goes on from JAYESA010000002.1 coordinate 52,499,046, forward strand.
AATTCTCTATGCTCTCCCTCATCAGCTTAGTCTGTGCTTGGTACGCCGCTGCCTGCACCCTCTGTGCCTCAGCCTGAACTCGCTGAGCCTCTACCGATGTCCTCTGAGCATCCACCATGTCCTGGATCAATGCGAACATCTGTGCTCCATCAGCGGGTATACCTCCTGGAAATAGAATCTGTGGTGGTGGAAGGTTCTCCGTAACAGCCAGGACCACCCTCTGGACAGGTGGGGGAGGAGGACCCCCGAAAACTATGGAATCTTCTACATGAACGTATAAAGTAGGTGGAGCAACTCCGGTTGTCTGGGTGGCAGGTCGAGAGGTGGCAGACCTCTCAGAAGCTGTGGGTCCTAATCTTAGCGACCTAGTCTTTGGTGGCATCCTGAAGACAGACCTAAAGAAGAAATCAATTGAGGAAAAAGATACGATATCATAGAAGAAGGACAGTAAAATTTTAAATGAAGTTATTCAGAATAGCAAAATAGAATTATAAATTTTCTAGTTGTGATTGAGCATGCTCTCATCTATACCCTATCTCATACTCGTAATAGTACTATAAGTCTGAGCACTACTACGATACTGCACTAGTTGCGACCTAATCTTACTCTCCTAGAGTCTCCTTTCAACCTGTATGGGATACCACTAAAATGTGTCACGACGCACACCCAAAATTTGGGCATGAGACGTGGGTATGTCTAGCCCACACCGTAGCATCGGCGGTAGAATGCTGTCTAGGTCTCAAAACTACTAACACAACTCACAAAATAATCTGTCAATGATCTCAACTCCATAAGGAGGACACTAAATATGTATGTGATCATCAATTCATAAGGTACTCAATCACAATAACTATAAGAAGGTAAATGGCACGATGAGATAAAATATATAAGAAGTTCTAACATAAGTCTAGAACACAACTCAGATAATAATAATAAGTAGAGAGTCTAACTATCTCAACATAAATAAGTCTCAATATAAATATACCCAAGTCTTACAGTTATAAAAATCCAAAAAATAAATAAAGTAGATTTAGTGCAGTCTAAAAAACTGCGTATGGTGTCTCCTCTAAGGAGAGTGGCTCCTCTGGAATCTCCGGGATAAAATCTCCATTTACTCCTGGACCATAGTAGGTAGGGAAAAAATCCTCGAGATCCTCTAAAAATATTATCCAGTCAGGATTGGAGCGAAGCATAAATACTAACTGCAATTTTAATTATATTGACAAAAAACTATAAAATAGTGCAAGAAAATACCTGATAAAGAAATACTGGAAAATAAGGAATACTAGAAAGACTTGTAATCAGCATATAGAACTAACTAGCAAGAAACAGATGTATGGGAATATTAGAATGAATATACTAAAATAAAAGAATAGGAATTCTAACTAAGTGTTGTGAAATTTTAGTTTGCTATATAATCGGCTGGGGACTAGATAAGGCTTGTTATATATTATTAGCTATGATACATGTAAGGTCAGGCTAACCATCTGGTTACCTATGATGCGAGCAATAGTCAGGATAATCATATATAATAGGCTATGATTCATGTAAATGGTCAGGCTATACCCTACGTGATATGTGGAGTGAGTTATGATAAATGTCAAGTGGGGTATGATCATATAATCTTGCTAATATTTCTCCATCCCCAGCTAGTATGATGGATTTCAATCACGACTCCTCATAACTAGTATGATACTAACCCGTGTATCCACTGTGTCAGAATCAAGTATACACTACAAGTAGAATCATAGTGATAATTAAAATAATAAAAACTGTCAGATAATGTACACGCCTGAGGTCCTGAGCTGACAATACCAATCTGTGTCTAGACTGGAGTCAAAGTGACCTAATATGAATTATTAATGTCATTTGATGTATTGGAATGATAAACATGCTTAAACAAGTTAAAATATAATTTCTTGGTCCAATCTAGGCCATACTAGTCATAGTAGGTCAACCATGGTCGAACTAGTCAAACTAGTCAATTCTAGGTTAATTCTAAGTTTTACTAGTACATACTAGCCTTATGCTAGCTAATATTTGTCATACTAAATTATAAACACTAATGTATACTTATAACACCCCTATACTTAACTTATTTAGGTTTACCTAACCTCAACACCCATAACTTAACCAAATATTATATTACCTTAGTAACACTATCATTTATATTACTTTAGGATAGTATCACATGTCTTGGTTAACCTAATACTAACCCATACCCTTCACCACTCCCTGACTGATACACTCTACGACTGTTACCTATACATACATGTGATTCACAAATATCTGTGCCTCTAAGTTAAAAACAGTGTTCACCACACTGCTGCCACTGAACTAAATACCTGGACACTATAACTTATATTCAACACTATCTTACTCCCTTATGACCCAAGTTGATACACTCCTATTGGTGCTCACTATCTAATCCTTCCCTTCCTAGAGCAATGCTTATGTGTAATTCAGTGCACATGCTCTCAGTCTACTTCTATCCCAAATACTAACTACTTAATAGATCACTGATACGCTGGTATCAGTCACATATGCCCCACTGCTACATTAGTAAGTAGCCAAAACACTTATCTACATGTAATTGGTACTAAGTCTAATACCTTAGCCTCCCCTTATCCCTTCAATCACTGGACCATGTTTTAGACACATATTCTTATTCCCCAATAACTAATACACCACACACACCCTCACAAACATGTATTATTTTGGAACCAAGAACACATACATATTTCCTCACCAATACCCAGGATGTTCCAAGGATCCCAGTACATGGGTCCTGTGTTCACTCTTGCACCTTGTATTCTCTGAGAATACCTCCTACCTGTAGTGTTATTGCTCCAACCCAAGATTGCAGCACAGAAACCCAACTCCTCTTGACCTAGGGTACACCCTCACCTCTCGAGCACTCATACACCTCAGTCTTAGTCACCCTTAACAATAATCCAAGCACAACCTCTCCCCCAACTGATACATACTATACCTACCCTCATAACCCCTTGACATCAACCATGTAACTGATACTCTATATGACTAATACTCTGGTATCAGTCCAGATATCTATCCATCCTATGATACCAAGCTCGCTCCTCTACAATATGGACTGTATAGTAACCCCAGCTAGTAATCTAACTGATACAACAAGAACCCCTCACTCAAATCTCCATCAATACACCACTGCAACCACAGTGCAGGTATAATGTACTGTGGCACAGTGCACTCCCATGTGCTACTGATACATTTACATATAGAGCTGATACTCCCTAGTGAATGCCTACCTCACTGATACTCAAGAGTTCCGCACACACACACGGGTAAACCACACTAACACAACAATTTATAGCTCGAGCACACCCCTGTACTAGCTGAAACTGAATCAACCTGAGCTCCAATACACTATGCCTGACTATGCACATATGCACCACAGGCCCGACACCACTGTAACACTGCTATAAGCAGTGCTTCCCTTAGCAATGACCTTCTAATACAGTCCCTAATGACACACTATCAGGTATAAGTACCCCGATGCTAAATATTCCTAAACTATTTGAAATACATAATTTTTGATACTATCCTGAGCCCAGCTAGTACTGACACTTGGTATTAGTCTACAGTCCAAGACAATCCCTAAAACTGATACCCGAACTCTCCATGCACATAGGTCTTCCTAGCTCTGATACTTCCAACCCTCGAGCCCACGAGCTATAGTGCACAGGAGTAGTGCACAATAGTGTGCATTGGCACTGTGCAGCTGCAACTACTTGCCTGATCCACCTTTCACCAAAACACTCACACACACAATTGCCACACTGCCACACACTTGTAAACAAAACACATAAACTTATACTTATATACACATTCATGCATTCACCAATATATATATATATATATATATATATATATATATATATACACCTTCAATAACATATAAAATTTGCACTCTAAATAGTTTACACCCTCTATTGGTCATTTTAACAAAAACCTAGTGTGCACAAGCAAGATACTCATGATACACAACCAATCCTCTTGCCAAAACCCCCAAATCATAACTAATAACATATATTCATATCAAATATAAATTTATATATATATAGTATGATTAGTTGTTATGAAAAATAGGGAAAAGTACACCCTTAAAACATAAAACCCCAAATATACACATAACACCATCAAGAAAACACTATGGGAACCAAAGAAAACTAATTCCCCCTGTAGCTATTCCTAAACCATGGGTTGGCTCCTAATGGCCAAACAAATAATAAAAACAGAATTTAAAGTAGAGATTTCAGATTTTTACCTATTGGGAGATGGGTTCCCAATGCAAACTTCTTCTTCTCCCAAGTTTGTTGAAACCTAAGCATCTAGGATTCTTAGATGAGGAAAAAGAGAGGGTTTTGGGTTTTAAATTCAAAAATTTGGTGGAGGAAAGAAAGGGATTGGGGAAGAGCTATTTCTAGGATTTTTTTTCATGAGCTACAAATAAACTAGAAGGAGGCACCCTCTCTGTATATATGGCTGGCCACATGCCTAGGGCTTAGCTAATGCACAAATTCCATAATGCCTTCATATAGTTGTCATGAAGAGTTATTTAATTAATAGGGTTTTCATTCCTTATGAGGGGGTTTAACTAGATTCTAATTTAAAATGGATAGGGATTAATTAGTGGGTTCAAATGTCTAGTCTAAGGTTGAGTCTAATGGACTCATCAAGTCTAGTCCACTAACCCATATCATTAATAATAATATTATAACATATTATATATAAATATTGCAATTGACAATAATGTCCTTACTCTAGAAATGTGGTAGTGACACTAACGAGTTAGAATATTATTAGTGTTAGTTAATATTATAGCTAATTAGAATTATTGAGTGCTAGTTGGAGATAGATAGTGGTTTATGATGGTTAGTATGCTAGCTAGTTAGTTTAGACTTAGTGTTGGTTGAACCAATTAGACCCAATTAAACTAGTCATGACTTAATTAGAATCCATTAGTATATGGATAAAGTATTCCCTATTAGTTGTTGAGATACTTTTTTAATTATTTAGATTCCATTCATGATAAATAAAGAGGGGCAAACTTGATATTTTGGCATGACCAGACCCTATTATAAGGGATAAGTTCTATTTATGGTTTATCCATTCATTTTATTTCACCCATTAGCCTTCTTTTTCCCCAAAGCTTCTTCTTTCCCAATCAAATCCAATTTCCTACCAATTTTCCTCAATCCACTTCCAATTCCACTCATTCTTACCATCATAAAGGCCGAAAGGATTGGAGAGAATAAGAAGATCCATTGGAGAGAAGCTTGCTAGGAGATCGTGTCCAACTCATCTCTTCCATCTCGAAATTCAAAATTTTTCAAAGAGGGTACCAAAATACTAGATAATTCAATTAATTTTATTAAATTTATGGTTAGAAATACCCCATGGATATGTAAGAACCTTCTAATGGTTAGAATTGACTTTTCAAAGGTAGATCTAGGCACTAAGAGCCCTCAATTTGGTAGATCTATGATTGTGTCATGTGGATTATTGGTTTGTGGCTCAATTTGGAAAAAAATCCCAATTGTGTCCATGTAGAGTTTAATTTGTGTTCTCACGAGGACTATTGGAGTTTATTTGGTTGTTTATTGGTAACATTGTGTCCAAAATTGGATACGGGAAGTGCGTATCTTGATACGCCATGATACATGTAGGTAGTTTTGATAATTTTTAAGTGTTGGTGGTTCCTTTGTGTTATTCTTCTTATTTGTGTTAAATCTAGTTATATTTGTGTTAAATCTAGTTATACTCATACTATAATACATATATATATATATGGTATTTTTTGTGTTTAGAGTATGGTACCATGGTATTCGGGAGGGTGTCATATGAGTATCATAGTGTGAATCTTATGAGTATCATGAGAATACACTATGTGTTTGATATGTGGTGTGTGTGCTAGTGAAGTGTAGTTAGAAGAGAATAACTGGGGTTTTGTATAATTTATGTAGGTATCATTGGGTACCTAGTCTATCATAGAAGTGTTGGAGTATCAAGTCATACTTGGTCCATGAATTTGGGGTTTTGGTATGTGTTTGATTTATTAGAGAGAGAGAGTATTGTGTTCAGATTTTAGTCTGTTTGTGGTTTGGATCTTTGAGGATGGGGATATTGAGTTTATCTTTGAGTGGTAGTAGTGTGAGTTTTTGGTGTGAAGTATGATATTGGTATGTGGATGTGTTAGAACTGGAGAGGGGAGGACAATGTGAGGACTATGAAGTTCAGTTGTTCAGGAGTTGGTTGCTATATTGGGAAGTCCAGGTTGCAACAGAATCAACAGTTGCTACAATTGGTCATACTGGCAATATGGGCACAGTAGACTCTTGCACTACTGCAGCACCAATTGAGGCTTTGCACCTAGGGATAACACTTGTAGAGCTTGGGCACAGTGAAATATGGTTTCAGACTTGTGCAAAAGAATAAGGAGTAGGATTTTGGATTTTAACAACAACATATAGGAGCACACAATATCAGAACCCGGGTACATTGGTATTTGAATAAGGTATAATTTCTTATCACTTGGGGGTACAAGTTTTGTAGTTCTCAGTGTCATATGTAAGTGATTATGAGTAGGTAATATAGAGTGGTATCTGGGGTTATCCAAGTATGTAATTATGGGACTCTAGACCATTCAGCGAGTTTGATTTTAATCTAGAGTTTGTTCAACTGTGCAAAAAATATTTTAATGTTAGATATAATGTACTTGGTGTACTCACCAGGGGATTCAGTGTGCTTGTGTGTCATATTTACCTCGTAGAGTGACATAATTGCCTCTAGGAGATTTACGATGCCCGAACCTTTAGATTTCTAGACTGATGATCCTTCCTTCCTTGATAAAGGTCTAGTTTTATGTTATACCCCCATTAGAGGACCAGCATACAATTGTCTTCGGCAAAGAAGATCCTACTCATTGCAATCATAGTAAAGTTCGGAAGAAGAAGAAGTAGGACACAATCTCTACTACAATTACAATAAGAGCACCCAGAACATGATAAAGTAGACTAGGTATGATCTTTAGAAAGGATGTGGGTTAAATCACGAAAAAGGATGATAACTTCCGTCCTGAACCTTCATCCCGAAAGGCAAGCCTGATGACTACTAATACAAGACTAAGCACAGTCAAGGCTACATCACCCCAAGTTCTTTATCCAACATGTCATTGTAATCAACGAAAGAATCAGCTTCCTCGGAACCCTTGACGTAGGATTCTGATGTCAACATAAGAGTAATGTTCTTAAATCTCGTAGCGGTAAATATGACGCTCTATGAGATACAAAATATTACTTTATACTTGTCATGTGACAATGGACATCCTAAGCCAACACTATTGGCAAAAAACTGACAAATAGCAAATTCTAGGGTATTATAGCTCTCACCTAGAGCAATCACTCCTCGGTTAAGCCTCTTCCAGGATGTTAAGGCTAGCAGAATAATAAGGTATTAATGTACATTCTCACTCGAGTCACTATACTTTAATCTTTCATCAAACTTCTCATCGCCTCCAATTCTGTCTATGCTAATCTCTAAAGGATTAATAGACTTTCAAAAAATATATGTTGTTTGTTTGCCGTGTCTGTATTTTTTATTCACATCTATGTTAATCCCCAGAGGGTTAGTAGAATTTCAATAAAATTTTACCTTCTCGTGTTTTGTTTTTGTGTCTATTTTAATCCCAGAGGATTAATAGGCTTTCCACGTATTCAAATTTTTATGCTTTTTTATTTGTGTCATGTTCTTGTCATGTTTATTCTAATCCTTAAAGGATTAACAGACTCCCCAATAAATATTCCACGTCTATGTTGTCTCCATAAAATAAGTTCTACACCTTCTATGGCCCTTCCCATGATTTCTGATCCTTTCACAGATTAGTAGTACTTTATCTTTCTTTGGCTATTCATGCTCCTTCAGAATATTAATGTTTGTTCATTTTCCTCAAAAAAATTGTGCCCTACACTCTATATTGGTATTTTGTAACATATTCAAGTCTACCTATCACGACCCGCACCCGGATATTCGAGCACAAGGACGTGGGTACCTCCAGCCAGCAGTGCAACATCGACGGAAGAATGGTGTCTAGGTGAACAATACTATCAATCCATCTTACACAATAATATATGTAACCTGTCAATGATATCTCAACTCCAAACGGAGAATAATATAATAATATTGTACAAATACTCAATCACAATAATCTATACAGATGAAGATGACACGATATGATATAAAGCAAACGAAGTCACAAGTCACAATCTAGATAGTCTATAATATCAATATTAATTCTAAATAAGTCTAATAATACCAATATAAATCTAGGAGTAAAATAATGACAACATCTCAATAGTCTAAAGGCTGGAGATAAATCCAGTACCAAAAATACAATATAACTAAGAAAACTGGTGTACCGGCTAAACCTCCCAGAAATAACTCATTCATGGAAGGTCCCATGGTTGCTACACTCTCCTTCGGTTCATAGTATGTCGGATACTAATTCTCTAAGTCGACTAAAAAATGTTATCCAGTCAGGATGGAACGAGTACAACCTAATAACAGTTCCAATTAATCGACAAAGACTATAAAACAATAAATAGAGGATGGAATGTAATACAAAAAACAATAAACTGATATAATGATAAATAGTAAAGTGAGACAGGTAATGTAAACAATGTGGCATAACCGGTGCATAAATAAAGTGGAAAAGAAAAAGAACTACAATTATCTGGTGCAAGGCAATGTAATCTATGAACTGATCAAGAAGAACTGTAACTATACTACGTGTTTTGAAATAATATTTAGATATGTGATCGGCTTGAGAGATTTAATAATTTATACTAAGAAAAAACTAGCTCAATCATACGTGAAGTGTATATTAGCTAGTAGTCGATGATTTACACTACTTGTCAAAATTTCTTGATCACATATCTAGATAGTACTTTTCCATCCCGACTACTATGATGGATCAACCATGACATGTCACTATCCAATGTAAAATTTAAATACGATGAATAATATCCAATATCAATACGATGAGTAAAGGTAACATCTCATGACTGGAAATTTAGTGTATGTACCAATCCGTATACCATAATGTCAGAAATCAGGTATAACATTTTTAGATACTTGAATCATAGTTATTATCAAATAATGAAAACTATCAAAGAATATACTCGCCTATGGTCCAGAGCAATGAATGTCAAACTATGTGTGAACTGGTGTCACACTGACCTATATATAAAATTATATATTAAATGGTGTTTAGAGTCAATAATTTATATTGTTAACTCAAAAGTATATTTTTACTTCAAACTAGGTCAAAATAGTCAAACTAGGTTAACTCTAGGTCAACACGGTTAAACTAGGTCAATACTAGCTAAACTAGATTATATCTAGATTTTTAGATCAATACCTTATGGTTATTAGCTATACTACCTATCACTACTATGTATATAACTTATATATACTAATACTTTAAGGTATCTATGCTATAGTTAATATCTCACTACCCCATAGTTGATACTCAACTATGTTCCAATACCTCCCTCACACCCTCACTCACTAACCTACCTACTCAACTCTACTTATTAACCTGCACCAATACCCCAATACTAGTCCATCACTACTCTAACACCTCAACTACGAACTTAACTATACTTAACTACTCAATACCTTAGTATTACTAGTTTTTTTATATTATAACCATTATCTACTGGTATCCAACTTCCTCATACCCCTATCTTAACTCAATACCGTAAGATAACAATTATCTTAGTATAACTTTAGTAACATAGTCTAACTTAATTACCTTGGCATCTTACTAAGCCAATACCAATCACTAATACCTCAATCCCCACTCATTTGGTTCTACTAACCCCTTCTCTGCTCACACTATACTCTAACTCAACACTGGTATTTTTGAAGAAAAGTTTAAATAAAACTTTTGTATTACAAACTTTTTAAGAAGAAATAAAAGTACAAGAGATCCTAAACATGAATCTAAGTATAATTTATTCTGGGAAGTATAGATATAGAGATCTTATCTGCTGGCGATCACTTTACTCCTTAGACTATACGACGACGAAGAAATGCAAGGATACTGTGAACAATTTGAAGAGATAAACAATAAGAAAGCTTTGGCAACAACGGAACGACAAGCTTCTATTTCTCTTCTTATGTTCTTGAATTTCAAAGACTTGAAAATTCTAATCTTTTTCTGCCACTGTAATGTACACAATGATCATATATTTATAGAATTTTAGCGTAGTTATGACAATGTGCGCACTCTTTGGATAATCCGTATTGTGTGCTCACTTTTGGTGAACTTATATCCCATATTCTTAATGAGTTAGTGCACAACTTGCTACCTGCTTGACACGTAGCTTCCTATACGAGGAAATTATAGGTCGTAGGGGATAGTTGTTTGTACATGTTTCACAAGAAGCATTGCATGTAGGACACGTAATCATAACTCCTCTCTGTTAGTTCTGATAGTAGGCGCACTTTAGAAGTGTTTTGGAGATTGGCGCACTTTTGGAATGGCTATATAAGCACACTTTTGAAGATATTGGTCAGCGACGCACTTTTGACAAAGTTGGCACAGCGGTGCACTTTTGATAAATTGGAACAACTATGCACTTTTGATGGAGTTTGCTCAGCGGCACATTTTTATTGAAATTGGCCAATGATGCACTTTTGATGAAATTGGCACAGCGGTGCAGTTTTAAAAAAATTGGCACAACGGTGCACTTTTGATAAAGTTGGCACAACGGCGCACTAATAATAGGCTTCTGACGAGTGGAGCATGACTTTCCTTCCACTGTGCGTGTAATCATGATGTTAGAAGAATGATTCTTCCTGACTAATTTTTGTCTCTCTATGAAGAGTGCGCCTGTAGAGAGATTGGTTTAGACAGCGGTGTCCAAGACTTGCTTGCCCCGCATATTACAACGAACATACACATGTTCAAAATTTTTGGTGTGGATCACCGTTTGCTTGATACTGTACGAGTTGTGCGATTTGTATCCCTTGTTGAATACAAAGAACTCAGAAGCTTGGGTGTGGATCACCCTTTGCTTGATATTGCACAAGTTGCACGATTTGTATCCCTTGTTTAACGCAAGGGACTCAGAAGCTTGGGTGTGGATCACCTATCGCTTGATATTGCGTGAGTTTCGTGCTTTGTATCCCTTGTTTAACGCAAGAGAGTTATCCACTAAATTATCGAGCTAAGTTTGGTTGATATAATCGACCAGGTTGTTCCCGTCAATCATAATACTTTTTTCCTTATTGGCAGCACCTTCAGGATATGCATTACGAGGCTTGGGCACCTACACTTTGCGGGTTCTCCTTAATTTGAGTATGGATGAGGGGTTAGCACTACCCCCAGAATGGAGCATTTCTTCGTATGCTTGTTGGTCGAACATTACAACCAATGTCTTCTGCATCGAACCGACTATTGCAGCGTCAAGTTGAGCTATCACCTTCTCGTTAGAGGAGAAGGACATCCCATGTAGAGTCGTCATCTTGTTTGTAAAGAAATATTAAAGAAACTTTTATATTACAAACTTTTAAAGAAGAAAGAAGAGAATAAGAGTTACTAAATAGAAATCTAAGTATAATTGATTTTAGGGATGTATAGCTGTAGAGACTTGATCTGCGGGCGATCACTTCACTTCTTAGACCATACGACGACGAAGAAATAAAATGATGCTGTGAACAACTTGAAGAGTTGAGCAATAAGAAAGCTATGGCAACAACGGTGCGACAAGCTTTTATTTCTCTCCTTCTATTCTTGAATATCAAAGACTTGAAAATTTTGGCCTTTTTCCCCTTATAACGTACACAATAATCCTATATTTATAGGATTTTGGAGTAGTTATGACTGTGTGCACGCACTTTGGATAATCCGCACAGTACACGCACTTTTGGTGGACTAACATCTCACGTTCTTAATGACTGGGTGCACAACTTGCTGCCAGTTTGACACGATGCTTCCTATACGAGGAAAGCATAGGTCATGGGGAACGGTTGTTTGTACACGTTTTACAAAAAATTATGACATGTAGGGCACATAATCATAACTCTTCACTATCAGTTATTATAGTAGGCGTACTTTGGAAGTGGCCTGGAGATTGGCGCACTTTTGGAATGGCTATACAAGTGCCCCTTTGAAGAAATTGGCCAGCGGCGCACTTTTGATGAAGTTGGCACATCAGCGCACTTTTGATGAAGTTGGCACAGCAGCGCACTTTTGATGAAGTTGGTTCAGCGGCGCACTTTTATTTAAATTGGCGTAACGATGCACTTTTGATGAAGTTGGCACCGCGGTTCACTTTTAAAGAAATTGGCTCAGCGACATACATTTGTTGAAGTTGGCACAGCGGTGCATTTTTAATGAAGTAGGCACAAAGGTTCACTTTTGACGAAGTAGGCACATCAGCGCACTTCTGATGAATTTAGCATAATGACAGGGTCGCTAAACGATAACCTGGGTCTGTGCGCTATAGCTCAGTTGCAATGATGACCTCGGACTCCTTGACTTCCATTCAGCTGTAAAATTCGTTGTATTTAATATTTAGGAGAAAAAATAGACAAGCAATTTGTAATGACCCGCTCAGCATCAATGCGGATAACCAATTCAAATTACACAAGTGCGACAATCCATCCTGCTTTGCTCAGTGAGAAGACTCGTTTGAGGCAAAAGATCCAGACTTAGCCCTTCAGGAGTTCTGACTTAGACTTTCAAAGGCACACTCGGAGTATCGCTCAGCCGAGATGAATTATCGCTAAGGTGGGTGGCTACGATGAACCTGACTTTGCTTAGCCTGCACACATAAAACTTGGACGATACATGCTAGTTGCTAGAAGAATCACCCATTTGCATACTAATAAGAATACAACGCACGTAGCTGAGGGATTAATCCCATATAGTATTGCTTGTATTAGAATATGGAAATAAAACTTGCCTCATAGTCGGACCCTCCCATGCTACCTTAGCTTCGTGCAAGTAGAATCAGCTTTATTATTTAGAACTGGTCGAAATGCCTTTATAATATCTACATTTTATGCAATGCTTGTCAAAAAGATAATGACACGGTATGCAAGCACGACACAAAACATGGTTCATTTACATGAGGAAAGAAGACTATCAAAGTAGTCATTCCGAGCCAAGTAATGGAAAACACCGAAAGCCTTCAGGACCATAAGGTCACCAAGGCAATTTTCCGTACCGGGAACTGTATAATGAAAGATTGGAAGTATCTAGTAAAATAACTTAACTATATTGATAAGTAAAGAAGAACAAGATTTTCCTGGGTGTCTTGTAGCGGGCTCATCCCGTGTTACCCCAAACGTCGTTCGGGGTGGCTCGTAGCGGGCTCGCGCTGCGCTACCCCTATCTCTGTTCAGGTTGGCTCATAGCGGTTTCGTGTCGCACTACCACCATCGCCGCTTAAGAACATGAAGTGAATGATAGATGAACAAGAACAAGATAGATACTTGCATGGTCACGGACAACTCGTATACAAGGTAATGGTTGTATTTTATTGATTCCTCGAATGATCCATGGGGCATTGAGATCGTGTCGGTCTGGGGGGGAATCAAAGGTATTGCGCAACCAAAATGGTGCTTGGATGCCTATACTCCTGTTTGGGAGGGCACATTATCGGTATTCGGGGCCTTGGTAGAGCATCCTACACTTAGTTCCCGTCTACCCCTGTCATGGTAGTCGCATGTTAGTGGGCAGATAGAGCGTAACGCCCCATGTTCCTTGTATTTAGTATAACGCCCTTAACCTTGGAGTTATACCCCATTCCCATCCCAAACGAAAATAGCATGAAACAATTTTTATCTCGCCCATCTAACCGCTCAGTGACTATAATTTGTCCTTTATGGCTATGCCAGTGACTTCATATTCATATAGATTAAGTCAGGCTTTTTTGCAAAAATTTGTGTGCGAGTTTATTGCATTAAAACAATTAATCTTTAACACACATGAACCTGAATTAAAGTATGAATCACTTGAACAACCTGAGTAACATGCCTAAATCTGAGTATGACACCTATGAGAAAAAGTAGAGTAATTCGCTGCACCTAAGTCAGAAACTTGCTCGTGAAAATTGTGTTTCTTATGCAATTCCTTGGATTTTATTATATACTCGTACTTGGTTTAACTTGGTTTTATCTTTAGACAGGGGAGGACGGATGGTAAGTCGGTAAGTTTTGCCGTGTTACTCTTATATCGTACGACTCACTGCCACACGAGTTACGCCTATATCATTGCCATAAAACTGATCCTAAGGCAAGACTAGAAATAAATATTAATAGATGGTACACTAAACTAATATAATGTGTTTGGATTTGTCGAGCAGGCGAAAAGCCTCCCCACTAGTGCATTCATGTACAGATAACCTACCAGATTGCTTGTAGGGTGCGGGAGAATCTCGTTCCGTGCAAAAAAATTTCTCGTGCGTGCTAAGATGTGGAATTCGTTCTGGAGCCTTGGAGTGTTGCATCCAGAGCTGAAGCAGATATACAGGACATAATATTGGAACATCGTCCATGTATCATCCCATGTTGTAAGCCTCTTGGCACGCTTTTACTGTTTCAAGTGAAAGAGCTTGAGCGACTTTTAATCTAGGTCAAGCCTCACTCGTAATAATTCTTGATTATCAATATAGAGCTTGTTATGACGACTTCATAAACTGCGGGGGATCGGGGCATGATAAATTGGTATCAGAGCACGGCTTTACATTCTTAGACTTTTTATCGATTTTCTCAGTTTTGAAAGCAATATGCTTTCTCTCAATGTTCCAACAAGATATTCTATACAATGAGTCTAAATATTTTTCAAATTTCATGTGAATGATATGATTATTTGAACGAACTAGTAATACGAAGGCCTTTGTGCCAAAATGTGTGACTTCGTGGGAATAGACTCGGGCTTAAAATTTGCATGTTATGTATGAACCAGAATACCTATACCTGATTACCTAGCTGGTTAGTGGGAGAGATAGAATATTATTCGGATGTATAGCTATGGACACAGCCTTTCGACTAAGTTATGTTGATTATCGCAAGTCCAGACCCTTTGGTACGGGCAAGTTTGCAAGCGAGATTGGGATAACTTACAGATAAAGATAAGTCAGACTTAGAATAGATATCGATAGAAACGTTATCGGACTATCGCTAAGGCGAATCTATGGAGCCGTGCCTAGGTTTCGTGATATAGTTTAAACAGTTATTCATATATATAAGTTATGACTCAAAGTATAGTTGTATTGATGACTATTAATAGAGGTATATAAGATATTGAGATTATCGAGGCAACACATGGGGATCGTGCTTAAGTTGAAAGAATGAGTTGGATAGATTGATGCTAATACTATTAAAATTTTATTTGGATGACTCGATTCCTAAGTGGTGTATGCGATAGTTCAGGAACGAATAAACAATTTAAAGATTCATAGAGTATAGCTCGAATCCTGAGTGGGGTATTAATCGTTTTATAAATATTCGAGCGAATCGAGAATTTTGGGATAACAAACGAGTCTAACAGCAAGCAACATGATTGTATAAAGCCTTAATATAAGTAATGGCTAGCAAGTAAGCAAATTGGAAGGAATCGTACGATATTTTATTCGATCGAGTTAGAATGCATTGAGCAAATGATAAGGCTTATATCAGATAGAAATTCAGAGTGTTAAAATCAATATATGGGTGAAGAAAAACTTAGTAGATTGTACGAGTGATTTTGAATTGAATCAAACGATTTAAAACTTGAGTTTGAGATAGAATAATCTAAGATACGATCAATATTAGTGCGATAGAAGATAGAGCGCATCAAAAATTCCATTTAGTAGGATATCACTTGATGGAATTTTAGTCGAAGTATGAATGTTATAGTTTTAAATTTGAAAGACTTGATACGATATCGATAAGATGGAAGATAGCATGGATTGATGCATGTTAGCCAATTTGTGGTTTAATAATTAAGGTAGGCAATAACAGACTTAATCTTGATTTAGACGAACGATATTGAATTTAGTTCAAAAGTTAACACTCGACATCAGGCCCAGAGGAGAACGATTATACCGCGGGAGCGCTAGCGTGGTAATTTTACGTCTAGCGGGGATGATCGAATTTGCGGGAACACGATCGATGATTATTCAGATGAACTCGATAAAATAGAACATAACGAAGGTGGATAAGCTTGGGCTTAATGATTTAAACTTAGTTGTTTGAGGAATGCTAGAAGTAAACTACAGATTGCTTGAACGGTAACATTAAAGTTGGACGATTTGGCTAGACGAATTATGATCACGGCATGAATGATTATTTTAGATGAGCGTGACTTGGTAGATTAATATATAACTTAGATGAAATAAAGTGTACCGATTGGGTGTCTTGATCATTTTGAAGATAGTCATAACGTTTAATATTCTTGTCTTGGGCAAGCGCAACTCTATGCTCGCACATGCGTCATGTCCGGATTGGACGCTTACCCCTCGAGAGCGTTGGCTTGGTAATTTTACGTCCAACGAAGATGATTGAGCTTGCAGAAGACCGAAGTGTGACAATTGAAGGATCATCTTGACTTATGGTTCAACATGATAAGAAGAGTTTTAGGATACAGTTGAATTAAAAGAATTTCGTGGATGAGTTAGTCTAGAACATAAAGTAAGACACGCTTGATGGTTTCGTGAATGGATACGTGAATCATATTGGACGATTTAGAGTTATGATTGAGATAAAAGATTTAGAATTAAATTATGTCTTAGTGGTCTAGACTTAGAAAAGAATGGATATGTGGGTTCTATCAAACATGTTTAAGGATATATACTGTACGAATTGCTAGGCTTGATGTGCGACATGGATATGTATGTTCTATCAAACGTATCTTAGGAACGACTTTATTAAAATGGACTTGGATCCTGTGCAAACAAAAATGTTGATGTGAGTATGATGATATATGCTTGATGTTTAAAAATCTGAGTGAAACGATCTTGGATAGAATATCCCGTATGAACGAACAATGGTTTGACCTTAGGAATTGGGGCGACATAGTGCGGCAAATTTGTACGATAAAATTTATGAACTTATACCTATGAACTTGTTAGCTGAGCTAGTAATTAGGTAGAAGACCCTATGTCGAGTGAAAGAATTTGTGTTACCAACTTTAGAGTATTGCTTGGACAAGCCATATAACTGGTGCAACAAGACTTAGAGTAGGGTTGGAGCGGTAAGTGTGTACTATATTTTACACGAACAGAATGGACGATAAAAAATGGACGCTAGTCGGTAGATCGGATAGATCGTGCTTGACGGTAGTGTAATGCTTGGTTCAAGTGGGATTGGAAATTACTTAGATTCTAATTGACCTTGTTGGTGGTATCATCGTGATTCGTACGACGAAAAAACTATGACTTTCTCTAGTAACTCGTCCGACTCCGCTATCTCTCAGTTGGTTAAAATATATGTGTTTCAGGGATGCCTGGAACATGTGTACGATCCAAACTTAATGATGTACTGAACTCGAATGCTATTACAAGTGAACATATTAAATACACTTGGACGAGTATAATGATTTGGATAAGTTTGCCTCAGCCTTAGATCGTCATTCATGATGGACTATAACATACCCCCCGTTAAGAGATATATATTCATTGTTAAGGCAGAGTTGAGACCGAGTTAGAGCTTGGATTGAATAATATAGTCATCTAATGAGACAGACCTAGCACACATGCGACACAGGATAAGGAAAACGAGTAGGAAGTTGTGTCCAAATGGGTCTAGTGATACAGAGTGATATGCTTGAGATAGATTCGATAGTGTGCAATCGAACGGTTTATGCTCAGGAAGTCTCGAGGATGAGACTTGTTCTAAGTAGTGTATAATATAACGACCAGCTTCGCATCAATATAGATAGCCGATTCAAACTGTACAAATGCAATGAACTATCCCACTTTGCTTAGTGAGAAGACTCGCTTGAGGCAAAGGATCCAGACTTGGCACTTCAAGAGTTCAAACAAAGACTTTAAAATGCGCGCTGGGAGTATCACTTAGCCGAGACGAATCATCGCTAAGGTGGGTGGCTGCGATGAACATGTCTTTGATTTGTCTACAAACATAAAACTTGGAGTCTACAAATATAAAACTTGGAGGATATATGCTAGTCGCTAGGAGAATCACCCCCTTGTATGCTAATAAGAATATAACACACGTAGCTAAGGGATTAATCCCATATTATATTGCTTGTGTTAGAATATAGAAATAAAACTTGGCTCATAGTTGGACCCTCTCGTATGCTACCTTAGCTTCGTACAAGTAGACTCAGCTTTATTATTTAGAACTGGTCGAGTTGATGTCTTTATAATATCTATATTTTATGCAATGCTTGTCACAGAGATAATGCAAGCACAACCCAGAACAAGGTTCACTTACCTGAGGCAGAAAGACTATCAAAATAGTCATTCTGAGCCAAGTAATACTAAACACCGAAAACCTTCAGGACTTGAAGGTCTCGAACGCAATTTTCTGTATTGGGAACTATATAATAAAAGATTGGAAGTATCTAGTAAAAGAACTGAACTGTATTGATAAGTAAAGAAGAACAAGATTCGTCGGGGTGGTTTGTAACTGGCTCGTGCCATGCTACCACCAACACTATTCTTGGTGGCTCGTAGTGATCTCGCACCGAACTACCACCCTCTCCGTTCGGGTTGGCTCTTACCAGGTTCGTGCCGCGCTACCACCATCACCTCTTAAAAATAAGAAGTGAATGATAAGTGAACAAGAACAAGAAAGAGACTTGCATGGTGTGAGACTCGTCTCACAATATTCGTATTTTTTGCGGATACGTATTTTGAGTTAGATATTGTATTTTATTGGATCTCAAAAAAGCCCAAAAATTCTTAAAATTGAAACTTTACTACTTGATCGGTATACCGACGGTATACAACAGTATACTATAGTATGCCGACGGTATACTGCCAGGCAGATATTTGTTTCACTTTCGAGATATTTTTTCTATAAATAGTACTCTAGATATTTCATTTTCTTCTTTCTCTTTCTCTCTCCTCTCTTTTTCATTTTTTCTCGAGCTTGGAAGCATGATCTTGAGACCTGGAGTGTGGTTTCTGAACCCCTTCATGGTAGTGGATTAGAAGGTTTAGGTTGGGAGCTCGCATTAGGCAAGTATACCATGCCGATTTTGTGAACTTCTTTTATTTTCTGTCATTTTACTTTCTTGGAGCTTTGGTTATCATTTTTTAGTTTAGACTTGTTTTACTATTGTTGTTCATACCGTGATATTAAGCCTAGTGACCGTAACGATTTTAAATTCCGGTAGAATCTCGTTTTGTCCTTTTTTGGTAACTCGGTAACAGAAACGGTACCAAAGTTGTGACTGTGAGATTTAGTCCATGTTATGATATTAGACTTACCCTAGACTTGACTTCTTGTTAGACTTGGTTCTGGTAATTTTTGGGATTTTATTTGGGTTCCAAAAATTAGACTTGAATTATACAAGCTTATTCTTGAAAACCGGCACACCGATGGTATACTACAGTATACCGACGCTATATCAATTTTAACTGACTTGATTTTTAGATATTTTTGTGTGGCTCCTATCGGCATAACAACGATGTACTGGACTGTGCCGATGTTATACCAATTTGTTAGAATCCATAACTTGCTATATTTTTCCTATCTCTGAACCGGTGTACCGATGATGTACTGGACTGTACCGACGGTATATCGATCGTGTACTATTTTTAGGAATTCTTAGTTTTTCGTGATTTCATGTTAAAACTTCAGGCTTTTAGTTGGACATGCGATGACTTGACCGGATCTTTGACATGAACTTACATGGCTTCAGATGACATGACTTGACTTGACTTGGCTTTACTCGATTTTACTTGGCTTTGTCCGGCTATACGTGATGACATGATTGACTGGACTTGACTTGGCATGACTTTATATGGCTTCATTGGATATAGCTTGACTTAGTTTTACTTGGTTTCATCTAGTTGGATATGGCTTCACATGGTTTTACATGGCTTTACCTGGCTTCACTTGGATTGACATGGCGTCACTTATCTTTACCTGGCTTCACTTGGTTTCACGTGGCTTAATTGTTGTCATGGCATACATGAGTCCGTATGTGCAATGTATATTAAACCTGTTTATATTACTATTAGAACATGATTTATCTGCATTATGTCTAGTATAGGTTCGGTGGAATGCCATAACCGAATTCATACAAGAAACTGCTAAGGGTTAAATAACTAGAGATTCACTTAGTAAATGGCAAGTAATTTTCCTAAATTATATGCAGTCCTGATTATTCGTATTGTTATCTTGAGGAGTATCCAGTGGTTTATATTGTGGCATATCTTGAGGAGTATCCAGTTTATTGTGTATAAGGATATCCTGGACGGACTGCAGGGGCATACGATCAGAAGGAACTCTAGCATCGCGTTGCATTATAAAGTTAGTAATTAAGAATTTTGATAACCCTAGTTAGTTAAAGTATCAAGCTATCCTTACCTGAATTTTTGTGAATGATGGATGCCGGTTAGTCTAGGCTTTACATGATCACACCTTTACTTCTGCACTTGTTATTTTTATATTGATTATCAGATCTGGATATGTCTTATTGTAGGGTTTACTGTATTTATTATTCTGAGATATTTTACATTCAGTCTTTACTTTCCAATATTTGTATTTTTTGTGTTGTTGGTTTAAGTTCCTAGAATGGATTCCTTTGTAGTACTTGATCTTTGGGGGTCTGACCCCACTGGTTTTGCTTGGCCAGATCCAGTAGCAGTACCGAAGGATCTTTCGTACATTTCTAAGGATAGTGGCCACCAGGAGCACCATATCGCTTGAGTATGTTTTCTTACTTCCCCACTCTGATGTACATTCTATTTTGTGGCATTTAGCCATCGAGCACGTGTTTAGCTCGTGTTTTGGTTTGATCAGTTAGCCTACGGGCATTAGTATGATTGACATATCCTAGGGTTGATCATGTATGACACATATTTTGGCTAGTTTATTCATTTTGTGTTTACTAGCATCATGATCATTTGTATATTATAGTTTGGGATGCTTTACTATTATATTCAGCTGGTCTTACATCTTGTTATTATTATTGTTGTTCTTGTGATTGAGATACTAGGGTTTGTTAGACCTAGGCTTGGCTGTTGGTTTGTAGTAGTGACCCCTCATGTCTTATAGCTTCACCATATGTACAGAGTATCAGAGTGCTTTAAGTATACGTAGCTATCCTTGTATGTCCCGCTTTTCAGTATTTTGGTTCTGGGGTGTGACACATGGTCAAGGGCAACTCGTATACGAGGTAATGCTAGTATTTCATGGGCTCCTCGGACGATCACCGGTGCACTGGGATCATGCTGGCCGGGGGGAATCAAAATTATTGTGCAACCAAAACGGTGCTTGGATGACTATACTCCGGTTTGGGAGGGCCCAATATCGGTATTCGGGGCCTTGTTAGAGCATCATATACTTGGTTCCCGTCTACCCCTGTCATGGTAGTCGCATGTTAATGGGCGGATGGAGTGTAATGCCCCATGTTCCTTCCATTGAGTGCAACGCCCTTGACCCTAACATTGTACTCTATTCTCGTCCCGGGCAAAGATGGCATGCAGCGATTCTTACCTCGAGCATCTAACCGCCCAAAGACTACAACTCATCCTTTATGGCTATGCCCATGACCTCATGTTCATATAGATTTGTCATGCCTAGTCCCAAAATACGTAGGACTAAGAATATATAAACATGTCAGCCATATGTATATGGCAACTCCAATATATGAAAACTATAACACATACGTACGCTATATTATGAATAATAATTCATAAGTGGTATATAATATCACAAGTCACTGGCAATACTAATCACATCCAAAAAACCAAATTTAAATAAATAACCAAATATGGTAATGAACCAAGTATGAAATAGTCGAAAAGAACTAATAGTTCAGTGGAGACAAATTCACTACCAAACAAGAATATAAAAGAAAAACATAATAAATACATCATCTAGTGATCAGAGAGGCTTAAAAGGAAGACTACCTCGAAAGAGAACGAAGTTATAAACCCCCTAATTTATTTTTATAGATAGTCTGGTATGGGTTAGAAAATTTTGGTTTAGCAGCAGATGATTGAGGTTTAGAGTAAGGTTACGGATGTCTGATTTTTAATTAAACCCTTGGTGCACCCTACCGTTGTTGCAATATTCGGAGCCCAATATCAGCCCATAAATTCCAACAAATTATTGTACTCTTGACTTGACACGCCAATTTAGGCGCTGGACTTTCCCGTCACTCAAAATCATAATTTCTTGTACTCTAATTTAATTGCACAACTTTTCGTAACTGAAATCCAATTTAATCATGTGTCGCACACCTGTGTCGTTGCCATCAATTTTGAGACACCAACTCAACCCGTTGAGCCGGACCAATTAAAGGGTCCAAGACTGATACCAAGCCTACACCATTCATGACCTTTGTGTCACTCCCAATTGAGATCCTATGTGCCCCCATTTAATTTAAGAGCACATGATAATTTATTCTAATTAAATTGGGGATACCAACTTTGACTAATCCCATTTTAATCCCAATTTAATTCCAATGTCCCTTTAATTAAGCTCATGCAAAACATACAACACCCCCTCACCCTACAAAACACCAAAATACCATTTTCCCCACAAATTTTGCATCATTTTATGTGTTTGTGCAAATACCAAACTTAAGGGGCTTAATTGCAAATATAGTAACATGTCTCATAACCTCATTGGTCAAAACCAATAAAGAAGCCTCACCCCTCTTCTTTGACCTGTCAAGCCCCTCCCCACTCTCTCTCCTTTGGATGAGGAATTTTTTTTCAAGTGAAATCCTCACCATTCATTTGAATTGGGCTCATCCACACCACACAACCCTCACACAACTCCCTATAAGATGTCTCCATCACCACACTCTTCCCCATGCCGGCCCTAATCCCCAAACTTGGGAAACCCCACCCCCTCTCTCTCTCCTTCCTCCTTCTCCATACAAAACCGAACTCCCTCTTCCTTTCTTCTTCTTCTTCTTCCATTCTTCTTCTCTTTTTCTTGTCCCTCTCCACTTCTTCTTCTTCTTCTTCAGGTGAACAACTCCTTCCGACCGAGTTTCCCCCTCCGGCCATCGTGGCTGTACTCCGGCCACTGGCTGTTCCCTCCACCACCATCCGTGCTACCACCGGGCCTCCTCCTACACCTCCAGTCGAGCTCTACCATGGCCAACTCCATCACCGCGCCTCCAGGCATCCGCTATTACCACCACCCCATCCGAGCTTCACCCCATCCGAGCTTCTCCCCGCCACCAGCGCTGCCACCCTCCGGCGACTTCTCTACCTCCCCCATCACCGCCACTGCTGTCGTTCCTCCATCTCCAGCCGACAACCACCGCTAGCTCCACCCTCCACCACCACGGTCAGATGTTGAGCACCTCCGCATGGTCGACAAGCTCGACCATAGTAGTCCGACCAGAGCTCCTCTGCGTGGTCGAGTCGATCACATAACCTCCACACCAGAGCTCCTCCGCGTGGTCGACAAGCCGACCACGTCCTCCTTCTCCTCCGATCACCATCACCAATCTTCGGCCATCACCCACTTCATCACCATCAATACCACCCTTTACTCCGGAGAGTCACCGCCAACCTCCACGTCGAGACACCCCGAACGACTGCCACCCATTATTCCGGTGAGTCCCAGCCAACCACCTCTGTGCTGCCATCCCTGCCATCACTCCCATCTCCACCCAGCCTCGCAACACCACATCATCCCCCCTACTCGTCGACCACAGCTCCTCCATCCCGGCCACCTGCACCTCCACGAGCCGGCCACCTGCTCACCTTCAATCACAATCATCCCCATCATCATCATCACCAATATCACCATCATCATCACCACCACATCGTCGAGGTAAACCCCTCCCCCTCTACGTATGTATAATTATGTTGTGTACATGGTTTATTTGTTTAGTTACAGGGTTGTGGTTTATTGTATCTAAGATTTAAGGGTTTAGTTTACTGTATAATACGTAATTAAGGGTTAATATGCTAAGTTATTTATTTAGGATTTTGAATGCATTAATGTTCATAGATGGAGGTTATGAAACATAGACATTCAAGGGTTGGAAATGTTAAATATAATGAGGTTGGGGTTTAAATGCCATATGAGATTTTTAGGGGTTTTATACATAATGAAATATGCATTAAGATTTTAGGGTAAATTACATGGTTTTATATGATTCTTAATTATTATTAAGGAGCAGGTGATTTATGGTGAAATGCTGTGTGATATCATTAAGTTGTTAATTAGTTTGAGGTTTTGATTATTAGTGACGAACTCGATTGAGGAATACAAATAGGTATTTGTGAACTATGCATATGTGAGAAGGGCTTGAATACTTAAATAATGGTTGTGAGGGCTTAATAGATAATACTTATTATTTACGAGATGAGGAATAATGATGAATTAAATTAAGGAGTAAGTTTATTGTGAAATGGAGATGATTGGTTATAATTGAGGGTTTAATCAATAAGTTAGTTATTTATTTCGAGGATGATAATTCAATGTACATGTTCACGTCTGTAAACACCGGGGGAAAACCTTAGGTTTGATCATGGCTGGAGATACTAATAAATACCGTGGTGAGGTACATGATTGAGGATTGTCTGATGATAGTATACTATGATTGATCGTAATAGATATAATCGACCTGGGTTAACCTTGGTTAACTCTCTAGCTTAGTGTCTTCTGACTTGTAACTGAGGTTGAACATATGTTTAGACGTGTGTCGCATCTTATTTCAGTCTCGTGATAGTTATTGATTGAGCTTGTGTCTCGTCTCTAGGTACTATGGGACCTGCGGACTTGGACGTTGTACCGGATCCCCATCTTCAGCAGCCGTATCCAGGTAAGTATACCTTGCCACCCTGTATTTCAGTTACCAAATATTTATTATTTTGTTATGTGCATTATGCGTGAGTTGGATTAGAATCGTTACTCCACATGCGGGTCAAAACCGGGTGCAGACGTTCGTCGGTAACGTCTGGTAACGAGTGTTAGATGTTCGCAACACCTTGATCTATGTACCTGTGTACATCATAACCGTTTGACACATTCAGACACTGTCATCATGCCAGAATTCTTGTATCCTGATAATGACATCATGACCGGAGCCTGGGATGACCTAAGGGTCGCGTTGATTGATAGTTACTCCAGTATGATGACACTGCTAGATAGAGGTTCAGGTCCAGCGCACCATCGTTGACCGCTTGGGATGGAGAAGACAGTTACAAGACGTTTGGGCTCCTCTGCATACGCTTATATACATATATGTCCAGATTATGTAGTATTCCTGTATCCGGAGTAGTAGTATCACCCGTGTTACTCTGTGCTCGGAGGTACGGTATGTCCCGTATGTCTCTGTGTTCGTTGCTACGATTTTATTTTGGACAGCCCAAGCGTCGAACATTGTCTTCAAACTATGTCTCACTTAGGTGGTACTGCTAGATTACACCGTCGTTGCACTTGTACCTTCTGTTGTACTTTGGCATGCTGTATTTTTGTACCTTGTTACGTCCCTCTGAGGACCTGGTCCCCTGCCAGTTTTGCAGCATAGATGATTACGGAGCATTTGGAGTTGCCGATGGAGTTACTTGTCTTGCGGGCATTGGTACCAGGTACTCATATTATTTCTACCGGCATTATGGTTACTTTATTCATATTATTTATTTATCTGCTGTTGTAGCCTAGTTTTGTAGACTTATTTTTTTCTCGAGTCTACTCGAGTTTTGTGTGTTATTGGGCGACCGACTTTAGCACATATAGCTCTTTCTTGTATATTTTTGTTCATTATGGATTGCGACTTAGATGTTTACATTTACTGGATTATTTAGTTAGTGGCACTTTTTATACAGCTTATACGTATTCGAGTCAAACCAAAGTTTAGTCGAATACATAGCTGGCATGTCGCGTATTCCTGGTCCTACGTATTTTGGGACTGGCGCGTGACAGAAGTAGCGTAAGTCTTGATCCGTGCTCCTACAAATAGTCATGATCGTCTACACCTGGCAAGGGACCAGGTCCTCAGAGGGACGTAACAAGATACAAACAAGCATGCCACAATATACTAAAAATAAATATCCAAAATTGGTCACATAATCGTCTATGTGAAATACAGTTTAAAAACAAATTTCCCGCGTATGGACTATCTAGCTATAATATTGGGATGGGCGTAGTTGTCCTGGAGATCCAAGGGCCACGGGCATAACGTCTTTCTATCGTCATGGGCCTTGTCACGCCCCAGTCCCAAAATACGTAGGACTAGGAACACGTAAGCATGCCAGCCGCATGGATATGGCAACTCCAATATATGGAAACTAAAATCCACACGTACGCTGTAATATGAATATCAATCCACAAGTGGTATAAAATGTTTCACAAGTCGCACGGGTACAATCTAAATCTCATCCACAGAAAATCAATATAAATGACTATCCAGCATCTATATAACTAGATCTCAACATAAGTATCTAAGGATGATAGTTGGATGGAAACAAATCCAGTACCAACTCGAATGTAAGAGCAAATATTAAAGTAAGTACAACACAACAACACCATATAAGAACACCATCTAGCAATCACGGGCTCGAAGAGAGGACATCCACGAAACATGTATAGCCATTCGATCTGTGCTCCTACAAATACTCAAGAATAGATACACCTAGCAGAGGACCAGGTCCTCAGAGGGACGTAACAAGATACAGAAAATACGAGCCAACTTGAATACAGTAAACATGCATATAATTTGAAAATAAATAGGTACGCTATATAAGACAATCTATATGAATGCAAATGAGGACAACTTTTCGACGTATGGGCAAGGGTAGTCTACTCGATCTAAGCTTCACAACTCATGCACTCGTCCATGAACATCATCAGCCGGCATACCTCGGGGGTAGCGACCCTCGGACTCCATCAATCGACATACCTCGGGGGTAGCGACCATCGGACACGACCCACCATAGTGCGTGCTAGTGACTACGGTGTTACCAGAGTGGTTAAAGCCCATACGCCTAATGATTGTCCTCTATGATACTAAGTGTCAAGTGTGTGTCAACATATCTAATATATAGTAATGACTGAAAGAAAACTACACATGCAGGAATAAACAGAAATGCAATAAATATAAAGAAATATAGATAGCATTCAAAAGTACTGTAACAATTTGGCAAGGTATCTTGCCTGGTAAGAAAGCTGCAAGGTGTACTGTCCAGAAGTCAAACGCACAGGATCAAAAGCTATTGCCACAGAACAAATGTCTCCGGATACTGAAATAAATATTACCAACGTTTCTAGAATGAGCAAAATAGCTAAAAAGTACTTCCCTTTCGTCCAATTTGGACACAGGGGCAAAATGGTAATTTTGGGTAAAAGTTGGGTCCACGTGTGGGCCACTTTGTACCAAAAAGCGTGCCGAGGGTAACAGTCTCTAAATGGGACAAACTATGGGTCAAACAACTCTAAATGTCAATACGAACCCAACGGTATGTCCAAATGTGGATTCCGATGAGTCGAACACAATTTTGTCCAAAAAGTCAACTGTGAAGCCCGCCAATTGGCGATCTGGTCAACCGTCTTAGAAATGCGTGAAAATTGGGTCACAGGACCAGTGCGTTACCACGAGTCCAGTGGCGCAAGTTTCGTCGTAATCTGACAAGCGTGCACAAAATACGTATAAGTTCCATAAAAGTTGTGACACGGGATGTGTCCACGGATACGGTCTGATTTCGGTGCGCACACGTGTCTGAATCAGTCTCCATGAATTTTTGCGTGTCCGGTTATGCTGCGTGCACCATTCGGTACACTTGGTACACGGCGGGGCGGTCCCGTTTGGCGGGGCGCTCCGTTTTCCAACTTTTAGAAAACTGGAAAAAGTGGGTGCGCGCAGTTTTGTGACGAATATAATTCTGTCCACAGCAACTAATAGCATAGGGTTATTTAACAGAAAATAAACTAGGTCAGGTATTCTACAGGTATCAAAAAGAATCACCTAATTCGGATCTCTGTGGTGGGAGATACGAACTCGGCAATATAGGTGGTCACCGTAGTTTTCTGCGATTTCAGAATTGGGTCTGTTCCGTCCACTTTGGACGCTGTTTTTCACCTAGGGGCACACGTTTTCCGAGGTTGGCTATAAAACAAATATGGAAGAGGGTTAAGGGGTGATCATACTGGTGAAGACGGAACAGCGTTTGGTTGAGCGAGTCGACGGAAATTTACTCCAGAGCGAAGGTGCTTCGAGTGGGATTCTGCAGTGCGCGAGGTCGGCGTCGTCGGGATGGTTGGATGGCTTGGCGGGGCTTTTCTGGCTGCGGTGATGGCTCTAGATGGGAAGAGGAGGTCTGAAGTTTTAGGTTAGGGTTTAAGAGAGAAATATATATATATATATATATATATATATATATATATATATATATATATATATATATATATATATATATATATATATATATATATATATATATATATATATATATATATATATTAAGATAGGAAGAGAGAGAGTGAATAGGCGGCCAAAGGAAGTCGGGTCCAATGTAATTGCTACAGGGGTTGGGCGGTCACAACATTAATACTAAGGATGGGAAGGCGGGTCCTTAGCAAATTGCTAAAGTGGGCGGGTTCCCTGGGTATATGCTGAAGTGAGAAAAGCAATTCCTAAGGAGCAATGGTTAATGAATGATAACAGTAGTCGTTATTATTATTATTATTATTATTATTATTATTAGAGTTATTAGTATTAGGCGGGTCCCTGGCTTAGTCAAGGACTAGTGGGCGGTCTAGTGAGTTAGTTGTTTGCTGAAGGGGTCTAAGTGCTAAGGAATGTAATAGTTTGCTGCTACTTTTGCTAAGAGTACATTATATTAGTATTACTATTATATTATTATTATTAGATTCTTATTTAATACTTATTTAATTAATTCTTATACTTTCTTTCCTTTTCTTTTCTAAATATATATACATATATATATATTTGTGTATACATATATATTATATATATACCTATAAAAAAATTCATGGATTAGAATAATGTACACCATTAGGCTAGCAACTGCTTAAGGGGTCTCCTACATGAAATAAATTTTGAAAAATTCCTGATGGTCCCATAAGTCCTCTAAGTGCCCGAACACCTAACATAAAAATTATTAAAAATCTATTTCTCCGATTTAGACCTAATTACTATAATTTAATTAATAATTAATAAATAAAGGATATATACGATTTTTCAGGAAGGGGGTTTTACATTCTACCCAACTTGTAAAAATTTCGTCCTCGAAATTAAAATTAAGCTACGGTAGAAAGGCAAGGGTGGTATAAGATTTGCATTGTTTAAAATGCAAGGCTAGGTTTAAGGGTTGGGCGATGTCGCGTATTGCACATGGGACAATCCACATGAGCGAAAAATAGGTTTCTTCATGTGTCATGTCCAATGGTGTGGACACCTAAATGCTCTTTTGCATAAAAGCGTCCAACAATTGGAAAATTGCACAAAGATGAGAATTGGATGATGGGCATGTCTAGGATAAGGGTGTAGAATTTGTAGGAAGACAGTGGCTAGTGTAGTGCTCCAATTATCGGAGCACGATAAGGGGCACTAAGTGATACAATATAAAAATACCGTGTTCTATTTCTAACTGGATCCAATCTAACCTTAGTCTCACTATCTCGGCCAAGTAGGTCTAATTTTTGGTGAGAGGTTCACAATCTACCGAACTTAAAATTTACCCATCTTCCACCTAAGGCCATACATCTAGAAAAACTATTGCTCAAATTATTTAATAATGATTTTTAATCCTCAAAGGTTTAACACCAAACATATCACCTATGATATGCCCTTAACCAATTATAAAAGAGAGTCACTAAGTCATGTGTTTAGCCTTATGGGGTATAGCTAGTACTATCAGTGTCAACTTATACCAGCACGAGGTTTCGTCTTTCCGAAATAGGGGAAGACGGAGAAAAATAATAAAGAACTCAAGGTGAAGGTGACAGAATACAAGTACGAGGTTCAAAGAGATTAAATAATCGAAAAGAGAGTTGTCAGGACAGTTGTGGATTGAAATCCTATTTTTGGTAATTTCCTATTTATATGCTCGTATCAGTACAGTTATGTAACCGATACGATGTGTCAGACATATCTAGGGTTAAGTATATCTGTCTACTACCATATATCTCAATCCACGTATAGTAGTAACGCGAAGAGCGAACCAAGCGCACTAAGGTTAGCTAGACCTTAATACACCAATTCTGATTAGGCAATTGTATCATTGTGTGCACCCAATAATACATATGCCATGAGCAAGCTCGATGAAAGAATAAGCTTGCAAAAACTAGGCTATAATAGCAGCATAAATCAAGGTAGTACAACAAACATAAATACGCTGGATTATGATGAAAGAAGGTACAAATTAATTCAAGTTCGCAGAAGCAAAAACAACATAAGCAATAATAATAAAAGACTCTATAATCTCTACAGTTATCATACTAATTCCTTGTCTAGGTCGCTAGTCGACCACATAGGGGCTTGGACCTCTAAATTCTATTGCTGAATAAACACTGTCGTCTTTGCTAGCATACAATTAATGTCATTCAGTTATACTTCATCAATGGATCACAAGGACTATATGATACTAGGTGGTGAGGTATACTACCCAATTTAAAATGATTTAACTACTATTGTATTGTCTTAAGGATACCGTAAAAGCTCCTGTTAAGGTCTATGAGAAGAGGTCTTGGTACTTTATTGGGGTATCCTCTTCTATTACATAGGTTATGGTCATCTTACATCTTAGTCATAGTGCTTATAGAACAAGTGTCAATATCACGAATAGAAAGGTTACTAGTCTCAAGGGAAGGGAATATAACTCGTATCGAGGTGAGGGTACAAATTACGCGATTTAACACTAAGGGATAATCATTGGGTCGCGGTCTGCAAGAACAACTCAAACTTATCAAACTCTAACTACCAAGCACAAAAATGTTCAAATTCAAGACTACAACTATAATCCTAGCAAACTATGTGCCCTTAACAAAGGATAAAATTTCTTGGCCTATTATTAGGAGTGTCAGATGGCACAAGTAAAAAGAATGAAGAAGAGAAAAATATGATTAGTCGTCGCACAAATAGCAAGCGCTAGGGTCGCAGGGGAACAATATATATAATTAAGATAGAGGGCTCTAGATAGCATCATGGTTCTCTAGGAAGTGGTATGCTAGTTGCTATGTTCGAGGCATGATCAAGGAACCAGTGTTGATTATATTTCTCTAGGCTTCCTAAGGTGCTGTCTACTAATAATAAGACAATGATCTAAGTTTTTAGTTCCAATATTATCTAACTATGAGGTATAGGTTCAGTCCAAATATTAAGTTTTGGTTTTCTATTGGTTCCTCAATGCTAGGGGCAAACATTATGGTAACCTTCTAACTAACTCTAGTAGTGTCTATACTACTCTCAAGTCCTCATAATACATCCGGGGTAATGGTAAACCAATTATAGGGATAAGGAATTCTAAGGTTCGCTAGATATTCTAAACTTAGTGGTATGTCTATATTCTCGTTGTATTCTTAATAGGTGTGCTACCCTAATTATCATCCTAATAACAGGGGTTCCTATATTCTAGCAGAAGGCTATATACTCAAGAAACTTATTAGGGAAGTACAGGATTCAAGAAGGATACAATTGTTCGAATAGATCATAGAGGAGGAAGGTGAATCATAGTCAATTGTGGATAAGATTCTATATTCTAGTCCTAGGTGCAGGCTTGTTCGGTACAGTAACGTAACTGAGACAATATGCTCTTGACCTGCATGGGCCACCACAAAAACATGTCATGCCCCAGTCCCAAAATACGTAAGACTAGGAACACGTAAACATGCCAGCCGCATGGATATGGCAACTCCAATAAATAGAAACCAAAATCCACACGTACGATGTAATATGAATATCAATCCACAAGTGGTATAAAATGTTTCACAAGTCGTATGGGTACAATCTAAATCTCATCCACAGAAAATTAATATAAATGACTATCCAGCATCTATATAACTAGATCTCAACATAAGTATCTAAGGATGATAGTTGGATGGAAACAAATCCACTACCAACTCGAATGTAAGAGAAAATGTTAAAGTAAGTACAACACAACAACACCATATAAGAACACCATCTAGCAATCACGGGCTCGAAGAGAGGACATCCACGAAACATGTATAGCCATTTGATCTGTGCTCCTACAAATACTCAAGAATAGATACACCTGGCAGAGGACCAGGTCCTCAGAGGGACGTAACAAGATAAAGAAAATACGAGCCAACTTGAATACAGTAAACATGCATATAATTTGAAAATAAATAGGTACGCTGTACAAGATAATCTATATGAATACAAATAAGGACAACTTTTTGACGTATGGGCAAAGGTAGTCTACTCGATCTAAGCCTCACAACTCATGCACTCGTCCATGAACATCATCAGCCGGCATACCTCGGGGGTAGCGACCCTCGGACTCCATCAATCGACATACCTCGGGGGTAGCGACCATCGG
Organism: Iris macrosiphon; assembly: GCA_036927795.1. NCBI lineage: Eukaryota > Viridiplantae > Streptophyta > Magnoliopsida > Asparagales > Iridaceae > Iris > Iris macrosiphon. The sequence continues at coordinate 52,531,769 of JAYESA010000002.1, forward strand.
ACACGACCCACCATAGTGCGTGCTAGTGACTACGGTGTTACCAGAGTGGTTAAAGCCCATACGCCTAATGATTGTCCTCTATGATACTAAGTGTCAAGTGTGTGTCAACATATCTAATATATAGTAATGACTGAAAGAAAACTACACATACAGGAATAAACAGAAATACAATAAATATAAAGAAATATAGATAGCATGCAAAAGTACTGTAACAATTTGGCAAGGTATCTTGTCTGGTAAGAAAGCTGCAAGGTGTACTGTCCAGAAGTCAAACGCACAGGATCAAAAGCTATGGCCACAGAACAAATGTCTCCGGATGCTGAAATAAATATCACCAACGTTTCTAGAATGAGCAAAATAGCTAAAAAGTACTTCCCTTTCGTCCAATTTAGACACAGGGGCAAAATGGTAATTTTGGGTAAAAGTGGTGTCCACGTGTGGGCCACTTTGTACCGAAAAGCGTGCCGAGGGTAACAGTCTCTAAATGGGACAAACTATGGGTCAAACAACTCTAAATGTCAATACGAACCCAACGGTATGTACAAATGTGGATTCCGATGAGTCGAACACAATTTTGTCCAAAAAGTCAATTGTGGAGCCCGCCAATTGGCGATCTGGTCAACCGTCTCAAAAATGCGTGAAAATTGGGTCACAGGACCAGCGCGTTACCATGAGTCCAGTGGTGCAAGTTTCATCGCAATCTGACAAGCGTGCACAAAATACGCGTGAGTTCCACAAAAGTTGCGATAGGGGATGTGTCCGCGGATACGGTCTGATTCCGGCGCGCACACACGTCCGAATCAGTCCCCACGAATTTTTGCGTGTCCGGTTATGCTGCGTGCACCATTCGGTACACTTGGCACACGGCGGGGCGGTCCCGTTTGGCGGGACGCTCCGTTTTCCAACTTTTGGAAAACTGGAAAAAGTGGGTGCGCGCAGTTTTATGACGAATATAATTCTGTCTACAGCAACTAATAGCATAGGATTATTTAACAGAAAATAAACTAGGTCAGGTATTCTACAGGTATAAAAAAGAATCACCGAATTCGGATCTCTGTGGTGGGAGATACGAACTCGGCAATATAGGTGGTCACCGTAGTTTTCTGCGATTTCAGAATTGGGTCTGTTCCGTCCACTTTGGACGCTATTTTTTACCTAGGGGCACACGTTTTCCGAGGTTGGCTATAAAACAAATATGGAAGAGGGTTAAGGGGTGATCATACCGGTGAAGACGGAACAGCGTTTGGTTGAGCGAGTCGACGGAAAATTACTCTGGAGCGAAGGTGCTTCGAGTGGGATTCTGCAGTACGCGAGGTCGGCGTCGTCGGGATGGTTGGATGGCTTGGCGGGGCTTTTCTGGCTGCGGTGACGGCTCTAGATGGGAAGAGGAGGTCTGGAGTTTTAGGTTAGGGTTTGAGAGAGAAATATATATATATATATATATATATATATATATATATATATATATATATATATATATATATATATATATATTAAGATAGGAAGAGAGAGGGTGAATAGGCGGCCAAAGGAAGTCGGGTCCAATGTAATTGCTACAGGGGTTGGGCGGTCACAGCACTAATACTAAGGATGGGAAGGCGGGTCCTTAGCAAATTGCTAAAGTGGGCGGGTTCCCTGGGTATATGCTGAAGTGGGAAAAGCAATTCCTAAGGAGCAATGGTTAATGAATGATAACAGTAGTCGTTATTATTATTATTATTATTATTATTATTATTATTAGAGTTATTAGTATTAGGCGGGTCCCTGGCTTAGTCAAGGACTAGTGGGCGGTCTAGTGAGTTAGTTGTTTGCTGAAGGGGTCTAAGTGCTAAGGAATGTAATAGTTTGCTGCTACTTTTGCTAAGAGTACATTATATTAGTATTACTATTATATTATTATTATTAGATTCTTATTTAGTACTTATTTAATTAATTCTTATACTTTCTTTCCTTTTCTTTTCTAAATATATATACATATATATATATTTGTGTATACATATATATTATATATATACCTATAAAAAAATTCATGGATTAGAATAATGTACACCATTAGGCTAGCAACTGCTTAAGGGGTCTCCTACATGAAATAAATTTTAAAAAATTCCTGATGGTTCCATAAGTCCTCTAAGTGCCCGAACACCTAACATAAAAATTATTAAAAATCTATTTCTCCTATTTAGACCTAATTACTATAATTTAATTAATAATTAATAAATAAAGGGTATATACGATTTTCTAGGAAGGGGGTTTTACATTCTACCCAACTTGTAAAAATTTCGTCCTCGAAATTAAAATTAAGCCACGGTAGAAAGGCAAGGGTGGTATAAGATTTGCATTATTTAAAATGCAAGGCTAGGTTTAAGGGTTGGGCGATGTCGCGCGTTGCACATGGGACAATCCACATGAGCGAAAAATAGGTTTCTTCATGTGTCATGTCCAATGGTGTGGACACCTAAATGCTCTTTTGCATAAAAGCATCCAACAATTGGAAAATTGCACAAAGATGAGAATTGGATGATGGGCATGTCTAGGATAAGGGTGTAGAATTTGTAGGAAGGTAGTGGCTAGTGTAGTGCTCCAATTATCGGAGCACGATAAGGGGCACTAAGTGATACAATATAAAAATACCGTGTTCTATTTCTAACTGGATCCAATCTAACCTTAGTCTCACTATCTTGGCCAAGTAGGTCTAATTTTGGGTGAGAGGTTCACAATCTACCGAACTTAAAATTTACCCATCTTCCACCTAAGGCCATACATCTAGAAAAATTATTGCTCAAATTATTTAATCATGATTTTTAATCCTCAAAGGTTTAACACCAAACATATCACCTATGATATGCCCTTAACCAATTATAAAAGAGAGTCACTAAGTCATGTGTTTAGCCTTATGGGGTATAGCTAGTACTATCAGTGTCAACTTATACCAGCACGAGGTTTCGTCTTTCCGAAATAGGGGAAGACGGAGAGAAATAATAAAGAACTCAAGGTGAAGGTGACCGAATACAAGTACGAGGTTCACAGAGATTAAAGAATCGAAAAGAGAGTTGTCAGGACAGTTGTGGATTAAAATCCTATTTTTGGTAATTTCCTATTTATATGCTCGTATCAGTACAGTTATGTAACCGATACGATGTGTCAGACATATCTAGGGTTAAGTATATCTGTCTACTACCATATATCTCAATCCACGTATAGTAGTAACGCGAAGTGCGAACCAAGCGCACTAAGGTTAGCTAGACCTTAATACACCGATTCTGATTAGACAATTGTATCATTGTGTGCACCCAATAATACATATACCATGAGCAAGCTCGATGAAAGAATAAGCTTGCAAAAACTAGGCTATAATAGCAGCATAAATCAAGGTAGTACAACAAACATAAATACGCTGGATTATGATGAAAGAAGGTACAAATTAATTCAAGTTCGCAGAAGCAAAAACAACATAAGCAATAATAATAAAAGACTCTACAATCTCTACAGTTATCATACTAATTCCTTGTCTAGATCGCTAGTCGACCACATAGGGGCATGGACCTCTAAATTCTATTGCTGAATAAACACTGTCGTCTTTGCTAGCATACAATTAATGTCATTCAGTTACACTTCATCAAAGGATCACAAGGACTATATGATACTAGGTGGTGAGGTATACTACCCAATTTAAAATGATTTAACTACTATTGTATTGTCTTAAGGATACCGTAAAAGCTCCTGTTAAGGTCTATGAGAAGAGGTCTTGGTACTTTATTGGGGTATCCTCTTCTATTACTGTCACGACCCGCACCCGGAATTTGGGCATGAGTCGTGGGTACGTCCAGCCTACGCCGCAGCATCGGCGGTAGAACGCTGTCTAGGTCCCAACATATAATATATCTTGTCAATAGTCTCAACTCCGCACGGAGGACAAAGATAATAATCCACAGTTCTATGATATACTCAATCACAAGTTAAATAGAAATAATAGCACGATGAGAATAGAAAAGAGTTCTAATAAAAACCAACCACAATAAGTCCAACTCAAATCCTGGGTCTAAATGACCTCACAAAGTCACAAAATAATAAATACAACTCAGTCTTAGTCTAAAATAATAAATGTAGAAAATAATCTAAGAACAGCCAGGTAAATTCTCCTCTAGGCTAGGCAACTCCTCTGGGGTTTCTGGAGTGAAATCTTCCTCTAATCCTGGGCCGTAATGAGTGGGGCAAAGATCCTCCAGGTCCTCTGAAAAATGTTATCCAGTCAGGATTGGAGCGAAGCACAAGCACTAACAACAGTTTCATTAAATTGACAAAATCTATAAACAGTGTAAGAAATACTATATGGAAATAATTGCTGGAATGTAAATACTGGAGAAAAATGGAGATAGGCAATAGAGCATCTAGCAATGAACAATAAATAGTGAATGCTAGACAATAAGTAGTGAATGTTGGAACAGGTGAATCTGAATAAAATAGATATCTAGCTAAGTGTTTGAAATATTAGTTTATTATGTGATCGGCTTGGGACTTGATCAGGCTGATTATATATGATTAACTATGATTCTTGTAGGTCAGGCTAACCATATGGTTAGCTATGATGCATGTAGTAGTCAGGTTAATCATATATAACAGCTATGATGCATGTAAGATGGTCAGGCCGCACCCAACGTGAGAAGTGGGGTGAGCTATGATGCATGTAAAGGATTTGGATATGATCACATAATCTACTAATAGTTCCCCATCCCCCAGCTAGCACGATGGATTCCAATCACGACTCCTCATGATGGGGATCTAGGGTGCTAACCCGTGTATCCATAGTGTCGGAATCAAGTATGTAATACAACAGCATTATAGAAATAATCAACAATGAAAACTGTCAGAGAATGTACTCGCCTGTGGTCCTGAGCAAAATGTGAGGATCGATGTCCAAAATGGAATCACCAAAGACCTAAATATAAAATATTAACATTAACGAATGATTTGAAGTGTTATACATGTGCAACTAGCTAATTGTGATATTTCTAGGCCATGTCTAAGTCCCACTAGATTAATCTAGTCAGTACCTTGCTAACTAGGTTTTCTGGTCAATCTAGTCATTACTAGACTTATACTAACTAATACTTAGTTAATAAGGCAACACTAGGTGCTACTAATATGTATAACTCATATATACATATTGGTATCAAGTATTTAACTTAATTATATGAATCTTACTTAACTATAAACTAATACTTAACTTTAACTGATGCTAACTTAATAATTAACTGATACTAACTTAGGACTAAAGTTCTGACACCCCAAGCAAACACATACCTGTACATGCAAATTCAATTGCTGAAAACCCCCTACTGGTACACAATTTATTATACTTACTACCCCTTAACCCAAATAACTGATACACACCTCATCCCACACTTGCACTGATTACATAGGCATACACAGGAACTGATACACTACACACAGTTAAATTATTGATACACATACACTCTGCACTCTCACTCATCTACACACTAAATCTACACTGCACACAGACACTTACCTACACCTCTCACTGAAACCAATCACTATACCCAATACTGATACTGAAGCACTAGGGAATATACTGATTTATATTGGCTCAATATACTGATGTACTGAACCACATAGGTATGCCTCTAACCTCACTGCACACACACAAGCCACACAGCTCACTGAAATCTGATACACTACAAAACTGCTACTCACTAACACAGAGACTCACACCCATACTGCACACAGCTCTCTCTAACTGATACACAGGCAAAAATCTGTACACACACTGGTACAGTTCAAATACTGAACACCTCACAGTTTACACAGTCTGAAGTTGTTCAGACTTCACCTGCATTGAGACTAGCCTATGGCTACTAGCAGGAACAACAGATACTAGGACTTGTTCACTGATACACTAAAATCCTTACACATTTCCCCCAATGGTGCACTGCCTAGCACTGTATACTGACAGCAGATACAAACTCTAGTCTAAAACTAACATTCACTACACCTCTCCCTCACTGAGGCATAGTTCATAGCGAGTACACCCAATACTAACAAATGCATCAGTCCAAGATATTGATTTAATGAGCCATTCACAGTTTCACAGTCTGGAATTTTCCAGACTTGCACATACATGGCTTAAACTTTGAGACAAGCAATATGGCTACTGGCAGGATCAATAGGCACTATGATCCTTGATCACTCACACAGAATTCTGTACTGCACAGCTGCTGAGAAAACCTCACACACACATATGCACAGCCATAGGTTGACTGATACACACTGACTTCCTAAACCTACTGACACTCTAACACTCTACTAAGTTATTAACCAACCCTCACACAAAAGAATACACACAAGTAATAACCAACACAGAATTCATATGGATACACTCACAGATCTCACACCTAGCTAATACACAACTACACATATACACTGAAACTGATACCTACACACAGTCCACTGAAATCTGCAGGAGACTAGGACACACACATGTACTTCATTTACATAACCAAATTCCTGATACCCAGTACTGAAACACACTGATGTACATTAACACATCTACACCAAAAGCCCGACTGCACAGTATACTCATAAATACAAACCCCATGAACCACCTATAGCGAATGTATAATGGAAATCCAAAACACAGTGATACCACCCAACACAATTACATTTATGAATATAGATAGGTATATTAAAATACAGAAATTTAAACACAGGGTTAGGCAAAAACCCTAAGACACATTTCATCAAACACATAACGTGCTGAATTCGTATCCCACATTATTAATCATGAATACCCAAACCAAAACCCTAAAAATCGAGTTCAACCTACACATATGAGATGAAATCAATCTACATACAAATACCTAGGGTTAGGGTTCCTGATAATTGGGGAAAATCCAATGTTGTTCACCAAAACCCAATCCAAAACCCTAAAAACCAAACTACACAGCAAGGGTGGATTCCTAATGGGCATTAACATCAGAAAACCAAAATTAAATGAATAAAAAATAGGGTTTTACCTGCAGGGATGGTTTCTCCAATGGAAGTTCTTCTTCCCCAAGGTTCCTTGACCCACGTTCCTTGCTTTCCTTGCTTTGGTGGAGGAAAATGGAAGCCCTAGGGTTAGGTTTCGAAATCTGGAGTGGGGAGATGGTTTTTCTCTTATGGAGGCTAGGGTTTCTCCTTTCTACATGAAGGATGGCTTTGAGAGAGGCTTCCCTTTTATATTAAAGCTAGTTTAGGGTTTCCATGCATAGCTTTTAAATTAACCCCCTATGTTAGGTCATGCAGAACCTAATTTACTCGGGTTTAGGCCTGCTAGGGTTTGAGGGTTCACCCTAAAATTTGAATTCTAGGGTTTCACTAGAACTGGGTTTACAATTAGGGTTGACTCACTAGGGTCTGTCCTAATGAGTTCTAGGGTTTTTACCTAAAACAATCACAACTAACAATATTTAAATAGTTTATAAAACTCAGCAGATTAATTAAATTCATAATTATTCAAAATAGTGAAATTACACAAATGCCCTTATCTGGAAATGTGGTAGTGACAAGTCTACCCTCCTAAAAGAAATTTCGTCCTCGAAATTGGACTGAACTAGAACAAGAATGAAATCAGAAAAGGAATATACCTCAAGTCTAGAAGAGATACGGGTATTGCTCGCGCATTTCGTCCTCTCTCTCCCAGGTCAACTCCCCTGGAGAGTGATGTCTCCATGCTACCCGAACCAAAGGAATAGTTTGGTTCCGCAACACCTTCTCTCTGCGGTCCAAGATCTCTACGGGCTGTTCGGGGTAGCTGAGCGTCGGACCAACCTCAATCTCCGAGTGATCCAGTACGTGACTAGGTTCTGCCACGTACCGCCTCAGCTGCGACACGTGGAACACATCATGCACTCCCTCCAATGCAGGCGGCAAGTCCAGTCTATACGCCACTGCACCTACCCTCGCGAGAATACCAAAGGGTCCGATGTAGCGTAGGCTAAGCTTCCCGCTTCTACCAAAACGAATCGTGCCACGCATCAGAGAAATCCGTAGGAATACTAGATCGCCAACCTAAAACAAAACAGTCTCAGCACGCAGTCTAAACAAACAAACACAAGCCAGAAAAACAACAATCTATACCTGAAACTCAAGGGGTCTACGGTGGCTGTCGGCCCAATGCCGCTGTCTATCCTGCGCCACTCGCAGTCTGTCTCTGATGAGTTTCACCTTTTCTGCTGCATCCACGACCATTTCTGGTCCTAGCAAGGCTCTCTCTCCAACGTCGTCCCAAGATAACGGTGTACGACACCTCCGTCCATAAAGGGCCTCAAATGGTGACATCTCGATGCTGGCCTGGTAGCTGTTGTTGTAAGCGAACTCTACCAGGTGCAAATGATCCTCCCAAGAACCTCCGAGATCTAGAACGCAAGTGCGTAGCATATCCTCGAGAGTCTGAATAGTCCGTTCAGACTGCCCATCTGTCTGGGGGTGATATGCGGTACTGAACTTGAGCTGAGTGCCCAAGCTAGCCTGCAGACTCCTCCAGAAGTGGGAAGTGAAACGGCTATCCCGATCCGAGACGATGCTTACAGGAACTCCATAAAGTCTAACGATCTGCCGCACGTACATCTCTGCTAGTCTTTCTGTCGACGTGCCCACCTTGAAAGGTAAGAAATGGGCTGATTTGGTCAACCTGTCCACGATGACCCAAATCGCGTCCTTCCCTCCTGGAGAACGTAGAAGCCCTGAAATGAAATCCATGGTCACGTGCTCCCATTTCCATTCTGGAATCGGTAAAGGTTGAAGCAAACCACCTGGCCTCTGCCGGTCTGCCTTTACCTGCTGGCACACTAGACACCGAGATACGAAGCGTGCTACCTCGCGCTTCATTCCATACCACCATACGTTCTCCCTCAAGTCTCGATACATCTTGTTGGCACCGGGATGCATCGAGTACTGAGAGCGGTGTGCCTCTTGTAAAACCTCCTCGTGCAGCTCCCCTCTCGGCACACACATCCTTGTGCCGTGCCGTAAGGAACCATCCTCTGCGATAGTAAAGTCGTCCGACAATCCTATCTGAACCTGTGCCCTGATACTCCTCAGAGCCTCATCCTCGTACTGCGCAGCTCTGATTCTGTCCATCAGCTCGGACTGTATCTGCAATCCCCATATCTGAATCTCAGTACCAGGAACTAACACTTCAATCTCCAAGCTCTCCAAATCAGCCAACAAATGTCTATCTGTCGTCAAGTACATAGCCATCGGATACCTGCTCAAGGCATCGACGACTACGTTGGCCTTCCCTGGGTGGTACTGCAATGAGATGTCGAAGTCCTTCATCAACTCCAACCACCTCCTCTGCCTCATGTTCAGTTCCTTCTGTGTGAACACGTACTTCAAGCTCTTGTGGTCTGTGAAGATCTCCATACGCTCTCCGTACAGATAATGTTTCCACAGCTTTAGAGCGAAGATAACTGCTGCCAACTCCAAATCGTGGGTAGGATAGTTCTTTTCATGAGGGCGTAACTGCCTGGAAGCATAGGCAATTACCTTCCCGTGCTGCTGAAGAACACATCCCAGACCCTTCCCTGAAGCATCACTGTAGATAGTGAAACCACCTGTCCCTGCTGGCAACGTCAAAATTGGAGCTGTCGTCAACCTCTTCTTCAGCTCATCAAATACAGCCTGGCACTCCTCCGTCCAGACAAAATCCACATCCTTCCTAGTCAATCTGGTCATTGGTGCTGCAATCCTGGAGAAGTCTTGTACAAACCTCCTGTAGTATCCTGCTAGCCCGAGAAAACTCCTGATCTCAGCTACCGAACTGGGGGTAGTCCACGACTCCACTGCCTCGATCTTCTGCGGGTTAACCGAGATTTCGTCACCCGATACCACATGCCCAAGAAATTCGACCTTGTCAAGGAAGAATTCACATTTAGAGAGTTTCCCGTACAGCTTCTCCCTCCTAAGAGTCTCTAAGACCAACCTCAGGTGCTCTTCATGCTCCTCCGGAGTCTTGGAATACACGAGAATATCGTCGATGAACACCACCACGAACTTGTCAAGGTACTGGTGGAACACCTTGTTCATCAGGTTCATGAATACTGCCGGTGCATTGGTTAAACCAAATGGCATCACCATAAATTCAAACTGGCAGTATCTGGTCCGAAAGGCTGTCTTCGGCGTGTCTTCTTTCTTCACCTTCACCTGGTGATAGCCTGATCTCAAATCTATCTTTGAAAACACCCTCGCCCCGCTCAACTGATCGAAAAGATCATCTATCCTCGGCAGCGGGTACTTGTTCTTGATAGTGATATTGTTCAAAGCTCTATAATCAATGCACATGCGCACCGTGCCGTCCTTCTTCGGTACGAACAATACCGGAGCTCCCCATGGTGATGAACTGGATTTGATGAAGTCTTTGTCCTGCAGCTCCTCAACTTGCTTCTTCAGTTCTGCCAGCTCGCTGTTGTTGACTCTATAGACATGTTGTGAAATGGGCTCCGCTCCTGGAACCAAGTCTATAGAGAATTCAACATCTCTGTCTGGCGGCAAGCTTGGCAACTCTTCTGGAAATACATCCAGGAACTCCGCTATCAGAGGATGTGGCAACTCCTCTTCTTCTGCCCTGGCTCCGCAAAATGTGCCCCTGCTCTGTTCCGCTGCTCCTCTGACGACCTCAAACTCCGGCTCTCCTGGTGGTCTAAATAATACTCTGCCTCTATAACAATCTATAGTAGCATGATGCCTACTCAACCAGTCCATTCCGAGTACAATATCGTACCCCGGAAGTGGCATGACGAGTAAGCTCACGCTCAACTCTCGGCCTCCTACTGACACTCTCCGGTCCTTGCAGTGATCACGGACTAGGATAATACCTCCACCAGTCATGATCTTGCAAGTCCTAGCTAATGGTTCTGTGTCTAAATGATGTCGAAGTGCATAAGATACAGACACAAAACTATGGGAAGCGCCAGAGTCGAATAAGGTAAATGCGGGAATACAATCGAGAAGAACCGAACCTGTAATCAAGTCTCCTGCTGGCTCGATCTTCTCGACTGCCATGGCGTACGCTCGCCCCTGGGGTACACCTCTCTGCTGCTGATGCTGGGCGAACTTCTGATGTTGTGGTGGAAGTGGTCCTCTCTGTTGTTGGCCTCCTGGTACGGTAGGTACCCTGTCTTGTCCTCTCTGGGCGGCGGCTCCACCCTGACCTGAACGAATGGTAGGGCAATCCTTCAGCTGGTGTGTCATCGATCCGCAGGACAGACATGAGCCCAATCTTTTCCTGCAGAAATCTCTAGTATGTCCCATCTTCCCGCAGTACGCACACTGGATGGCGGGCTGAGTCTGTCTCTGTTGCTGCTGCTGGACCTGCCCTCGGGCTGGTGCCTGGTGCTGCTGCTGAAAGGGTCTCTGCTGTTGCTGCTGAAAGTGTGGACGCTTGCCCAGTCCCGTACTACTGTTTGCTCCTCCGGAACCATCGCGTCCCCTCTTGGGCCTGAGGCCCAAGTCGTCCTCGGCTACTTGGGCATCCATCAATATGCCCTCGTAGGTAGCTGTGCGACGTCCCGACGTGCGAGACTTGATCTCCCATGTCAGCCCCTTTCTGAATTTCCAGGCCCTGTCCTCCGGATCTCTAATCATCGATGGCGCGAAGCGGCTCAGGCGGGAAAACTCCGCGGCATACTCATCGACGGACGAGCTCCCCTGGGCTAAGTCATGGAACTGACTCTCCAAAGCTCCCAGGGCAACATCAGGAAAGAACTTCTCCTTGAAGAGCTCCTTGAAATCCTCCCAAGTGAGTCCCCTGCGCAAGAGTCTCGGCTCCGTGCGAAACCACGTCAAGGCAATGTCGAACATCTGGCTGCCAGCGGCCTTGATCTGAAGGGCCTCTGGAAGCTGTGCCAAGCGTAAGTTCCTCTCGATGTCCTCTAGACAATCATCGGCGTAGAGTATCCCTTCTGTTCCCTTGAACTCCCGAGGCATCATCCTCTTGAAGTCCACAATAGTGCCCGGCCTCTGATGGTGCTGATCAGGACGCTGCTGCTGCTGAGTAACTCTCTCCACAGCCTGGAGAGCCACTTGATGAGCATTCTCCATGTTCACCCTCATCATCTCTGTCTGGGCCTGATGTGCCTCAGCCTGCACCCTCTGGGCCTCTGCCGACGTCCTCTGAGCATCGACCATGCCCTGAATCAAGGCGAACATCTGTGCCCCATCGACGGGCACACCTCCTGGATGCTGAACTGGTGGTGGTGGTGGTAGCTCCGTCGTAGCTACGGGGACCCTCTGAATAGGTGGTGGAGGACCCCCGAATGCTGCAGACACTCCCACATGTACTGGAGATGTAGGAGGTACTGCGGATGTCTGTCCGACAGGGCGAGAGGTGGCAGACCTCTCTGAATCTGTTGCTCCAAGTCTCTGGGACCTCCTCGGCGGCATCCTGAAGACAGATCGAAAGATCAATTAAGGTAATAAACACGATATCATCAAGGAAGGACAGTAAATTTCTAAAGGAAAATCATTAAGAGTAATGTCATAAGAATCAGAATTTCCTAATTGTGATTGAGCATATCCTCGGCCTAAATCCTATTTCCTAAAACAGGCTCGTAGTAATACTCTAAGCGAGCACCACTACGATATTGCTCTAATACGTATCTAGGACTCGACTACTGACCTGCATGGGCCACCACTAAAAACGTGTCACGACCCGCACCCAGAATTTGGGTATGAGTCGTGGGTACGTCCAGCCTACGCCGCAGCATCGGCGGTAGAACGCTGTCTAGGTCCCAACATATAATATATCCTGTCAATAGTCTCAACTCCGCACGGAGGACAAAGATAATAATCCACAGTTCTATGATATACTCAATCACAAGTTAAATAGAAATAATAGCACGATGAGAATAGAAAAGAGTTCTAATAAAAACCAACCACAATAAGTCCAACTCTAATCCTGGGTCTAAATGACCTCACAAAGTCACAAAATAATAAATACAACTCAGTCTCAGTCTAAAACAATAAATGCAGAAAATAATCTAAGAACAGCCAGGTAAATTCTTCTCTAGGCTAGGCAACTCCTCTGGGGTTTCTGGAGTGAAATCTCCCTCTAATCCTGGGCCGTAATGAGTGGGGCAAAGATCCTCCAGGTCCTCTGAAAAATGTTATCCAGTCAGGATTGGAGCGAAGCATAAGCACTAACAGCAGTTTCATTAAATTGACAAAATCTATAAACAGTGTAAAAAATACTAGATGGAAATAATTACTGGAATATAAATACTGGAGAAAAATGGAGATAGGCAATAGAGCATCTAGCAATGAACAATAAATATTGAATGCTAGACAATAAGTAGTGAATGCTGGAACAGGTGAATCTGAATAAAATAGACATCTAGCTAAGTGTTTGAAATATTAGTTTATTATGTGATCGGCTTGGGACTTGATCAGGCTGATTATATATGATTAACTATGATTCTTGTAGGTCAGGCTAACCATATGGTTAGCTATGATGCATGTAGTAGTCAGGTTAATCATATATAACAGCTATGATGCATGTAAGATGGTCAGGCCGCACCCAACGTGAGAAGTGGGGTGAGCTATGATGCATGTAAAGGATTTGGATATGATCACATAATCTACTAATAGTTCCCCATCCCCCAGCTAGCACGATGGATTCCAATCACGACTCCTCATGATGGGGATCTAGGGTGCTAACCCGTGTATCCATAGTGTCGGAATCAAGTATGTAATACAACTGTATTATAGAAATAATCAACAATGAAAACTGTCAGAGAATGTACTCGCCTGTGGTCCTGAGCAAAATGTGAGGATCGATGTCCAAAATGGAATCACCAAGACCTAAATATAAAATATTAACATTAACGAATGATTTGAAGTGTTATACATGTGCAACTAGCTAATTGTGATATTTCTAGGCCATGTCTAAGTCCCACTAGATTAATCTAGTCAATACCTTGCTAACTAGGTTTTCTGGTCAATCTAGTCATTACTAGACTTATACTAACTAATACTTAGTTAATAAGGCAACACTAGGTGCTACTAATATGTATAACTCATATATACATATTGGTATCAAGTATTTAACTTAATTATATGAATCTTACTTAACTATAAACTAATACTTAACTTTAACTGATGCTAACTTAATAATTAACTGATACTAACTTAGGACTAAAGTTCTGACACCCCAAGCAAACACATACCTGTACATGCAAATTCAATTGCTGAAAACCCCCTACTGGTACACAATTTATTATACTTACTACCCCTTAACCTAAATAACTGATACACACCTCATCCCACACTTGCACTGATTACATAGGCATACACAGGAACTGATACACTACACACAGTTAAATTATTGATACACATACACTCTGCACTCTCACTCATCTACACACTAAATCCATACTGCACACAGACACTTACCTACACCTCTCACTGAAACCAATCACTATACCCAATACTGATACTGAAGCACTAGGGAATATACTGATTTACATTGGCTCAATATACTGATGTACTGAACCACATAGGTATGCCTCTAACCTCACTGCACACACACAAGCCACACAGCTCACTGAAATCTGATACACTACAAAACTGCTACTCACTAACACAGAGACTCACACCCATACTGCACACAGCTCTCTCTAACTGATACACAGGCAAAAATCTGTACACACACTGGCACAGTTCAAATACTGACACCTCACAGTTTACACAGTCTGAAGTTGTTCAGACTTCACCTGCATTGAGACTAGCCTATGGCTACTAGCAGGAACAACAGATACTAGGACTTGTTCACTGATACACTAAAATCCTTACACATTTCCCCCAATGGTGCACTGCCTAGCACTGTATACTGACAGCAGATACAAACTCTAGTCTAAAACTAACATTCACTACACCTCTCCCTCACTGAGACATAGTTCATAGCGAGTACACCCAATACTAACAAATGCATCAGTCCAAGATATTGATTTAATGAGCCATTCACAGTTTCACAGTCTGGAATTTTCCAGACTTGCACATACATGGCTTAAACTTTGAGACAAGCAATATGGCTACTGGCAGGATCAATAGGCACTATGATCCTTGATCACTCACACAGAATTCTGCACTGCACAGCTGCTGAGAAAACCTCACACACACATATGCACAGCCATAGGTTGACTGATACACACTGACTTCCTAAACCTACTGACACTCTAACACTCTACTAAGTTATTAACCAACCCTCACACAAAAGAATACACACAAGTAATAACCAACACAGAATTCATATGGATACACTCACAGATCTCACACCTAGCTAATACACAACTACACATATACACTGAAACTGATACCTACACACAGTCCACTGAAATCTGCAGAAGACTAGGACACACACATGTACTTCACTTACATAACCAAATTCCTGATACCCAGTACTGAAACACACTGATGTACATTAACACATCTACGCCAAAAGCCCGACTGCACAGTATACTCACAAACACAAACCCCATGAACCACCTATAGCGAATGTACAATGGAAATCCAAAACACAGTGATACCACCCAACACAATTACATTTATGAATATAGATAGGTATATTAAAATACAGAAATTTAAACACAGGGTTAGGCAAAAACCCTAAGACACATTTCATCAAACACATAACGTGCTGAATTCATATCCCACATTATTAATCATGAATACCCAAACCAAAACCCTAAAAATCGAGTTCAACCTACACATATGAGATAAAATCAATCTACATACAAATACCTAGGGTTAGGGTTCCTGATAATTGGGGAAAATCCCATGTTGGTCACCAAAACCCAATCCAAAACCCTAAAAACCGAACTACACAGCAAGGGTGGGTTCCTAATGGGCATTAACATCAGAAAACCAAAATTAAATGAATAAAAAATAGGGTTTTACCTGCAGGGATGGTTTCTCCAATGGAAGTTCTTCTTCCCCAAGGTTCCTTGACCCACGTTCCTTGCTTTCCTTGCTTTGGAGGAGGAAAATGGAAGCCCTAGGGTTAGGTTTCGAAATCTGGAGTGGGAAGATGGTTTTTCTCTTATGGAGGCTAGGGTTTCTCCTTTCTACATGAAGGATGGCTTTGAGAGAGGCTTCCCTTTTATATTAAAGCTAGTTTAGGGTTTCCATGCATAGGTTTTAAATTAACCCCCTATGTTAGGTCATGCAGAACCTAATTTACTCGGGTTTAGGCCTGCTAGGGTTTGAGGGTTCACCCTAAAATTTGAATTCTAAGGTTTCACTAGAACTGGGTTTACAATTAGGGTTGACTCACTAGGGTCTGTCCTAATGAGTTCTAGGGTTTTTACCTAAAACAATCACAACTAACAATATTTAAATAGTTTATAAAACTCAGCAGATTAATTAAATTCATAATTATTCAAAATAGTGAAATTACACAAATGCCCTTATCTGGAAATGTGGTAGTAACAATTACATAGGTTATGGTCATCTTACATCTTAGTCATAGTGCTTATAAAACAAGTGTCAATAGCACGAATAGAAAGGTTACTAGTCTCAAGGGAAGGGAATATAACTCGTATCGAGGTGAGGGTACAAATTATGCGATTTAACACTAAGGGATAATTATTGGGTCGCGGTCTGCAAGAACAACTCAAACTTATCAAACTCTAACTACCAAGCACAAAAATGTTCAAATTCAAGACTACAACTATAATCCTAGCAAACTATGTGTCCTTAACAAAGGATAAAATTTCTTGGCCTATTATTAGGAGTGTCAGATGGCACAAGTTAAAAGAATGAAGAAGAGAAAAATATGATTAGTCGTCGCACAAATAGCAAGCGCTAGGGTCGCAGGGGAACAATATATATAATTAAGATAGAGGGCTCTAGATAGCATCATGGTTCTCTAGGAAGTGGTATGCTAGTTGCTATGTTCGAGGCATGATCAAGGAACCAGTGTTGATTACATTCCTCTAGGGTTCCTAAGGTGCTGTCTACTAATAATAAGACAATGATCTAAGTTTTTAGTTCCAATATTATCTAACTATGAGGGTTAGGTTCAGTCCAAATATTAAGTTTTGGTTTTCTATTGGTTCCTCAATGCTAGGGGCAAACATTATGGTAACCTTCTAACTAACTCTAGTAGTGTCTATACTACTCTCAAGTCCTCATAATACATCCGGGGTAATGGTAAACCAATTATAGGGATAAGGAATTCTAAGATTCGCTAGATATTCTAAACTTAGTGGTATGTCTATATTCTCGTTGTATTCTTAATAGGTGTGCTACCCTAATTATCATCCTAATAACAGGGGTTCCTATATTCTAGCAGAAGGCTATATACTCAAGGAACTTATTAGGGAAGTACAGGATTCAAGCAGGATACAATTGTTCGAATAGATCATAGAGGAGGAAGGTGAATCATAGTCAATTGTGGATGAGATTCTATATTCTAGTCCTAGGTGCAGGCTTGTTCGGTACAGTAACGTAACTGAGACAATATGCTCTTGACCTGCATGGGCCACCACAAAAATATGTCACGCCCCAGTCCCAAAATACGTAGGACTAGGAACACGTAAACATGCCAGCCGCATGGATATGGCAACTCCAATATATAGAAACCAAAATCCACACGTACGCTGTAATATGAATATCAATCCACAAGTGATATAAAATGTTTCACAAGTCGTATGGGTACAATCTAAATCTCATCCACAGAAAATTAATATAAATGACTATCCAGCATCTATATAACTAGATCTCAACATAAGTATCTAAGGATGATAGTTGGATGGAAACAAATCCACTACCAACTCGAATGTAAGAGAAAATGTTAAAGTAAGTACAACACAACAACACCATATAAGAACACTATCTAGCAATCACGGGCTCGAAGAGAGGACATCCACGAAACATGTATAGCCATTTGATCTGTGCTCCTACAAATACTCAAGAATAGATACACCTGGCAGAGGACCTGGTCCTCAGAGGGACGTAACAAGATAAAGAAAATACGAGCCAACTTGAATACAATAAACATGCATATAATTTGAAAATAAATAGGTACGCTGTACAAGACAATCTATATGAATGCAAATGAGGATAACTTTTCGACGTATGGGCAAAGGTAGTCTACTCGATCTAAGCCTCACAACTCATGCACTCGTCCATGAACATCATCAGCCGGCATACCTCGGGGGTTGCGACCCTCGGACTCCATCAATCGACATACCTCGGGGGTAGCGACCATCGGACACGACCCACCATAGTGCGTGCTAGTGACTACGGTGTTACCAGAGTGGTTAAAGCCCATACGCCTAATGATTGTCCTCTATGATACTAAGTGTCAAGTGTGTGTCAACATATCTAATATATAGTAATGACTGAAAGAAAACTACACATACAGGAATAAACAGAAATGCAATAAATATAAAGAAATATAGATAGCATGCAAAAGTACTGTAATAATTTGGCAAGGTATCTTGCCTGGTAAGAAAGCTGCAAGGTGTACTGTCCAGAAGTCAAACGCACAAGATCAAAAGCTATGGCCACAGAACAAATATCTCCCGATGCTGAAATAAATATCACCAACGTTTCTAGAATGAGCAAAATAGCTAAAAAGTACTTCCCTTTCGTCCAATTTGGACATAGGGGCAAAATGGTAATTTCGGGTAAAAGTGGGGTCCACGTGTGGGCCACTTTGTACCAAAAAGTGTACCGAGGGTAACAGTCTCTAAATGGGACAAACTATGGGTCAAACAACTCTAAATGTCAATACGAACCCAACGGTATGTCCAAATGTGGATTCCGATGAGTCGAACACAATTTTGTCCAAAAAGTCAACTATGGAGCCCGCCAATTGGCGATCTGGTCAACCGTTTCAGAAATGCATGAAAATTGGATCACAGGACCAGCGCGTTACCACGAGTCCAGTGGCACAAGTTTCGTCACAATCTGACAAGCGTGCACAAAATACGCGTGAGTTCCACAAAAGTTGCGACACGGGATGTGTCCGCGGATACGGTCTGATTCCGGCGCGCACACGCGTCTGAATCAGTCCCCATGAATTTTTGCATGTCCGGTTATGCTGCGTGCACCATTCGGTACACTTGGTACACGGAGGGGCGGTCCCGTTTGGCGGGGCGCTCCGTTTTCCAACTTTTAGAAAACTGGAAAAAGTGGGTGCGCGCAGTTTTGTGACGAATATAATTCTGTCCACAGCAACTAATAGCATAGGGTTATTTAACAGAAAATAAACTAGGTCAGGTATTCTACAGGTATAAAAAAGAATCACCGAATTCGGATCTCTGTGGTGGGAGATACGAACTCGGCAATATAGGTGGTCACCGTAGTTTTCTGCGATTTCAGAATTGTGTCTGTTCCGCCCACTTTTGACGCTGTTTTTCACCTAGGGGGACACATTTTCTGAGGTTGGCTATAAAACAAATATGGAAGAGGGTTAAGGGGTGATCATACCGGTGAAGACGGAACAGCGTTTGGTTGAGCGAGTCGACGAAAAATTACTCTGGAGCGAAGGTGCTTCGAGTGGGATTCTGCAGTACGCGAGGTCGGCGTCGTCGGGATGGTTGGATGGCTTGGCGGGGCTTTTCTGGCTGCGGTAATGGCTCTAGATGGGAAGAGGAGGTCTAGAGTTTTAGGTTAGGGTTTGAGATATATATATATATATATATATATATATATATATATATATATATATATATATATATATATATTAAGATAGGAAGAGAGAGGGTGAATAGGCGGCCAAAGGAAGTCGGGTCCAATGTAATTTTGCTACAGGGGTTGGGCGGTCACAGCACTAATACTAAGGATGGGAAGGCGGGTCCTTAGCAAATTGCTAAAGTGGGCGGGTTCCCTGGGTATATGCTGAAGTGGGAAAAGCAATTCCTAAGGAGCAATGGTTAATGAATGATAACAGTAGTCGTTATTATTATTATTATTATTATTATTATTAGAATTATTAGTATTAGGCGGGTCCCTGGCTTAGTCAAGGACTAGTGGGCGGTCTAGTGAGTTAGTTGTTTGCTGAAGAGGTCTAAGTGCTAAGGAATGTAATAGTTTGCTGCTACTTTTGCTAAGAGTACATTATATTAGTATTACTATTATATTATTATTATTAGATTCTTATTTAATACTTATTTAATTAATTCTTATACTTTCTTTCCTTTTCTTTTCTAAATATATATACATATATATATATTTGTGTATACATATATATAATATATATACCTATAAGAAAATTCATGGATTAGAATAATGTACACAATTAGGCTAGCAACTGCTTAAGGGGTCTCCTACATGAAATAAATTCCGAAAAATTCCTGATGGTCCCATAAGTCCTCTAAGTGCCCGAACACCTAACATAAAAATTATTAAAAATCTATTTCTTCTATTTAGACCTAATTACTATAATTTAATTAATAATTAATAAATAAAGGGTATATACGATTTTCCAGGAAGGGGATTTTACAGGCCTACAATAAATAATTGGTTCATCATACCTCGTGTCTCCGGCGGAGTTTACGGACAAATAAGGGAAAGTATAAATAAGTCACATACGCTTACTCATTGTTCTCTCCACCCAATGCTAGTAGTCGTGTCATATCCATGATAAGCAAATACGTCTAGTAACTGTTAGGTCTTCTAGCATACAATTTTATTAGCAATTATTCCCTATCGCACGTCCCATACGTATCGATGGCCAATCAATACGTAAGTTCGTGATCTATATGAAACTCACCACTCCCACTCGTGTAACACTATGTCAGGGCCATATGAAACATAAAGAGGCCTCAAAATCATGGGGTGGTCTCTTAACTCGAGGTCAATATGCATAACAAAAGAAATAAGAAACAAAAGATGACGCCATCCATCATTGCACCCGAGTTTCGTTAGACGCTCATTTTCATAATATACATAAATAAGAAAATAAAGGACAAATAAAATATGCAGATGTGAATGTAAATATACAATAATAGTGGCAATGTATACTTGTCAGGCAATGGTTTGGTGCTGAAATAACGCAAGACCATAGGCTACATCTAACCAGAATATATAGGAGCATCACAAACGTCTCCGGATGTTGTAACAGATATCACCAACTTATTCAGAATAAACGAGATAATAAGAAAATACTACTCTTTCGTCCAATTTGGACACAGGGGCAAAACGATAATTTTGGATCCAAGCAGTATTTACATTTGGGCCACTTTGTAATTAAAATTGTGTCAAGGTCAACGGTCTCTAAATAAGACGAATTATAAGTCAAAAAATTTCTAATCGACGATAAGAACTCAACGGTATGTCCAGTTTTGGATTACGATGAGCCGATCGCAAAATCACTGGTCAAGTCAAACCGTGGGACCCGCAAAACGGAAGTTCGGTTTTACACGATTCCGACGAAACCAACATGATTCCACATATCTGTTGGCGCAAGTTTCATCGTGTTCCAATGCGTGATTACAAACTTCAAGGGTATTTTGGAAAAACCGATACGGGGGACTTTCAAACATGCACACACGTCCAAATAAACTTCTGCAGAAATTTATACGTCAGGATATGCGCCTTTCGGTACAATTGGTATGCGATTATGCGGTCCAGTTTGACAGGGCGCACTCCTTATCTTAAAATTTTAGTTTTTTAAAAAGTTTTTTCTTGGTTGTTAGAATTGAAATAACCACAAATCTAAATCAAACTAAAATAAAGTAATTAAAGGTGTTAGAAGAAGGTTATGTGGAGAGTTTACTAGAGGTGGTGTTTCGAGGATCGGATGAGCGAGAAGGGTATAATCGGGACATAAAGTTGGCTCGTTGATATTGAATTATGCTTTAATTTTTGCATCATTCTCGGTCGCGGAGGGAGATCTCGGCGGTGGCGGGGTTTGATTTGCTCGGGGGGGCACGCTAGAGGACGGTAGGGGTCGTCGGGGTCAGAGGCAGCTAAAGGGGGGTCGCCGATGGTGACTGTAGTAGTGACAACAATGACACCAGAGCAGCCACTGGTGCATGAGCTGCATCAGTAGTGCAGCGCGACAGCGGCGGCGGCCGACGGCCTGCGGCACAGGGGCAGGCATCGGTGTTTGTATTGCCAGAGTGGAGGAGAGGGAGAGGAATCAGTGGTGGTGGTTGGTGAGGATGATGGTGTTGGCGGTGATGCCGATGATGCTGGCTGTGATGGAGGGAAGGGGGAAGGAGGAAGAAGTGAATATTAGGGTTAGGGTTTAGGTTTGGCAGCCTCTTTCTTTCTCTCTCTCTCTGTGTATATATATATATATATATATATATATATATATATATATCGATTGAGAGGGGGGCTGTCGCGCCTGTACGAGGGGAGGGGGTCTTTGGTTTTGGGTACGGTTAGAATTAGTTATTGGGTTTGGGTTTTTAGGTTAAAGTTTTTTTTTCTTTTTTTCTTTTTCTTTTACTCTTTTGTTCTTATCTAATATATAAATATATATATTGGAAAAATTCTAAAATAATTCTAGAAAAATTTCTAACACCTTATTAAAAAAGTTTTACACTAAAAAAATACTTTTTAAATATTTGTAGTCATTAAATATAGATATTCATTTATATAGTTAAAATGAATCAAAATATATTATCTACTTATCTAAGTAAATAACTGAAATAAATATCCAATAATGAAAGAAATAAGATAATAAAATAAATAAAAATACTAAAATTATAAATTAGAAATAGGGGGTTGACATTCTACCCAACTTATATGAATTTTGTCCTCGAAAAAAAATAAAGTACGATTTCAGAAGGAGATATAGTAGAAATGAGTATAGTACAGAATGTTGTATCTCAACCTCGAAAAGGGAAGGATGTAAATCATGCGTCAAATTCTAAGGATCGGATTAGTATACTTTAAATAAGGTGATATAGCACGAGTATGTTTCGGTTCAAGAAGAACTTGCACAAGGGACCGAGGGTACGAAAGACACGGTAGAGGAGATTAGTAACCTAAGAGAAAGAGATGTTGATAGGAAGGAGAATACTACTTCTGCTACTCGTTTCATCTATCAGTTTCGTAGGTATTTCATCTAGTTAAAATATTATCCAATTCTTATAGCTGCTAAATCACCATACATATACAATTTTACATCTATCTATACTCTGAGAATCCCTGGTCATAGTGAGGTGTATGTATAGTACTATCTATATGTCAAACTTTCATCAAGCATGAGTGTTCATCTTTCCAAAATAGGAAAAGACAAAAAATAAGGATTGTGATATCAAGAATAATGAACGAGTATAATTGCGAAGGTCAAAGGAGATAATCAAATTCAATAAGAAAGTTCTTAAAGAATTCTGGATTGAGATCCTATCTTGGTCTACTTTTATTCACATGCCCATATTAGTACAGTTACGTAACTGATACAATATGCTTTGACATGCCTAGAGGGAAAGTATATTCGTCTAATAAGCTGAGTCAACTATGTCTCAATCAAAGAATAATAGTCATACGAAGAGCGAACCAAGTGCACTATGGTTTATCAGACCATAATACACCAATTCTGATTAGACAATGTATTAGTGGGCGTCCCTAATAACACATATGTCATGAACAAGATCGATAAAAGAAAAAGCTTGCAAAACTAGGCTATAATAGCAACATAAGTCAAGATGGTCCAAGATATAAGTACGTGAGATTATGATGAATTAAAGTACAAATAGTTTAAGTTTGTCAATAAACTAAGACTCGTCCGGTGTTTGTGCCTCTATAGTTGCCATACTACTTCTTATATAAGTCTTCAGTCGACCAAATAGGGGTATGGGCCTCTAAAGTTCTATAATCTGGATAAACACTATATTCTTACACTATTATATAGTTTACATCATTAATGTGGTCATAAGGACTATGTGAGGATAAGTTGTGGGGCTTGCTACCCAACTTACAAAGATTCAACTAATATTGTAACTGTCTTATTGGGATTCTAAAAAATAGCCTTGTTCTTGTAGATAAGGTAAAAACTCTCATTAAGGTATACGAGAGAAATATCTTGGTACATATGAGGGTATCCTAGTGCATTACAAATCTTTCTTAGGTAATGGTCATCTTAAGTCTTAATCATATTGCGTATAGAATAAAATACGTTAATATTAGGAATGGAGAAGTTTCTTGTTCTCAAGTAAGAGGGAGGATATAACCTGTAATGAGATATAGATACATATTACATGATTTGAATATAATAGATAATCATAAAATTATAATTTTACCTAAATAAACAAACTTATTATATCAAGTTCTAATAACTTACAATAAAATCAGAATTTAGGATTACCAACTATAATCCTATAAAGCTATAATCCTATCATAAAATATATTACTTGGCCTACAATTAGAAGGGTAAGGTAACACGATCTAATTTTTATCATCGTTTAAGTTCAACGGTTAGGGAACGAGATCGCGAGAGTCATGTGTCACGACCCAATTCTGTAGAATCAATTGAGGCATCCCCCGAATCGTGACCGCCGTGCGGGCCTGGAGTTGCGCCCGCACAAGGTTTAATGATTTGCATAGCAAGCACATATTCAGAGTACGCAGATAAATTGAAACACAGATTTGAAACATGAAAAAGTTCTCTTTATTGATAATGAACATCTATTACAAACTCCTGAACGAGTCAGCTAATATGCCAAACGGCTTACAAAAAAGATGACTCAAAATGAGATAGCAGTCCTTTACATTATATCCCTTTACTAAACTTCAAAGATATAGACCTCCTGGCTGGAGGATAGCTTTGCCACGGAGCTGCATTTGTGTATGAAGTGTTGCAGCTTCTGACTTCAAAAGGCTTCAAGGGGCACGGTGAAGATGCGCCAACAGCTGGACTGGATCGGGAAGACGACTTCGGCTCCTCGCTCGGTTCGCCTTAGAGCGGAGAACCTGTTTCAACGAGGGTCAGCATATCGAAACATGCTGGTGAAGGCGAGCTAGCCTGACTATACCAATCAACACGTTGTTTTAATGAAGCATGCATATTTTGTGGGTTTCTATCTTGCCTTAGTTCATTTACAAGTAAGCAGCATATAGAATTTACTGAAATAAACGTGCCACCATTCGGTGGATTTTACCTGCCCGTCTGAATTACCTACACAATACTTACCATGCCTTCCCTGCCACGAAGACACAAGTTAGTATGCAACAGGTTTAAATATACACGATGATCACTGGCGTGGTGACATAACAGACATAGTCAAGGACAGGGATAGCATGCAACGAGAACACGACAAGCACACGACAAGCACACGATGCGTTGCAAGCCATCCCCTCCAGCACACGATGACTACACACGAGTTCCGCCTGGACCGGAACGGTGCCAGTGCCCCAGCGACCGTCCGCAGAACTTACCCTTGTGCACAAGTTATCCATGATCGAACAATACGTTAACTTAAACAATCAGTTTACGCCTTCGAGGCAACACGAGCACGAAATATGTATTTGCACAAGACAAGCAACAGTTTATGATTATTTTCCAAGCGAACAAGCATGAAATTAAGTATCCGTTCGTGAAGTTATTGACAAGCATAATGAACCAAGTCTATTCTCTTTTATCTTGGTTTCTTTTATTAGTACTTGGTATCGTTTGATCGGGGCAAAGAGAATGCAAGTGTTTTAGCTGTGAAGCTTGGAAGCAGGGCTAGCTAATCGGGTTGGTAGCCACTCACTTAGATAGTTGGAAGAAGAAGGAAAGAGGCGCTTCACGACTCCCCTCACAAGCCGCCTACTGCTCGTTCACCTGCACACGAACAGCTTGATTAATATTCCTTCCTCTCTTTCCAATCTTGGAATTGAAGTGCAGTTCAATGAACGAAAACAATGAAACCATCGAAACCGTTCAAGGAAAACAAGCAAATCCCAAAACCAACTCAAAGCACGAAAGCAACAAGCGATATCGAAAACCGAGACTAAAAGATAGCAGCGGAGAGGTCCCTCCTGACTCTGCCGCTAAGCCGATCCTTGGGGCGCAGTCCACTGAATATGGGAATCGATTCCGAAGAAACAAATCCATAACGAGGACGAGTTCTTAATTCAATCTATCCCGATCGAACGATACCGTCTTGTGTTTCTTAGCCGCGCTCTCCGCACCGGGAGAATGGGGCGCTACATCCTACCCAACTAATTGGAAGTTTCGTCCCGAAACTTAGAATAGGACCTACCGTTAAGGATTATTTTGTTGGGGGCAACGACCATGAAGGTTCGGACAGGAGGGAGGTAATGGCATGGCCTGGATCGCCACAAGCGAGGCATAATCCAAGTCTTTTGCGGCAATACTTCTTAATGTGCCCTTTTCTTTTACAGAAGTGATAAGTTTTGCTCCAATCCCCGTCCTGCTGACCAGCATTATTCGGGTGCTTTGTAGCGATATTTCCTTCCTCGTTGCTTTGGCGTTTGTGACTGGATGTATGCACAGCGCCGGCAGCAACATGAGGATATTGTGGTTCAAGTGATAAAGCATGATTCATGACTTCACCCATTATTCCATATTGATTATTGGCCATGTGCGCATGGATGGCCGGGCATAGTCCACCTTCAAATCTTCTGGCTCGACTCGCTACATCAGGTAAATAGGCCCTAGCGAATTGGAGAGTCGGTTGAATTCGACGGAGTATTGCTTCACTGTCATACTGCCCTGCCTCAGTTGCACGAACTCATTTTCCATCTGATGTTGTACTGGAGGGGGTATAAACTCCTCTTCAAACACGACACAAAAAGTCGTCCACGAGATCGCCTCCTCTCCGTGATCAAATTGGAGAGATCGTCGATGCACGTTCCACCAATCGTGTGCGTTGAGGCGGAGCTGGAGTTGCGCGCAGGCGACGCGCTTTTCTTCGGGAACTTCTAGCAGAGCGAAGTGATCTTCAAGCTCGGCTACCCAATCTAGAGCTACCACTGGGTCCTCAGTCCTGTTGAATGGGCTGTTGCAGACTTTCTTGAAGTATCCCAAGTTGAAGGCAGTCACGTCCCTCGGCCTTAGAATTTGTTGCGTCTCTACTTCAAGCATGGGCTGTTCCACCGGAGTCGTTGCAGTTACAGTGGAATGCTTGGCAGCCAAAGTCTGAACGATCTGTTGCAGGGTATCTACCTGCTTCTGTTGGACTGAGAATCGGGTCTCTAGATTTCTCTCGAGCTTGGCTTGGCGAGCATCGTCTCGTTGTGATTACGATTCTAACATTTGCATCACCCGCTCAAGCGGGTCGACTTGAGACATGCCTCGTTGGCTCCGAGAGCTTCCCGAAGTGCCCAAACTGCTTTCCTGCGTTTCGTTCGGAGCTTGTGCTGCATATTGCGCTGGTACTATTCCTTCAAAAGAAGGTAAATTACATTAGAATCATAATGTATTATGGACTTATTGCATAAACGTATCTCATTTTGGCCTAGCGAGTTCAAGAGTTCGCACAGGAATTTGATCGTTAAAGAAACTTTTCTAGCACGAAGTCTAAGGAACTTGAATCTGTGCTCTGATACCACTATGTCACGACCCAATTCGGTAGAATCAATTGAGGCGTCCCCCGAATCGTGACCGCCATGCGGGCCTGGAGTTGCGCCCTCACAAGGCTTTAATGATTTGCATAGCAAGCACATATTCAGAGTACGCAAATAAATTGAAACACATATTTGAAACATGGAAAAGTTCTCTTTATTGATAATGAACATCTATTACAAACTCCTGAACGAGTCAGATAATATGCCAAACGGCTTACAAAAGAGATGACTTAAAATGAGATAGCAGTCCTTTACATTATATCCCTTTACTAAACTTCAAAGATATAGACCTCCTGGCTGGAGGATAGCTTTGCCACGGAGCTGCATTTGTGTATGAAGAGTTGCAACTTCAGACTTCAAAAGGCTTCAAGGGGCGCGGTGAAGATGCGCCAATAGCTGGACTGGATCGGGAAGACGACTTCGGCTCCTCGCTCGGTTCGCCTTAGAGCGGAGAACCTTTTTCAACGAGGGTCAGCATATCAAAACATGCTTGTGAAGGCAAGCTAGCCTGACTATACCAATCAACACGTTGTTTTAATGAAGCATGCATATTTTGTGGGTTTCTATCTTGCTTTAGTTCATTTACAAGTAAGCAGCATATAGAATTTACTGAAATGAACGTGCCACCGTTCGGTGGATTTTACCTGCCCGTCTGAATTACCTACACAATACTTACCAAGCCTTCCCTGCCACGAAGACACAAGTTAGTATGCAACAGGTTTAAATATATACGATGATCACTGGCATGGTGCCATAACGGACATAGTCAAGGACAGGGATAGCATGCAACGAGAACACGACAAGCACACGACAAGCACACGATGCGTTGCAAGCCATCCCCTCCAGCACACGATGACTACACATGAGTTCCGCCCGGACCGGAACGGTGCCAGTGCCCCAGCGACCGTCCGCAGAACTTACCCTTGTGCACAATTTGTCCATGATCGAACAATACGTTAACGTAAACAATCAGTTTACGCCTTCGAGGCAACACGAGCACGAAACATGTATTTGCACAAGACAAGCAACAGATTATGATTATTTTCTAAGCGAACAAGCATGAAATTAAGTATCCGTTCGTGAAGTTATTGACAAGCATAATGAACCAAGTCTATTCTCTTTTATCTTGGTTTCTTTTATTATTACTTGGTATCGTTTGATCGGGGCAAAGAGAATGTAAGTGTTTTAGCTGTGAAGCTTGGAAGCAGGGCTAGCTAATCGGGTTGGTAGCCACTCACTTAGATAGTTGGAAGGAGAACGAAAGAGGTGCTTCACGACTCCGCTCGCAAGCCGCCTACTGCTCGTTCATCTGTACACGAACAGCTCGATTAATATTCCTTCCTCTCTTTCCAATCTCGGAATTGAAGTGCAGTTCAATGAATGAAAACAATGAAACCATCGAAACCGTTTAAGGAAAACAAGCAAATCCCAAAACCAACTCAAAGCACGAAAGCAACAAGCGACATCGAAAACTGAGGCAATAAAAGATAGCAGCGGAGAGGTCCCTCCTGACTCTACCGCTAAGCCGATCCTTGGGGTGCAGTCCACTGAATATAGGAATAGATTCCGAAGAAAAAAATCCATAACGAGGACGAGTTCTTAATTCAATCTATCCCGATCGAACGATACCGTCTTGTGTTTCTTAGCCGCGCTTTCCGCATCGGGAGAACGGGGCGCTACATCATGTAGGAGAAAAATGAGTAAACCTTGAGAAGGGAAGCAAAATAATTTAGAAGGAGAACATATTCAAACAATATTAATTTTTAGCGAACGTGGCACGATTGGAAAGACGAAGAAAAAATTATCAATCCTCACAAAAATTAACGAGCATTAAAATGAAGGTTTTGGAGAAACAAGTTCTAAAATTAAATAGAGACTCTTGATGGTGATATAGTTTATAGAAGGAGGTAGTATACTAATTTCCAAGGTTGGGGAAGGATTAAGGAAAAGATTATAATCAATTGCTAGGTTCAAATGATTATAGATAGAGTTATGATTGAGGGAACATATAAGTAACCCAAGTTGAATAATTTAAACAGGTATTTCGTGATAACATGGTTTGCAAAGGGGAGGTAGTATTTTGTTCGGATATGATAGTCTCATATGTTAGAAATGATTAATGAAGAGATTCTAATCGTTATCATTGTTAAAATGATTAGAGAGCGGTGAAAATGGATTCACAATAGAGAAAAAATATATGTAATTGAAGATGGAACTATAGTCAGAGGATAACGGGGTTACTAAGGGAATATGGTACCTGCTAGAATACAATGGTCTTCTAGGATGGAGCACGATTAAGGGATAGATTTAGATCATTATAATGGTTGAATGGTTAAAGTAACGGTAAGGAAGTTATAATAAAGGAAAGGTAATTACTCAAGGTTGGATGATATGGCATGGTCGGTGACTCATGAATACTCGAGTATGCACCAACTATGATCATAGATTCTAGGTGATCTACTAAGATAAAGATAGGGTACCCTGGCTCTTACTAAGGTATTGGTTCATTTCTCTTGGTTTCCTAGGGAATTGATCTGCTAATACCAAAACAAGAATCTAAATTTAGACCTCGTATATTATCTCACTATGGAAGTTAGATTTAGTCTGATTATTCAACCTTGGATTTTTATTGGTTCTGCAATGCTAGGATCAAGCAATATGGTCAAATTCCTAACTAACCCTAGTAGTGTCTAGACTACTCTCAAGTCATACCTAGCAAGAGATAAGGGTCAATCAATTTATAGATGTTTGGATGTTAGGGTTTATTAGGTATACAAACTTTTGGGAGCTGTCAATATTCTAATTTGTTTTCATAGTCTTCATGCTATCCTAATTATCCTCTAAACTGAACAACAATGATTCCTATATTCTGACAAAAGGCTATTGAAACATCTATAAAGTACATTCATCCCTCCAAATAGGGAGAGGTAAAGAAACAATAATAGGATGTTAAGGTAATTAAGCGAATATAGTTTCTAGGGCCAAGGAAGATAAGTGAGTTCAAAGTATTCGGAACAACATCAAGGAAGGAAGTTAAATATGTGGATGAGATCCTATACTCTAATCCAATATGCAGTCTTGCTCGGTACAGTAACATAACCGAAGCAATATGCTCTCGACCTGCATGGGCTACTACAAAAATATGTCACATCCAATTCCTAAAATACGTATGACTTGAAATACGTAACCATGTTAGCCATATGTATATGACAACTTGAATATATGGAAACCATAACACATAGGTATGTTGTATTATGAATAATAATTCATGAGTAGTATATAATTTAACAAGTCACAAACAATACTAATCTCATCCACAAAACCAAATTGAAATAAATAACCAAATATGGCAATGAACCAAGTATAAAATAGTCGAAAAGAACTAATAGTTGGATGAAGACAAATTTACTAACAAACTAGAATATGAATGAAAAATATAACAAGTACATCATCTAGTGATCAGAGAGGCTCGAAGGAAAGACCTCCTCGAAAGAGAACAAAGTAGTGCAAGTCTTGAACCCTGTTCCTACAAATAGTTATGATCGTCTACACCTGGCAAGGTACCAGGTCCTCAGAGGGACGTAATAAGTTACATAAAAGCATGCCATAATATACTAAAAATAAACTCCAAAAGTGGTCACCTAACCGTCTATGTGATATGCAGTTTAATAACAAATTTCTCGCGTATGGACTATCTGGCTAAAATACTAGGATGGGCGTAGTTCTCTTGGAGATCCAGGGGCCACAGGCATAACATCTTTTGATCATCATAGGCCTGTTGCAAATAATAGGATCATCACAGCTCGCGTCTTCAGCGAAGCTTACGGGAAAATAAAAAAAAAGTGTAAATGAGTTAGATACGCTTACTCATTGTTCTCCCTATCCAATGCTACTAGCCGTATCATATACATGACATGCAAACGTTAGACCATGTATGGCAACTCTAGAGGGGGATGAATAGAGTTTATATATACAGTGGAATAAAATTATCTGCTAAAATATAATTCTCTGGCATGCAATGGTGATCAACTACTAGTAGTTAGAATATATCTCATGTGTAAGTGATACTACTAGCAATGCAATAGAGTAAGGGAGAGAGCAAACGCAAACACCAAGATGTATATTGGTTTCCCTCTGAGAGGACTAGTCCAGTCCCAAGAACTCAAGCTCGGAGTTTTATCTACTATAATCACCAATAGTGAATCACGAGATTTGATATGAAGTCTCACAACTTCACAGCTTGATAGAGAGAATAACAATGGAACAAAGCTCTTTACAATTCTGAAGACTTCTAGATCGAGATCACACTTGGCATTAGGAAGGCTAGGGAGTTTTCCTTTGAGATAAGAAGGTTAAGGCTTAGAGGTTTACGCACAATAGGATAGAAGATTAAGAATCGTTAAGTTTAGTAAGAACGAAGAATTCCAATCCTATTTATAGGGTGTAGGCAAACAGAATTCGGCCACAATTCGGATGGGGTTTAATTTAAATTTCCCACCGTTGGGCCAAGAAATCAGGAGTTTATTGAACTGGTTGATTTCATACCAAAAGGGTAACCGAGTTCGGTCCGATTTTGGTACGAGTTCGGCCCGAGTTCGGTCTCTAAGTATGGTAGATTTTGTAAATGTATATGGCCTGATTTGGTGGATTGGTTCTTTGGTTTATTTAAGTGGACTAGGTATCTGGGTATATATATTTAGGATGTGCCTATACGACTCAGCTTACATCAGTCCTAGACTCAAATAAATAAAATATTATATTTGAATATAAAACCAATAGCTGTTGCAGAGTCTGACTTTATTACTGTCGAAGTAGATATACTTTGCATCGAGTATATGCTTCATCTGTATTTAAATATGATGTTTGACGATTATCAAAATTAGGTTGACTGTGACCACTTTGTGTCAACAGCAAATACATCTAGTAACTGCTAGGTCTTCTAGCATACAATTCTATCAGCAGTTATTTCCTATCGCAAGTCCCATACTTATCGATGGCCAGTCAATACACAAGTCCGTGATCTACATGAGACTCACTACTCGTGTAACACCTATGTCAGGGTCAAATGAAACATAATGATGCCTCAAAATTATGGGGTGGTCTCTTAACTCTAGGTCAATATGCCAAACAAAAGACGATGCCATCCGTCGTTGGACCCAAGTTTCCTTAGACGCACAGTTTAATAATATACATAAATAAGAAAATAAAGGACAGAAATAAAATATGCAGATGTAAATATAAATAAACTGTAATAGTGGCAAGGTATACTTTCCTGGTAATGGTTTGGTGTTGCAATAACGCAAAACAATATGGTACATCGAATACGAAAATATAGGAGCAGCACAAATGTCTCTGGATGCTGCTATAAACATCGCCAACATTTTCGAAATAAGTGTGATAGTCAAAAAATATGACTCTTTCGTCCAATTTGGACACATGAGCAAAACGATAATTTCGGATCAAAGTGGTATCCACTTGTGGGATACCTTGCACCAAAAAATATGTCAAAGTGAAATTTCTCTAAATAGGACAAATTATAAATAAAAAAAATCATAATCGACGATAAGAACTCAACGATATGTCCAGTTTTAGATTTCGGTAAGGCAATCATAAAATTGCTAGTCAAGTTAAACCGTGGGACCCACAAAACGGTTGTTCGGTCAACTGTCATAGAATCGCTTAAAAGTTGGGTCTCAAGACCAACTTGATACTAAGGATCTGTTGGCGCAAGTTTTGTTGTGTTCCGACGAGCGGTCACAAACTTCTAGGGTATTTTGCAAAATGTCGATACGGGGGACTATCGATTGATGCCGGTTGATTCTGGCGTGCACACACGTCCAAATCAACTTTCGTGAAAACCCATACATCCTAATGTACCATACACGTCTTTCAGTATAATTGGTTTATGATGAGGCGGTCCAGTTTGACGGGCGCACTCTCTATCGTAAAATTTTAGTGTTTTAAAAACTGTTTTTCTTGGTTGTTGGAACTCAAATAACTACCAATATAAATAAAACTAAAATAAAGTAATTAAAGGCGCTAGAAGAAGGTCAAGTATAGAGTTTACCAGAGGTGGTGGTTCGAGGATCGGACGAGCGAGGAGGGTGTAATCGTGCCATTAAGTTGGCTCGTTGATACTGAATTCTGCTTTAATTTTTGCGTCGTTCTTGGTCACGGAGGGATATTTCGGCCGTGGTGAGGCTTAATTTGCTCGGGAGGCCTCGTCGGAGGATGGTAGGGGTCGTCTGGGTTAGAGGCTGCCAAAGGGGGGTCGTCGGCGGTGACTGCAACGGTGGCAGCAGCCATAACAACAGTGACAACATTAGAAATTTCTAGTTATGGATAAAGGTTGTCAGAAAAACATTCCCCATATCTCACTTGAACAAAGGCTACTTTCTCACCTTGCCAACTGCAATCAGAGCCCGTATAAGAGCAGCCGTAGGCCAAACAGGTGTAGCATAAGTGCAGCACGGCAGCGACGGTCGACGGCCTGCGATGCCAGGGCAGGCGGCGGTGTTGGTCTTGCCGGAGTGGAGGAGAGGGAGAGGAATCGATGGTGATGGTTGGTGACGATGATGGTGTTGGCGGTAATGTTGATGATGATGGCTGTGATGGAGGAAAGGGGGAAGAAGAAGAAGTGAAGATTAGGATTAGGGTTTAGGTTTGGCAGCTTATATATATATATATATATATATATATATATATAGAGAGAGAGAGAGAGATACGGGGGGGAGGGGGGCTGTCGTGCCTGTATGTGGGGGAGGAGGTCTTTGGTTTCGGGTAAGGTTAGAATTAGTTACTAGGTTTGGGTTTTTAGTTTAAAGGTTTTTTTCTTTATTTCCTTTTTTCTTTTACTCTTTTCTTCTTATCTAATATATAAATATATATAGGAAAAATTCTAAAATAATCTTGGAAAATTTCTAACACCTTACTGAAATAGTTTTACACTAAAAAGTATTTTGTGAAACATTTATACACATTAAATATAGATAATCATTTGTATAGTGAAAATGAATCAAACTATATTATCTACTTATCTAGGTAAATAACTAAAATAAATATAAAAAATAAGATAATAAAATAAATAAAAATAATAAAATTGTAAATTAGAACTAGGGGATTTACCAGATTAAGTCAGGCTCGGTTGCGGCAATCCACGTGCGAGTTTATTGTATTAAAACAATTAATATGTAACACACCTGAACATGAATCAGAGTATGAAGAACTTGAACAACCTGAGTAACATGCCCGAATCTGAATGTAATACTTGTGAGAAAAAGAGTAATTTGTTGCACCTGAGTCAGAAACATGCTCGCGACACTTGTGTTTGCTTATGTGATTCCTTGGATTTTATTATATATACTCGTACTTGGTTTTATCTTTAGACAGGGGTGGACGGATGGTAAGTAGATAAGTTTTGCCTTATTACTCTTATTTCGCACGGCGCACTACCACACGAGTTAGGCTTATATCATTTCCATGAAACTGATCTAAGGCAAGACTAGAAAGATAACTTAATAGATGGTGCACATAACTAATATAACATGTTTGGATTTGTCGAGCGAGCGAGAAGCCTCTCCACTAGTGTATTCATGTACTGATAACCCACCGGATCGCTTGCAAGGTGTAGGAGAACCTCGTTTGGTACGGAGTTTCCCTTCGTGCGCTCTTAGGCGTAGAGTTCACTTTGGAGCCTTGCAGTGTTGCGTCGGGAGCTGAAGCAGATATACAGGACATAATATTGGAACATCGTCTATGTATCACCCCATGTTGTAAGCCTCTTGGCACGCTTTTACTATTTTGACAGAAAGAGCTTGAGCGACTTGTAATCTCAGCCTAGCGTCGCTTGTAATAATTATTGATTATCAATATAGAGCTTGTTAGTGTTTCATACTTGTGTTCCTTCAATGCTTCCGCTATGACGACTTTGTGAACTTGTTATCAATTGCCTGTTTGATTTTTTATTCCCCTGCGTTCGGACAATCTGTGAGACTCTGTGGCTTAACTATTTCTCCACCTGTACGGATTATAGCCTAGCACGAACACAGCTTGGGCTTGCGCAGTATCACGTTTTGATGAGAATGATCTTCCTGCGTGAGTGCTTGCGTGGTGGCTCATGCCTAGCGGGGACGGCAGATCCTGCGGGAGATCGGGGCATAACACAATTTGTACGCCAGTCTTGGTTTAACGAAAATAGCTTGAAAGTGTGCCATCTTTTCCCTACTAAGTTTATTTGTATGAAACTGCTCCATCTTCAATAGGAGCACTTTTTATGCTTCTACAACTGGTACCACCTGCCCTGAACGCTACTGAGATACTTAACTCAGTACTATATTTAGCTAAACTTGCACACACTCAAACATACACCAGTGCACCCTGAACTCTCTGCTTGCACCTATTTTTTTCTTCCTACCAATGCACTCCAAAACACTATCTACCCAGTGCTCAGAAGACTGGGACAGACCTTCCCTTCACCTCATGCCTATACTGCACACCCCCAGCTACTGCTGATGAGAACATAAAATGTTATATTTTTATTCCTTAATATATACTCCTTTAATCTCATTTAATGTCTAAAGATCCTCACTATTTTTATATTTTGATCTAGGATGCAATTAGAGTCACTAAATACAAAATGGAGCTAATTATTAATTCTAGACAGTTTTGACACCTTGTAGCAAAATGGTCATAACTTACTCATTCGAAGTCCACTCGAACTGATCTAAATTGATTCGAAAAGCTAAGAGACAGAGGTACAATCTTACTATTTAGTTTTTTGAGATTCTGGATGCATTATGGACCAAATCATGCTTGAAGTTGAGTCAACTATGTTATGCAAGAAAAGTGGAACTGAATTAACCATTTTCCTACTTGTTCTAAGATTTTATTTTATTGTTTGGGTTGTTGTAACACTTAGAGAATTTATGGGAAGATATTGTGAGCTTTAAATAACTAATTTAGAGTGTATAAAAGGGGTTGAAATCAGGAGAAAGAAAGAACACAACTCTTCTTCCTCTTCTCCAATATTCTTTTGAAGTTTTTATGAACGTGCGGAGCTAAAAGTCTTGTTGGTCGAAGAAAACAGAAGCATTGGAATCAATAAACTTGTGAGATCTAAATTATTTTCATATGTTTAATTTATGCTTTGAGTTTTGAATGTTTTTATATGCCTACTTTCATAATTGTTTTATTTAATTACTAGGAGGCCTGCTAGTCTATTATTCATTTTAATCTACTGCTAAATTAGACATCAAATCCGTAATTATTTTATTTTTTATAATTTATGAAGCAGCTAAGATTTAATGGACTGCTTTATTTTATTAGATTTTAGAAGAATTTTTTTTTACTAAATTAAATGCAACCATTTGTGCTTGTGTTGTTTTGCTTCATCGATCTCTTGGTTCTTTAATACGCTACAAGATTAAACCTTTAGCGCTTGTCTGGATTGTTTAGTAGTTAAGGTTAATTAAATTATGTGTTTTTAATTAATTGGGGCTAAAGGAGATAGGAAAATAATTCCAACAATGAATATTCAAAGTATGAATTAATATATACTTGCATCGATGATCAGTTTTTAGATTCCAATGGTGGATGTTTAGTGAGACCAACATTTGTTTCTTTGATTGTTTTAATACTTTAATTGTTTCTAGCTCTTCTTAATTTGATTTTATTCAAAACTACCACCATCCTATTTTACAAAGCATAAAGATTAATTAATTACTCTCCGTGGGATCGATCCTTACTCTCACTACTATATATTATTTTAAGAGTAAAGGTTTTATTTTTGGGTGCCTACGACAGCACACCAACTGTCCTACTCCTCATTACCTACACTGAGGCACTGATTTGAGCCCCAACTCACTGACTATACACCTGCCTATTACAATCATGAACCATACCAAACCATATATACCAACGTATCCCACACAAACCTGAGTACATATTAAACACACACATTCACACACACACACACACCCATATTGTTGTGTGAATAACTACTTGCATACCCGAGCCACCAAGCTACCAGGTTTCTTTATATGTGTATTGTCATAGTGCAGTATCCCCCCTCAATTTACTCTGCTTGCAACCAAGTCTACATCATACTCCCTTCCTATCAGTAACCTGACACTCACACTACCATTCATTAATACATTGAAGCTCAAGGAAACTCTATGATGCCTGGGCACTCATGTACACACCCAAGATGTTTCACACATGTGGTTATCAAATTTATATAGCAACTCATGTATCTAATTGACACATAAGGCATAGAAAATTGACACTTAAATATAAGAATGGTATATATTCATTGATGTGCACATTCTCCTCATAAATGTTCACCAACCTGAACAATATATCCCTCCAAAATTTGAATCTTTATACCAATATACACCTCTACTTGATTATTGGACACTAGCACACCTGATACTCATTGGTATCAGGCCCCCCCACTGCTACCAGGTTCCCTCCAGTTTACTTCCATAGGCAATAAACTGTTGATGATTCAGTTAACTTCCACCACTGCCTAGCCTCTTGTGCACTGCCAGACCCGATCTCTATTGCATTTGTGATACACCTAAACCAACTAGCGCTCCCTCTAAGACACCCCTAATTACGATGAATAGGGCAACTCATTACTAGACTCTAAGGCCACACACACACACACAAGTATTTCCCTCTCACAAGCCATATACTCCTCACACACACTTGTGTGTACATAAGCAGACCACACTCCTACAATACTTAAATATGCTATACTAATTATAGACAGACACACACACACACACACACACACACACATATATATATATATATATGGGTAGAATACATGCACACCTACTCAAAACTAACATCCATCACACCCAGGTATCAAATACTTGGTGTGCAATTAAGATATGCACTAGTATCGACTCCGATACACATAATATGCATCTTAAATACCACGATACTCTCCCCAAGATTAAGCAACACAACTAAATCACTAAATATAACATGTCTAACCTACCAAATAGTTATTCAAATTAAAATATAGAAATTATGTAATGACCCATTCCGTTTAAAGCGGACAGCCGATTCAAACGGCGCAAGTGCAACGACCT
Source organism: Iris macrosiphon (assembly GCA_036927795.1). Taxonomy (NCBI): domain Eukaryota; kingdom Viridiplantae; phylum Streptophyta; class Magnoliopsida; order Asparagales; family Iridaceae; genus Iris; species Iris macrosiphon. The sequence goes on from JAYESA010000002.1 coordinate 52,570,399, forward strand.
GACCCTCTTTTCTCAGCGAGAAGACTCGTTTGAGGCAAAAGGATTTTCAGACTTGGTCCTTCAGGAGTTCAGACTTAGTCTTTCAAAGGCTCGCTCTGAGTATCGCTCGACCGAGGCGAATCATCACTAAGGTGGGTGGCTACAATGAACTTCTTTTTGCTTAGCCAGCACACTTAAAAATATGGACGATACATGCTAGTTGCTAGGTGATTCACCACATGCATGCTAATAAAGAATACAACGCACCTAGTTAAGAGAATAATCCCAACTTGTATTGCTTGTGATAGAATATGGAAATAAAACTTTGCTTATAAATGGACCCTCGTATGCTACATTTGTCTTGTGCAACTAGACCCCGCTATGCCTCGAGTAAAACGATATATACTCTTCGTAGTGCACTATTTCACTTATTTATAATGTACGCCTATAGATTATGTCGCTCGATATGTCCTTTATGGTTTTACTCCTCGCTTTACCCTTAGTCCTGTGCCAAAAGTAAATGCCTATGTTCCATATAAATGCATGCTTGCCTGATTAGATGCTAACTTTACTCATTGCCTCGAATTAATGCTTGTCACTTATATGCATGCCATAATTCATTGTACTTCACTATCTATGATTCACTCAGTTGAGGCAGGAAGACTATAAAAATAGTCGTTCCGAGCCAAGTATAGAACATTAAAAGTATCTGGGACCGTTAGGTCGCCAAGGTATTTTCCGAACTAGGGGACTACATCAATGGGCAGTTAAGCATGATAACGCCATAATATCTCTGAAAATCAATACTTGCCATGTACTGAATCAGACGGCTCGGGGAGTCAATATTGTACTTTACTGATTCAACCTGAATTATAATTATATCTGTACCTGCAAAAATATAGAAAACTTAAGGATACGCATGGTTACGGACAACTTGTGCACAAGGTAAATTTTCGGATCTAGTTTCACGGATGGTGGCCGCGGCACAGCGGCCGATCCGATCTAGACTGAGCCGATTGATAGTCGTTTGTATGGGCGAAATGGGTGCAATATTATCTGTATCTTGCTTGCACACCATCTTTAGCCTTGAGACTATACCGTCCATTATGGCGTCATGCCACTGACCTATTGTCATATAGATTAAGTTGGCTCACTTAGCGGTAATCCGCGTGTGAGTCATTGCATCGCATCCAGTAAGCTAAAACACTGAACGATCATGAGTATGACACACTTGTACATATGGAACACTTGAACATCTTCTGTAAACACCTGATAATTTGTATAACTCGTGCACTGAAACATAACCTCATTTACGATACTTGTGTTTGCATATGCTATTGCCCCTGGATTTTATTATATATATGCCCATTCTTGATTTTAACTTGGTTTGCCTTGGACAGGGAAAAACGGATGGTAAGTTGGTAAGTCTCGCCGTATTCCTTCGTATATCGCATAGCGCACTGCCATACGAGTTAGACTTTTCATTTATGCCATAAAACTGATCCTAAGGCAAGACTAGTAAAATAACTTAATAGATGGTGCATGAAACATATATAATGTGCTTTGATTTATCGAGCGGGCGAGAACCCTCCACACTAGTGCATTCATGTACTGATAACCCACCAGATTGCTTGCAGGGTATGGGAGAAACTCGTTCGATGCAGATGCCTCATTCGTGCGTGCTAAGGCATGGAGTTCACTCTGGAGCCTTGGAGCGTTGTGTCTGAAAATGAAGCACATATACAAGACATAATATTAGAATATCGCCTATATATTATTTCATAAATGTAGCCACTTGGCATACTTTTACTATTTCAGAGAGGGAGAGGCTTGAGCGACTTATAATCTCAGTCAAGCACTGCCTGTAACACTTTTACAATATCAATAAAGAGCTTATTTTACTTCTATACTTGTGTTATTCAATGATTTCACTATTGATGACTCTGTGAACTTGTTACCAATCGCCTATACATTTCTTATTTTGCTGCATTTAAACTATCTGTGCGACTCCGTGGCTTAGACATTTTATCACCTGTTCGGATCATGGCCTTGTACGGGCGCGGCTTACGCTCGTACGATATCACGCCCAGATGGGTTAGATCATCCCGCGAGAGCGCTAGTGCGGTGATTCGTGCCTAGCGGGGATTGCCGATTACCTGCGGGAGATCGCGGCGTGATAAATTAGCATGCTAGAACTCAACGTACATAGAAATACCCCTCCTACGACTTCGTATGATGACATATCATGATACGCACTCCTCGTATCCAAATATTGACACTTACACCCTATAAAATTATGTATCATAGTCCAAAATTACCTAAGAAATATTTCTACGAATACCTAATGGCCCAAACTCAGATTTCTCCCAATTTGGTCACAAAAGTTAATGTAACTAACATAATATAGCTCATCAGGACCTAGTTCTTCCTCCAATGGGTTGTCCTTAGCCCTAAAAAGTTTCCTAAGGGTCTAATACTATAAATTAACCATAAAGTTAAGGGGAAAATAAGGATTATACCTATTGGGAGTCAAATTGCAATGAAACTCTTCTGGGTGGACACGAAAAGGATACTGTAACGCCCTGTTCTCCCGGTACGGAGAGCGCGGCTAAGAACACACAAAATGGTATCGTTCGATCGGGATAGATTGAATTAAGAACTTGTCCTCGTTATGGATTTGTTTCTTCGGAAACGATTCCCATATTCAGTGGACTGCGCCCCAAGGATCGGCTTAGCGGCAGAGTCAGGAGGGACCTCTCCGCTGCTATCTTTTATTGCCTCAGTTTTTGATGTCGCTTGTTGCTTTCGTGCTTTGAGTTGGTTTTGGGATTTGCTTGTTTTCCATGAACGGTTTCGATGGTTTTCATTATTTTCGTTCATTGACTTGCACTTCTATTCCGAGATTGGAAAGAGAGGAAGAAGTATTAATCGAGCTGTTCGTGCGTAGGTGAACGAGCAGTAGGCGGCTTGCGAGCGGAGTCGTGAAGCGCCTCTTTCCTTCTCCTTCCATCAATCTAAGTGAGTGGCTACCAACCCGATTAGCTAGCCCTGCTTCCAAGCTTCACATCTAATAAATCTGGACTCTTCTATGCCCCGATCAAACGATACCAAGTAATAATAAAAGAAACCAAGATAAAGGAGAATAGACTTGGTTCTTATGCTTGTCAATCAAATATGTGAACTGTTATCATACTGTATGCTAGTTCGTTTATAACTGTTCTATGAATCATGCTAAGTATGGACTACCTTGTATGCGCTAAACTGTTCAATGAGGCTATGTTAAATGAATCATGCAATACCGACTGTCCCGTACTACTGTTTGCCTCAACTGCATAAACTGTTAACTTAGCAACGTACTGTTCGATCACGGACAACTTGTGCACAAGGTAACTGGTTCCTGCGGACGGTCGCTAGGGCACTGGCACTGATCCGGTCCGGACGGAACCCTACTGTATAGTCAACTGTACTGGACGGAATGGCTTGGAGCACCTACTGTACTTTCGTTGCAAACCATTCTCGTCTATGACTAGTGTCCTTATTGGCATACGCCAGTGATCTATTGTATATTTAAACCTGTTACATACTAACTTGTATCTTCGTGGCAGGGAAGGCATGGTAAGTATTGTGCAGGTAATTCAGACGGTCAGGTAAAATCCACCGAACGGTGGCACGTTCATTTCAATAAATTCTATATGCTGCTTACTTGTAAATGAACTAAGGCAAGATAGAAACCCACAAATATGCATGCTTCATTAAAAACAACGTGTTGATTGGTATAGTTCGGCTAGCTCGCCTTCACCAGCATGTTTCGATATGCTGACCCTCGTTGAAACAGGTTCTCCGCACTAAGGCGAACCGAGCGAGGAGCCGAAGTCGTCTTCCCGATCAAGTCCAGCTGTTAGCGCATCTTCACCGCGCCTTTGAAGCCTTTTGAAGTCCGAAGCTGCAACTCTTCATACACAAATGCAGCTCCGTGGCAAAGCTATCCTCCAGCCTGGAGGTCTTTATCATTTTGAGTTTATAAAGGGATGTAATGTACAGGACTGCTATCTTATTTTGAGTTCTCTCTTTTGTAAGCCGTTAGGCATATTAGCTAACTCGTTCAGGAGTTTGTAATAGATGTTCATTATCAATAAAGAGAACTTTTTCATTTCAAATCTGTGTTTCAATTTATCTGCATACTCTGAATATGTGCTTGCTATGCAAATCATTAAAGCCTTGTGCGGGCGCAACCCCAGGCCCGCACGGCGGTCACGATTCCGGGAACGTCTAAATTGATTCTACGAAATTAGGTCGTGACAGATACAAGCTCATAGAATCTCCTCTCCAAGTAACGCTCATTGTAATTCAAGCTCCTAGGCCTCCTTGATGATCATTATGAGTAGAGAATGAGAGTAATTTGAGTGAAATTTGGTGGAGGTTGGTCTCAATTTAGGAAAAAACTACTTTGGGATGATGTAAACAATAAAATAAAAGAGGGAGGAGGCTCATTTCTATTAATTAGGGCCCCCCTTTATAGATTTTTAGTCGATGTAAATTATCCATAATACCCCCCAATGGTTGTCATGAAAGGTTATTTAATTATGAAGAAGGAATATTTACTCAAAGGGGGAATATTCTTTGCACTAACTAAAGGAAAAACTAATTGAACTAGTCTAGGCGTGACTAATCTAATTAATCAAATCATGGCTAATCTAATTGGTTGAACCAATGGGTCATGTCAAGTCTAGTTGGGTTCTCTTGGACTCACTAGCACTAAGTGTAATTAATAGGCTAACTCACTAACCAACTAATCATATAGTTTAATCTAATTAGCTAGCACACAACCAATACATATAATAATAATTTTTATTATCACTAATAAAATTATTGAAAAATTATTGAAATAACAAAAATACCCCTCCCGAAATTAGGTGGTTACAATCCTACTCCTCTTAGAAAATTTTATACTCAAAATTTAAAGATGGTTGTACCCCTTCTAAGTCAAACCCCAACCCGTCTTATATTATGCAAGCATACAAATTAAGAAAATCACTAATTATTATTAACATGCATCGTTATGATCCCTATCTGTCATGATATTGCAATCTCTATCAGGGGTATACTACTAACTATACTAATTATATAACACAAAGTAATTATAAGGTACTAAGGAATCAATCAAATTAATAGATAGAAAAGGACAGGAAGAAATAACAGAACTTGCTAACCCATCATCTGTAGCATCGACCTCCTCGACTGTCATCACAGATGCCCGTCCTGATAGGGTGGCTCCCTCTCCGATTGCTGATTAATCTGTGGTGCTACATGTGGCCTAACTCCACCTCTATTCTCACTGTCTGAAATAATTGTACCTCTACCCTCCATGATACCCCCTTATATACTTTACCTCAATATCACATGGATACACCTAGCTAATATTATCACTCGCAATAACACTCACTGATACTAGACTAACACAATCTTATATCACTCATCCTAGTGTTAATATATTCTGATCACTTGCACACTCTATGCACCCTTGGTATACAGATACAAACTACATAACTGTACATGCATAATACTCTAGGATACCAACTACTAACTATACCCTTACACTTATCTTAGAACTATTGCTACAATGGTACTAAACTATGAGTTACTTATAAGATTATATATTGTCACGACCCGTACCCGGATATTTGGGCACAAGTACATGGTTACGCCCAGCCTATGCCGCAGTAACGGTGGTAGAACATTGTCTAGGTCATTTCTAACTATCTAACATCTCAACAATATAATATGGTACCTGTCAATCATCTCAACTCCAAACGGAGGAACAATATGGTATCTCACAAATATAACTAAACTCAATCACAATGCAAACTAAGGAAGATAAAGCATAAATGAAATAGAGAAGAAAATTACAAGATACATCCATAAGTCTGAAATAATATACAAATTATGAATCTCAACAAATAGTCTAATACATGCCAACAAAAATAACTAGACCTCCTTGGGCTCCTGGTCTATAGGAGTATCCTCTAAAGGTACGTCGTTCTGCGACCCGTAGAATGTAGGACACTACTATAAAAGCCATTCATCTGAAAAAATATATCCAGTCAGGATTGGAGTGAAGTACATACCTCTGAAAGCAATTTCAATAACATAATCGAGCATATAACACAGATAATAGAAATGAAATACAAGATCACTAAACATATGAATGAATAAACAATAGGTATACATGTAATCTACGAGAATATAGAATATCAATATGGATATATGTGATATGATAAAAGAACTACAATCTAACTAATGTGCCTCAGAATACACGATCATTATATGATCGGTTTGGGTAAACATGATAAATAAGGTAAGACAATTACAAGTGTGGTATGTAATCAGAATATACACGATGAACAATGGGACTTTGATCACATAATCAACTCCTACTCTCCAATCCCCAACTAATACCAATGGATCCAATTACGACATGCTACGAATACGAATATGACCACTGAACACGAGCAGTGGGTGTACATGAATATAATCTCACTGAACACGAGCAGTGTGTGTACACGAATAAGCACACTGAACACGAGCAGTATGTGAACACAAAATATAAATCAATATCCAATGTACACGATAAAATACATGTACAGGAGTACCCGCTGAACATGGTGGGGGATAACATCTCCTGACAAGATCCATATAGTACAAGTCCGTGAAATCACTGTGTCGGAATCAAGTATACAATTCTAGAACATGCATATATACTATTATGAATTAAAAACTATCAGAGAAATATACTCGCCTGAAGTCCTGAGCAAGGTATGTTTCTTGATGCCCAAGCTGGTATCACACAGACCTATATATGGTATATTGTATCAATACAAGGTTCAAAAATAAAAATAAGTTAAACTGATGCAATTCTAAGTCATAAAGTCATTTCTAAGTCAAACCGACTAATTCTAGGTCGTATGAGTCTAACACTAGGATACTAGGTTGATACGCTATAAAACTAAGCTATAATAGCTAATCTATGATATTATAAAACACACAAATTGTCGTATCTCATGATATGCAAGTTTTAATATATGAAAATAATAATTTATATATATACACAAGTCAATATTTATAATACTAATTAAATAATACAAAATAGGATACCTTGGCCATGCACCAATGCGTATCACACTATCACACACCAATCTCGATACTCAAACTCAAAACCTTGAGTATCGATCCATTACTTGATATTACCTTGGTATCCCAAGGTAATTCGAATCCTAATTCATATAGCTATATATAGCTAATACCCAATATCAACTATATTAATATAACTAAACGAATATATATTACCTAATAAAAAACATATCTATCTAACTATATATAATCTTTACTGCCACTTCAAGGCAGTGTTGCACTGCCCTTCAGTGACCCAAGCTCCCTGCAGTTTGTGCACGAGATGCACTGCACATTTCTGTGCTCCTCCCTTGCTGACACTGAACTGCAGACCCTCCTTGTTGTGCACGAGCAATGTTGTGCATTTATGAAACTGCGCAGTGCTCTCCCTGATAATCACTTCCTATGCACACATTGTTGTGTGCTCCCTACTATTAGCTCGAGGCCTCTCCTTCTTGTTTTCCACTGTGCAGTATTTTCCTTTTAATCATTGCCTATGCACACACTGAACTACAGACCCTCCTTCTTATTTGCCATACACACACACACACACACACACACACACACACACACACACACACATATATATATATATATATATATATATATATATATACAACCACACACATATATATATACACATACATATATACACTAGATATAGATACACATATGCACATATTGATATATCAATATATTTAGATATCAACCTATACATAGATAGATATAAACATACACATAGATACATATATATACTAATAGACGTAGCTATATACAATTATGTATACTATACACTATTAGTACATACTCATATACATATATATATTATATAATCTATCATAAATATATACATACACAAGCACACATAGAATTAAAGTAAAAAAACAAACACTTGGAGTGCACCATACCCATATCACACTCATTCTATGATACGCTTGCGATACGGTTCCACCACACAACCAAAAGCATCCCGAAGGACACAAACAAGTCTAGAATACTAATTATGTACTATATAAACAATTATATAATCAACTACGTATCTGTGTCAAGAAATAATATGCACAAATCCTCGTATCGTAGAAAAACCTCCAAAAATAACATGTATTGCCAAATTGATGAGATACGGCCTACACGTAACCAATTATGGATAAGACACTTGTCACAAACAATCAATCACATATTATATTGATATATTTGACCAATTGACAAATACCACATATGCCAATCTCGGAATTTCTCCAAAATTGACACAAAATACACATAACTTCCACCATAGGTCTCCTATTAAAAATAATTCCTATGGATAGGCTATGCATGTGGGATAATTTCTCATAGTTAAATCTCAGATTTAGAGTCTACTAAGAGAGAGAAAATTGAAATATACCTATTGGGAGATGGATTTCCAATAAAAATCTCCAAATATGGAATGTAGCCTCCTCCTTGTAGATCTTGGTATCCTCCTTATTGATCCTTGTTTTCTTCTTGTAGATCCTTATTGTAGTATCCTCAATTGAAGAATAAAGAAGGAATTTGGGAAGAAATTTGTGAGATAATGGTAAAGGAATGAAGGAATTTGGAAAGGGGGAGAAATCTAGTTCTAATACAAATAAAAAATTAGAAGAGAGACACTCTCTCTCCTCCTAAAGGTGGCCGGCCATATATCCCTTCTCTAAACAAATGTAAAATGTCCAATTTATCTTTTTGTCCCTCTCATGAAGAATTTAATTAAGGAGTGAAGGTTCTAGTCTCATGGTTTCATTAATTAATCCATCCTCCTAATCCATGGGCCTAATTCTTGGGCTCAATCTAAGCCAAAATAAAATATTGGATTCATACATCTAATTTAATTGGTTAGATATACTACATAAGTCCAAAATAATCTAGCATCTAATAATAAATAAATAATATAATAATTAATTAATTATACATGCATAATTAAATACAATAAATCCTAAAATAAAATACCTGCGTCAATTTCCAAACTACCCTTAATTTAAAATGTGAGGGTGACAATCCTACCCACCTTAGAAAAATTTTGTCGTCGAAATTAAGAAAGAAACTAACTACCAAAAGCAAACAATATAATGCAAAAAAGAATTATACCTCATAGCTCAAACATATATGGATATCGCTCGCGCATCTCGGCCTTTTGCTGCTAGTTACTCTCTCCTGGCGAGTGATACCTCTACGTGACGCACACCAAAGGAATCGTTTGGTTCCTCAGCACCTTCTCTCTCCGATCCAGAATCTTAACTGGCTGCTCTGGATAGCTAAGAGTAGGGCCCACCTCTATCTCTGAGTGATCCAACACATGACTAGGATCTGCCACGTACCATCTCAGCTGCGATACATAAAACACATTGTACACTCCCTCCAATGCAGATGGTAAGTCTAGTTTGTATGCAACAGCACCGACCCTCTCAAGAATACTAAAAGTTCTGATAAATCGTGGACTAAGCTTTTTGCCTCCACCGAAACGAATCGTGCCACGTGTCGGAGAAATCCTCAAGAAAACCAGACTGCCAACCTAGCATGAAACACAACCTTAGCACTCTAACAAAGACAAACAATCACAAGCAATGCAAAACAAAAATCCAAAGGTCTCCGGTGGCTATCGGCCTAATGCCGATGTCTGTCTTGCGCCACTCGAAGTCTATCCCTGATGAGCTTCACCTTCTCAGCTGTATCTACTACCATCTCTGGTCCCAATAAAGCTCTCTCACCAACATCAACCCATGATAATGGAGTACGGCATCGCCATCCATACAACGCCTCAAACGGTGACATCTCGATACTGGCTTGGTATCTGTTGTTGTATAAAAACTCTACCAAGTGAAGATGATTCTCCCAAGAATCTCCAAAATTTAAAACATAGGTGCGTAGTATGTCATCGAGAGTCTGAATAGTCTTCTCCGACTGCCCGTCAGTCTGAGGGTGATATGCGGTACTGAACTTGAGCTGAGTGCCCAAGCTAGCCTGCAAACTCCTCCAGAAGTGGGATATGAAGCGACTATCCCGATTCGAGACTATGCTAACTCGAATATTGTACAATTTGACTATCTGGTGCACATACATCTCTGCGAGCTTCTCCGTAGATGTACCCACTTTGAATGGCAGAAAATGGGCTAATTTGGCCAACCTGTCCATGATGACCCAAATGGCATCTTTACCTCCTAGAGAATACGGAAGTACCGAAAAAAAATCCATGGTCACATGCTCCCATTTCTACTATGGAATGGGTAAAGGCTGAAGCATTCTTCCAGGCCTCTGTCTCTCTGTCTTTACCTCCTGACAAACCAAACATCTGGACACGAAGCTAGCTACCTCCCGCTTCATACAATACCACCAAATATGCTCTCTCATGTCCCTATACATCTTGTTGGCACCTGGTTTGTCATGCCCCAGTCCCAAAATACGTAGGACTAGGATACATAAGCATGCTAGCCGCATAGTTATGGCACTCCAATATATTAAAACCATAACGCATATGTACGCTGTATTATGAATATCAAATCCACAAGTGATATAAATCTATCACAAGCAACTTGCTACAATCTAAATCTCATCCACAGAAAATCATAAATAAATAAATAATAACCAAGTAACTAAATCTCCATATGAAGTATCTAAGGATGACAATCGGATGAAAACAAATCTACTACCGAACTAGAATGTAAAATAAACAAAATAAATACAATATAAGTACAACATCTAACAATCATGAGGCTCGAAGAGAAGTCCTCCTCGAAACATAAGTAACCAGTCCGGATCTGCGCTCCTACGAATACTCATGAACATCTACACCTCGAAAGGGACCAGGTCCTCAGAAGGACATAACAAGATACAAAGAAGCATGCCATAAAGTAAATACTATAAAAACTCAAGGGTGATCTAACCGGCTAAGTGAAATGCACTTTGAAGACAACTTTGGCACGTATGGGTAGGTGAAAGGTCTAAAGCATAGCGTCGAGCCAGAGGCTAAGTACCTGGCATTAGCTGTAAACTGGATACCAGGAGTATATGCTGACTACATCACCGATCATGGTAGCACGCAGCCAATAACCTCTGCCGGATGTATCAACAAGCATATATGCCTATAACCGGGTAACTCTGGCCCATAATCGGGTAACACTGAGGCTCACGGACCAGCAGTTTACTCTGAAACTATGGCAACCAAATGTCTGTCCTATACGCCTACTAATTGTCTTCCCCGTCCAATGATCTATGCATGTTGTATCCACAACACGCTGTAGCTACTACACTGAGACGAAGTACAAGTATTGGTGTCGTAACTCTGGCTCATAGTCTATCGTTAGAATAATAGTCCAATCTCACAACCATACAAGGACAAGGATTGGACCTTCGTACTATAATAGACTATGCTCCGACTACTAATAACTGCTATGTCATCTAACATGCGTCACTATTAGCAGTTATATCCTATCTGTTGCACGACCTACACGTACAGGTGGCCAACCGCATACGCAAGTCCGTGCCCTATATGAGACTCACAATACGTGTAAGAAATGTGTCAAGGCCTGGGGAGTTATACCGATAACTCCACAACTTTAGGTGGGTCTACTACACACTAGGTCAGACACAAGTCCTAACGTCAACGCCTTCGTTGACTGCACCCGAGTCTTCTCGAATGCGAAAAGTTATATAATATTAAAATAATAAACATGCAACTAATAATATAGAATTTAAATAGTACAACAAGGCAAGGTATACTTGCCTGGCAAGAAGCTATGTAGTCCCAATAACTTGCTTAGTCCAATATCCTCGGGGTCAGCGTACACCGGCACAAATATCGGGGTTGACTACTACAGGTCGTCTGGTAAGGGGGACGGGTCCATAATGACGATGATGACAATAATGATTATGAGGGTGGTGCTGATGATAGAGTGATGGTGATAATGTGGATAATGATGGGGAAGATGGTGATGACAAGGATGATGATGTGAAAAATGGTGATGACGAGGATGATGATGTGGGTGATGGTGATGATGAGGACGATGATGTGGTGATAGTGATGACGTGGACGATGATGTGGGTGATGGTGATAACGAGGACGATGATGTGGTGATGGTGATGACGAGGACGATAATGTGGGTGAGGGTTATGATGTAGATATAGGTTAAGGTATTAATGGAGATGATAATGGAGATGATGATTGTAATGGAGGGGGTGATGACTGTACTTCGGCCGGGGGGGTCCGGCTAGTGGGGGAGGTCCGGCCAGAAGCAGAAGGAGGAGGAGGAGAGGACACGGAGGTGGAAGAGGAGGAGGAGGTCAGGGTTCAGGGAATGGTGGTGATGATGTGTGGGTGGTAGCTGGGATGTCCGGCGGGATATAGGCCATCGTCGAAGGAAGGAGAAGAACATGGAGGTGGTACTGGTGCAAAGGGAGGCACGACGCTGGTGGCGTGGTGGTGTTGGCAGGGTCGTGCTCAGGCGAAGGAGGGAGAAGATGAAGTCGGGGAAGGAAGGTCGAGGAAGAGGAATGTGGAGGTCCGACGGAGGAATTGCAGGCGGAGGAGATGAAGAAGATGACGAGGGGGCGGAGAACGGAGACAATGGTGGTGTACTGGTGGCGTCGTGGTCAGCTCCGGCGAGTCGTCAAGGAGTACAACGGTCGGAGGGGGAGATCCGGTCGACGAGGTGAGCGGATCAGGAGGAGAGCGGCGGCGGCTTCAGCAGTAATGGTGTGGTGGAGGAGAGAAGTGGATGGTGGTTCATCGAGGAGGAGGAGAGTGGAGGTCCGGCGGTCTTCGGCGTGGGCTCCGGCGGCTCGGGAAGGAAGATGAATAGGAAGTGGGGTTGGGTTACGGCTAGGTATTTTCTTTAGGTTTTAGTTTGGGATTTTAGGAAAAATAAAGGAGAAGGATATATTTATACATGTAGGATTTTTAGGTGTTTGACCTAAAAGTTTGGGCTTGGTCAACCCTCCTTGGAGTGGGCTTGGCCTTTCATGGGGGTATTTGTTGGGCTATATTTGCATTGTTCAAATGCAAGGATAGATTTAAATGAGGGGGCAATGTTGTGCGTTTGCACATTCCGAAAATTATGAAAAAAATTCATGTGAAGGGAAAAATGAATTTCTTCATATATTATCCAATGGTGTGGACACCTTAATGCACTTTTGCATAAAAGCGCCCAACAATTGGAAAATTATACAAAGACAAATATTGGATTAAATTAATTAAAATTAGTGCACAAGATATTCTATAATTAATTAGAAGTACATGGGATTAAAATTAGGTGGGACACAAGTATTATGGACATAGAGGATTCAGTATAGAATATTATCATTAATTGGGTTGCATAAAATGGGTCAAGATTGTGTCTCCAATTTCGATTGGAACGCACAAGGGTACAAAGTTGAATTTATTTAGAATTAATTAATAACGTCTGCGACGAAGGTTGTGCGACTAAAATATAGCACAAGAAAGCATAATTATAAGTTACACCGAGGTCAGAATAGAAGGTGGTCATGTCTAGGGCAAGAGTGTGAAATTTGTAGGAAGGCAATGGCTAGTGAGGTGCTCCAATTATCGAAGCAACGGTAAGGTGTGCTAGGTGATATAAATATTATATAATAAAATAAAATGTCGTGTTATAATTCTAATTGGGTTCAAACTAGCCCTAGTTTTACTATCTAAGCCAAGTAGGCCTAATTTTGGGTGAGGAGGTTTACATGGATGCATAGAGTACTGAGATCGATGTACCTCCTGAAGAATCTTCTCGCGCAATGCTCCACTCGGTACACACAATCTGGTACCGTACCGTAATGATCCATCATTTGCGATACTGAAGTCTTCTGCTAACCCTATCTGGACCTGTGCTCAGATGCTCCACAGAGACTCATCCTCGAACTGTGCAGCTCGAATATGATCCATCAACTCCAACTGTACCTGAAGTCCCTACATCTGTGCTGCGACTCCAAGAACTAATACTTTAATGCCCAAACTGTCAAGATCGGCCAATAAGTGTTTATCCCTCGAAAAATACATAGCCACTAGATACCTGCTCAAGGCATCCGAGACTGCGTTGGCCTTCCCTGGATTGTACTGCAAAGAAATGTCGAAGTCCTTCATCAACTCCAACCATCGCCGTTGTCTCATATTGAGCTCTTTTTGTGTAAACACATACTTCAAGCTCTTGTGGTCTGTAAAGATTTCTACTCTCTCTCCATATAAGTAGTATTTCTATAATTTAAGAGCAAATATAACTGCTGCCAACTCCAGGTCATGGGTAGGGTAATTCTTCTCATGCGGACGTATTGCCTGGAAGCATAGGCAATCACCTTCCCGTTCTTCTGCAACACACAACTTAAACCCTTAAAACCCTTACCTGATGTATCACTGTAAACAAAAAATTCTTCTGCTCCTGATAGCAATGTCAATATTGGAGATGTAGTCAACCTCTTCTTCAGCTCCTCAAATGCTGACTAACAATCCTCAGTCCAGACGAACTCCACGTCATTCCTAGTTAGTCTAGTCATCGGCACCTTGATCCTGGAAAAATCCTGAACAAACCTCCAATAGTATCCTGCCAATCCAAGAAAAATTCTGATCTCTTCTACTGAACTCGGGGTAGACCACGACTCAACTGCCGAAATCTTCTTCGGGTCTATTGAGATTTTATCTCCTTTAATAACATGTTCGAGGAATTCAACCTTATTAAGGAAGAACTCACACTTCGAAAGCTTGCCAAATAGCTTCTCCTTCCTGAGTGTCTCCAGAACTATCCTCAAGTACTGCTCATGCTCCTTTGGAGCCTTCGAATATATCAGTATATCATCAATGAAAACTATAACAAATTAATCCAGGTACTGATAAAACACCTTATTCATCAGGTTCATGGATACCACCGGGGCATTGGTCACCCCAAACGGCATCACCAAGAACTCAAACTGTCCATACCGAGTCTTGAAAGCTGTCTTTGGGATATCTTCCTTCTTCACTTTCACTTGGTGGTAACCCAACCTCAAGTCTATCTTTGAGAATACCTTCGCTCCGCTCAACTGGCAAAATAAATCATCAATTCGTGACAACGGGTATTTGTCCTTGATAGTGAGGTTGTTGAGTGCCCGGTAGTCGATACACATACGTTCTGACCCATCCTTCTTTGGTACAAAAAGTACCGGAGCACCTCGTGGTGATGAACTGGAATAGATAAAGCCCTTGTCTTGCAACTCATCGACCTACTTCTTCAACTCCGTCAGTTCATTCTTGTTCATTCTATAGACGTGCTGTGATATTAGCTTTGCACCTGGCACTAAATCTATTAAGAACTCCACATCTCTGTCCGGTGGCAACCCAGACAACTCCTTTGGAAAAACATCCATAAACTCTGCAATCAAGGATGTGGCGGCTCCAGCTATTCTACCAAAACTCTATAGAAGTCACCTTCGCTCTGCCCTGCTGCTCCTCTGAAGAACTCAAACTCTGGCTGTTCTGGCGTCTGAAATAAGACTCTGCCTCCTCGACAATCGATACTAGCATGATGCCTACTAAACCAATCTATCCCTAATACTATATCATAGCTCGGAAGTAACATTACGAGTAGACATGTCACGACCCGCACCCGGTGTAAGGGTACTAGTCGAAAACAACGCCCAGCCTACACCGCAGAATCGGCGGTAGAACGCTGTCTAGATAAACTATCTAACAATATAATGAACCACCAATAATGATAGTATACTCAATCACAGAACTAAGATAGAAATAAGCACGAATCAGATAAAGAATAGAATAATCACAATACAACTCATGAGTCTAAAATAATACATCAATGAGTTTGAAGAAGTAACAAAATAAGCTGGAGACAAATCCAGTACAAAGAATACTACGAAGCTACAACTCCCAACTGTCTCAGTTGGGATAAGTCCCTATTGAGCCAGGGTCTCAGAATCTAAACCCATAACATTCTGGGGTCCATAATAGGTAGGGTACCACACCTCAGTATCATCTGGAAAAATATATCCAGTCAGGAAAGAAGCAGAGTACATCTCTAACAGCAGTTCTAATTAATGATAAAAACTATGTAACAGTAAATAGCTGTGGATAAATAAAATACACAATAGATACAAGAGATATATATACAATAAGGAAATACTGGAAATAAATACAATAATGAACAATATGCCAGTGAAACAATAATACTAATGACTAAGTGTGTGAGTACTAGCTTAACATGTGATCGGCTTGGGCAAGATGCAATGCGGCCTAGCAAATCATACGTGCGGTGTATGATCAACACTATTCAGTAATCAGTACTTTATACAATAGGGATATTGATCACATATCTATACTAATACTCCCCACCCCGGACTGGTATAATAGATCCAACCACGGTATGCTATGGCACGAGATTCCCCAAGAAGATAGCTAGTCTTTCCGAGAATCGGTGTCTTTACATGTACAAGATAACCAATAAAACAATACTTGCAACATATACACCATATACCAAGGAATAACATCTCATAAAGAGATTCGGATATACCAATCCGTGTAATCATAGTGTCAAGAGAACACGAATATCTACACTAGATACAATGAACATATAGAATATCATAAATGAGAAACTATCAGAGAATGTACTCGCCTGAAGTCCAATGAATAGTCTCACAGATGTCTGACTCGGTGCCTTGAAGATCTAGATATGGAATACAACATTAATACATGGTCCCGAAAAGAGAATAAGTTAAACTAGTCAACTTCTAGGTCAATAAGTCAATTCTAAGTCAAAACTCAACTATGGTCAACTCTAAGTCAACTATGGTCAAGTATGGTCAACCCAAGGTCAACTATCTATTTCTAGGTTGCACAAGTCTAACACAAAAATCTTGGGTCAAGATATTAAAATCTAAGTCATAGAAAACATATCCTAATATATTAGGATACCGTATCTCCGGATACGTGAATCCAAGGTAAACCTCACAATACATATATATCAACAATAATGTATAATAATATAGAATATTAATTACAAACAAATAGGAACCATGGTTTTGAACCAACTTGGTATCTCCATAAAGTCACAAACTTGATACCCAAACTCCGTATCTTGAGTATCCCACTTACCTTGGTTTCCACAAGGTAATACTTAATACCTTGATATAGTAATTACCCTCATCAATAATATAATATATATATATACTAATATTATATAAATAAGAAGTATAGCAATACTAGTATTATATCTCAATATTAATACATATATATATACATATATATATAAATATAAGATATAAACAATTATAATAATAAACTGCCTAATTGTCACTGAAAGCAGTGTTGAAAAACACTAATTTTCAGTTAACAGACTTTCAGTGACAGTTCAGGCTGTCACTGAACCGCCGTCGCTACTGCTGCTGTGTTTTACACTACTGCCTCCGCTTTCGTAACGATTTTCAACCGTCACCATACCGACCGTCGCCGTTGCTGCTTTACTTCCCGCCCGCTGCTATTGTTATTAATGACAGAATCTGTCATTAATTTCCGCCACCATTGCTACAGCGGCTGCTGCTGCTGCTTCCGAATATTAATGACAGAATCTATCATTAATTGCTGCTGTCGTTAAAAAGAATAATAATATATATATCAATATATATATAAATCAATTAAATAAATTTATACCTCTATATATATAATCCAAACACATATATAATATATATATCTATATAAATAAATACCAATAGCTATAATACACATCCTATATACTAATGTACATATTACAACATGGTTAAATGCACACATACATAAATATGTTAATAAATATATATATAAATAATCACATAATAACTATACATAATCTAATTACTTAATTAAACATATATATATTTTATAAAATATTTTCATATATTTTATATTCCTAACATGTATTAATGCATGTAGAAGAAAGCTACATATATATTTATACATTCTATTAGTACATATATAATACATAGATCTATACTACAATAAATACCATAATAAATACACTATAATACATATATAATTTCTATATATATATACTTAATTATGATTCAAGAATTAAAACACAAATAATTAGATCTACACATAAACACACCATAAATGGAGAGTATCACACCGTATCCCACTAGATCTAGGATACGTATGCGACACGAGTCCATCACACATCCAATTGTACCCCGAAGGACACAAGCAAGTCACATATATTATTTATGAACAAAATAAAGTGTCAAATATAGATCTATGTGTCCGTGTCAAAATACGACATGTACAAAGTCCCGTGTCGGAGGGAAAACCCACAAAACAACACGTATCACCAAATTATTGGGATACGACCTATACGTACCCAATTATGGACACGACACTAGCCCCAAACACCTAAACATATACCAAAGTGATCTATAGGATCAATTGACACACACAACAAAAGTTATTTTCGGAATTCCCCCAAAATTGACACAAAAGTACCATAACTTTCTCCATAGGTCTCCTATGAACACAAAACTAAATCCTATGGGTAGTACATACATATAGGTTGATTATTCATGATTAAAACTCAGATTTAGAAGCTATTTTAAGGGGAAAAAACTGAATTATACCTATTGGGAGATGGATTCCCAATAAAACCTCCAATTGAGATAAAATTGCCTCCAATTTGTAGATCATTGCTCCTCTTTATAGATCATTGCTTCCTCCTTCTAGATCCTTACTTTTCAAGTTTCTAATGGTGATTTGGGAAGGAATTGGAATGAATTTGGTAAGAAAATGAAATGAGAATGAAGGAAATTTTGTAGTGGAAAATTCTAGATCTAGATTTGGAATGAAAAAGAGGAGAGAGAATTTTCCTCCTCTTTTATATAAGTAATTATGAAATGTCCAATATACCCCTAGGGGCCTCTCATAAAGAAATAATTAAGGAAGGAAGCTTCTAGTTTAATGATTTAATTAATTTAATCCATCTCCTTAACAATGGGCTTTCTAATTGGGCTAAGTCTAACTAATTAATTCATGTTGGTCCATGGGTCCAAACTAAACTAGTTAGGTCCATTAACACAAGTCCTAATTAAATAACTAACATCCAATAACAATTAAATAATACAACAATTAATTATTTATCATGCACAATATTTAATTAAATAGAAAAAGACTAAAATACCCTTTCCTAGAAAATGGATAACCAGAATATTCTACCCTCCTTACAATAATTTTGTCCTCGAAATTCAAAGATAAAAACTAACCCCAGAAATAACAGAACAGAACTAAAGAATCACAACTAACTATAGAAGAACATAATAATGAACAGAACATAACTAGGAAATAACATACCTCAAGGTACAAACAAATATGGATAACGCTCTCGCATTTTATCCTCTCTTTCCCAGGTAGACTTCCCCGGAGAGTGATGCCTCCATGCGACGCGAACCAAAGGAATAGTCTGGTTCCTCAAAACCTTCTCTCTTCGATACAGAATCTCAACTGGCTGCTCTGGATATCTAAGAGTAGGCCCACATCTATCTCCGAGTGATCCAATACATGACTAGGATCTTCCACGTATCGTCTCAACTACAACACATGAAATACGTTGTGCACTCCCTCCAATGCAGGTGGTAAGTCTGGTCTATAAGCAACTGCACCGACCCTCTCTAGAATAGTGAAAGGTCCGATGAATCGCGGACTAAGCTTTCCGCCTCCACCGAAGCGATTCGTGCCTCGTGTCGGAGAAATCCTCAGAAACACCAAACCACCCACCTAGAACAAGACACCACCTTAAGAACTTAATCTATAACAACCAAGAACAAACACAAAACAAAATCTAAACTATACCTCAAACTCCAAAGGTCTCCGATGGCTATCGGCCCAATGCCACTGTCTATCCTGCGCCACTCAAAGTCTGACTCTGATCAACTAAACCTTCTCTGCTGCATCCATAACCATCTCTGGCCCAAGCAAAACTCTCTCTCCAACGTCGTCCCAAGACAAAGGAGTAGGACACCTCCGACCATATAGAGCTTCAAAAGGTGACATCTCTATACTGGCCTGGTAACTGTTGTTGTAAGCAAACTCTACCAAATAGAGATGGTCCTCCCAAGAACCCCCGAAATCTAGTACACAAGTGCGCAATATATCCTCGAGAGTCTGAATAGTCATCTCTGACTGTCCATCTGTCTACGGATGATATGCAGTACTAAACTTGAGCTGAGTGCCCAAACTCTCCTGCAAACTCCTCCAGAAATGAGAAGTGAAACGACTATCCCGATCTGAGACTATGTTGACGGGAACTCCATGTATCCTAACGATCTGCCTCACATACATCTACGCCAGCTTCTCCGTAGACAAACCCACCTTGAAAGGCAAAAAGTGGGTCGACTTGGTCGACCTATCAACAATGACCCAAATCGCGTCTTTCCCTCCTGGAGATCGTGGAAGTCCGGACACAAAATCCATAGTAATATGTTTCCACTTCCACTCTGGAATGGGTAAAGGCTAAAGTAAAACTCCTGGCCTCTGCCTCTCGGCTTTCACTTGCTGGCACACTAAGCATCTGGATACAAACTATGTCACTTCCCTCTTCATGCCATACCACCACACACTCTCTCGCATATCCCGATACATCTTGTTAGCACCTGGATGTATGAAATACTAAGAGCGATGCGCTTCCTACAATACCTCCTCTCGCAACTCCCCCCTAGGCACACACAATCTAATTCCATGCCTCAAAGATCCACCCTCTGCAATAGTAAAATCATCCTCCAATCCTGCTCTCACTGAGCTCTGATACTCCTCAGAGATACATCATCATACTATGCTGCCTTGATCATGTCCATCAAATCTGAGTGTATCTGCAATCCCCACATCTGCATAGCACCACCAGGAACAATCACCTTAATGCCCAAGCTCTCCAAGTCTTCCAACAAATATCGATCCTGCGTCAAGAATATAGCTACCAGATACCTGCTCAAAGCATCGGCAACTACATTAGCTTTCCCAGGATGATATTGCAAAGAGATATCAAAATCCTTCATCAGTTCCAACCACCGACGCTGCATCATGTTCAACTCCTTCTACGTGAAAACGTACTTCAAGCTTTTGTGGTCTGTGAAGATCTCTACACGCTCTCCGTACAAATAATGTTTCCACAACTTCAGAGTGAAGATGACTGCTGCCAACTCCAAATCATGGTCGGATAGTTCTTTTCATGAGGACGCAATTGCTTGGATGCATAGGCAATCACTTTTCCATGCTGTTGAAGAACACAACCCAAACCCTTCCCCGATACATCACTATAAATAGTGAAACCTCCGGACCCTGATAGCAACGTCAAAATAGGAGCAGACGTCAACCTCTTCTTCAACTCCTCAAAAGCAACCTGGCAATCCTCCATCCAAACAAACTCTATATCCTTCCTTGTGATTCTTGTCATCGGCTCGGCAATCCTCGAAAAATCTTGCACAAACTTCCTATAGTAGCCTGCCAATCCCAAGAAACTCATGATCTATGCTACCGAACTCGGAGTCTTCCAAGATTCCACTGCTGAAATCTTCTTCGGATCCACTAAAATACCATCACCAGTCACAACATGCCCCAAGAACTCTACCTTGTCCAAGAAAAACTCACACTTGGACAACTTCCCATACAGCTTCTCATTCCTCAGAACATCCAACACAATCCTCAAATGCTCCTCATGCTCCTCCGGTGTCCTCGAGTAAATGAGTATGTCGTCGATGAACACCACCACGAACTTGTCAAGGTACTGGTGGAACACCTTGTTCATCAAGTTCATAAATACCGTCGGTGTATTTGTCAAACCAAACGGCATCAACATAAACTCGTATTGACCATATCGAGTTCTAAAAGCAGTCTTCGGTATGTCCTCCGACTTCACCTTCACCTGATGGTAGCCTGATCTCAAATCTATCTTAGAAAACACCTTCGCACCACTCAACTGATCAAACAGATCATCAATCCATGGCAAAGGATACTTATTCTTGATAGTGAGATTATTCAAAGCCCTGTAATCAATGCACATGCGCACCGATCCATCCTTCTTCGCTACAAACAATACCGGGGCTCCCCATGGGGAAGAACTCGATCTGATAAACCCCTTATCCTGCAATTCGTCCACCTACTTCTTTAACTCGACCAGCTCGCTGTTATTTACTCTATAGACATGCTGCAAAATTGGTTCTGCACCTGGCACCAAGTCTATAGAGAATTTAACATCTCGATCTGGCGGTAATCCTGGCAATTCCTCAGGAAACACATCCAAGAATTCTGCTATCAACGGATGTGGCAACTCCTTGTCTTCCACCATAGCTCCACAAATAATGCCTTCGCCTTGCTCTACAGCTCCTCTAGCAAACTCGAACTCTGGCTCTCCTGGCGGACCAAATAAAACTCTACCTCCTCTACAATCTATGCTAGCACGGTGCCTACTCAACCAATCCATCCCGAGTACAATATCGTACCTCGAAAGTGGCATTACAAGTAGACACGCACTCAACTTCCGGCCTCCCAAAGTAACTCTTCGATCCTTGCAAATATCATTAACCAGGATAATGCCTCCCCTGGTCATGATCTTGCAAGTCCTAAGCAAAGACTCAGCTACCAAACCATGCTTTAGAGCAAAAGAAACAGATATAAAACTATGGGAAGCACCACTATCAAACAAAGCTAAAGCTAGAATGGAATCAAGAAGAATAGAACCTGCGATGACATCTCCGGTGGGTTCCTCCTCTTCGATGGTCATAGCAAACGCTCGTCCTTGTCGAGCACCTCCCTGTTGCTGATGCTGGACAAAATGCTGCTGCTGTGTCAGAAGCGGTCCCCTCGGCTGTGCTGCAGGTGGTCTCGTCTGTGCCCTCAGAGCTGGAGCTGCTCCCTGAACTGTACGACGAGGACACTCTCTCGATTGATGCCCTTCAGTACCACAATACAAACAAACTCTTAGCCTCCTCCTGTAAACTTCCCAGATCTGGGCGAGCTTCTTGCAGTAGTTGTATGGAGCTTGCTGTAACTTTCTCTGTTGCTGAGGTGCCTGGTGAAAAGGTGCTCTAGCTGGAGTCTGGTTCTGTTGTGGCTGCTGGAAAGGTCTGGACTGGAAATAAGGACGTTTGGCAGATATCGCACTGTCGTTGGCCCCCAGAAAAGAATCACGGTCTCTCTTGGGCTTTAAACCTAAATCCCGCTCAACCTTGCGTGCCTCCGCAACTATCTCCGAGTATGTCTCATAAAAAGACGGAATGAGAATCTTCACTTCCTAGTTTAGACCCTCACGGAAATGAATAGCTCGAACCTCCGACTCTCTCACCAAATACTCTGCAAATCGGCTCAACCTACCAAACTTTGCAGCATATTTCTCCACAAACATGCTCCCCTGAATGAGACTCTTAAACTGTGTCCCCAAGTCTCGCCTGTCCACCCGAGCAAAAAACTTTTTCTTGAAAAGGTCCTTGAATACCTCCCAAGATTGTCCTCGGTCAACTAGAACCGGCTCATTCCTGAACCAAGTGCGAGCGACGTCGAACAGTTAAAGTCCTACCGCCTCAACCTTTAGATCCTCAGAAAGACGGGACACCATCATAAGACGCTCAAAGTCCTCGAGCCAATCATCAGCATGGACTATGCCCTCCGTCCCTTTGAAAACCCTAGGCTCCAGTTTCTTGAAGTCCTGAATGTTGCCTGGCCGAAGCTGAGCAACCTGAGGAACAACATGCTGCTGGACCGGAACTCCTCTATCAACTACAGCATGAGCAAGCTGATGAGCACTCTCAATACCCTGCCATAGAACGTCGGTCTGCCTCTGATGTGCCTCTGACTGAGCCCTTTGTGGCTTGAGCATCTCACAAAATAGTGTAAACATCTATGACGCCTCTGTTGGCACAGGAGGTGGAGGTGGAAGCCCCTCAGATACAGCTGGCACAGTCCTTTGAGTTGGTGGTGGACCTCCGAAAGCAGCTGACACTCCAATCACCGGAGAAGTGACTGGTGCATGCCCTCGAGATGTCGCAGACCTCTGAGAAACTGCTCTCCCCTGCTGCGATCTAGTCTTAGGCGGCATCCTAAGACAAAGCGAAAAAAAGAATCAATATGGCACAAGATGTAAGATATCAAGGAAAGGACAAGTTTAGAGATCAAGTATCAATATCAAAGAAGAATAGTTGAATCAAAAGAATTTTCCTAGATGTGATTGAGTATCTCAGCCTATATCCTATATCCTATCGCAGGCTCGCAGTAGTACAACTAAATTGTCGTACTACCATGACATCACATACTTTGTGAAGCTAGACCTGCATGGGCCACCACCAAAAATGTGTCACGACCCGCACCCGGTGTAAGGGTACTAGTCGGAAACAACGACCAGCCTACGCCACAGAATCGGCGGTAGAACGTTGTCTAGATAAACTATTTAACAATATAATGAACCACCAATAATGATAGTATACTCAATCACATAACTAAGATAGAAATAAGCACGAATCAGATAAAGAATAGAATAGTCATAATACAACTCATGAGTCTAAAATAATACATCAATGAGTCTGAAGAAGTAGCAAAATAAGCTGGAGACAAATCCAGTACAAAGAATACTACGAAGCTACAACTCCAGGGTCAACTGTCTCAGTTGGGATAAGTCCCTCTTGAGCCAGGGTCTCAGAATCTAAACCCATAACATCCTGGGGTTCATAATAGGTAGGGTACCACTCCTCAGTGTCATCTGAAAAAATATATCCAGTCAGGAAAGGAGCAGAGTACATCTCTAACAGCAGTTCTAATTACTGATAAAAACTATATAACAGTAAATAGCTGTGGATAAACAAGATGCACAATAGATACAAGAGATATATATACAATAAGGAAATATTGGAAATAAATACAATAATAAATAATATGCCAATGAAACAATAATACTAATGACTAAGTGTGTGAGTACTAGCTTAACATGTGATCGTCTTGGGCTAGATGCAATACGGCCTGGCAAATCATACGTGCGGTGTATGATCAACACTATTCAGTAATCAGTACTTTATACAATAGGGATATTGATCACATATCTATACTATTACTCTCCACCCCCAACTGGTATAATAGATCCAACCACGGTATGCTATGGCACGAGATTCCCCAAGAAGATAGCTAGTCTTCTCGAGAATCGGTGTCTGTACATGTACAAGATAACCAATAAAATAATACTTGCACCATATACACCATATACCAAGGAATAACATCTCATGACGAGATCCGGATATACCAATCAATGTAACCATGGTGTCAAGAGAACATGGATATCTACACTAGATACAATGAACATAGAGAATATCATAAATGAGAAACTATCAGAGAATGTACTCGCCTGAAGTCTAATGAATAGTCTCACAGATGTCTGACTCGGTGCCTCAAAGACCTAGATATGGAATACAACATCAATACAAGGTCCCGAAAAGAGAATAAGTTAAACTAGTCAACTTCTAGGTCAATAAGTCAATTCTAAGTCAAAAGTCAACTATGGTCAACTCTAAGTCAACTATAGTCAAGTATGGTCAACCCAAGGTCAACTATCTATTTCTAGGTTGCACAAGTCTAACACAAAAATCTTGGGTCAAGATATTAAAATCTAAGTCATAGAAACCACATCCTAAAATATTAGGATACCGTATCTCCGGATACGTGAATCCAAGGTAAACCTCACAATACATATATATCAACAATAATGTATAATAATATAGAATATTAATTACAAATAAATAGGAACCATAGTTTTGAACCAACTTGGTATCTCCACAAAGTCACAAACTTGATACCCAAACCCCGTATCTTGAGTATCCTACTTACCTTAGTTTCCACAAGGTAATACTCAATACCTTGATATAGTAATTACCCTCATCAATAATATAATATATATATATATACTAATATTATACAAAGAAGAAGTATAGCAATACTAGTATTATATCTCAATATTAATATATATATATACATATATATATATATATATATATATATATATATATATATATATATATATATATATATATATGTATATATATATATAAGATATAAACAATTATACTAATAAACTGCCTAATTGTCACTGAAAGTAGTGTTAAAAAATACTGATTTTCAGTTAACAGACTTTCAGTGACAGTTCAGGCTGTCACTGAACCACCGTCGCTACTGTTGCTGCATTTTACACTGCTGCCTCCGCTTTGGTGACGATTTTCAACTGTCACCATACCGACCGTCGCCCTGTTGCTTTACTTCATGCCCGCTGCTGTTGTTATTAATGACAGAATCTGTCATTAATTTCTGCCGCTATTAATACAGCGGCTACTGCTGCTTCCGGATATTAATGACAGAATCTGTCATTAATTGCTACTGTCATTAAAAAGAATAATAATATATATATAACCTATATATATCAATATATATATAAATCAATTAAATAAATTTATACCTCTATATATATAATCCAAACTCATATATAATATATATATCTATATAAATAAATACTAATAGCTATAATACACATCCTATATACTAATGTACATATTACAACATGGTTAAATGCACACATACATAAATATGTTAATGAATATACATCCATACATCACATAATAACTATACATAATCTAATTACTTAATTAAACATACATATATATTTTATAAAATATTTTTATATATTTTATATTTCTAACATATTTTATAACATGTATTAATGCATGTAGAAGAAAGATACATATATATTTATACATTCTATTAGTACATATATAATACATAGATCTATGCTACAATAAATACCATAATAAATACACTATAATACATATATAATATCTATATATATATATATATACTTAATTATGATTCAAGAATTAAAATACAAATAATTAGATCTACACATAAACATACCACAAATGGAGAGTATCATACCGTATCCCACTAGATCTAGGATACGCATGCGACACGAGTCCACCACACATCCAATTGTACCCCTAATGACACAAGCAAGTCACATATATTATTTATTAACAAAACAAAGTGTCAAATATAGATCTATGTGTTCGTGTCAAAATACGACATATACAAAGTCCCGTGTCGGAAGAAAAACTCCCAAAATAACACGTATCACCAAATTATTGGGATACGACCTATACGTATCAAATTGTGGACACGACACTAGCCCCAAACACATAAACATATGCCAAAGTGATCTATAGGATCAATTGACACATACAACAAAAGTTATTTTCGGAATTCCCCCAATATTGACACAAAAAGTACCATAACTTTCTCTATAGGTCTCCTATGAATATAAAACCAAATCCTATGGGTAGTACATACATATGGGTTGATTATTCATGATTAAAACTCAGATTTAGAAGCTATTTTAAGGGGAAAACTGAATTATACCTATTTGGAGATGGATTCTCAATGAAACCTCCAATTGAGATGAAATTGCCTCCAAATTGTAGATCCTTGCTCCTCTTTATAGATCCTTGCTTCCTCCTTCTAGATCCTTGCTTCTCAAGTTTTTAATGGTGATTTGGGAAGGAATTTGAATGAATTTGGTAGGGAAATGAAATGGGAATGAAGAAAATTTGGTAGTGAAAATTCTAGATCTAGATTTTGAATAAAAAAGAGGAGAGAGAATTTTCTCCCTCTTTTATATAGGCCGGCCATTTCCTCTCCCTCAAGTAATTATGAAATTTCTAATATACCCCTTGGGGCCTCTCATGAAGAAATAATGAAGGAAGAAAGCTTCTAGTCTAATAATTTAATTAATTTAATCCATCTCCTAAACAATGGGCTTTCTAATTGGGCTAAGTCTAACTAATTAATTCATGTTGGTCCATGGGTCCAAACTAAACTAGTTAGGTCCACTAACACAATTCCAAATTAAATAACTAACATCTAATAATAATTAAATAATACAATAATTAATTATTTACCATGCACAATATTTAATTAAATAGAAAAAGACTAAAATACCCTTTCCTAGAAAATATGGTAGTGACAAGACATACGCCCAACTCTCGGCTTCCTAAAGAAACTATCTGGTCCTTGCAAACATCACTGACCAGGATAATGCCACCCCCGGTCATAATCTTGCAAGTCCTCGCCAATAGTTCAGACTCAAGATGATGTCTCAAAGCAAAAGATACAGATACAAAACTATGAGAAGCACCAAAATCAAATAAAGCATAAGCTAAAAAAGAATCAAGATAAACTGAACCTGAGATAACATCGCCTACTGTCACGACCCGCACCCAATATAAGGATGCAAGTCAGAAACAACGCTCAGCATACGCCGCAGAATCGGTGGTAGAACGCTGTCTGGATAATCTATCTAGCAATATAATGAACCACCAACAATGACAATATACCCAATCACAGATCTATGATGAAAATGAGCATGAATAAGATAAAGAATAGAAATAGTCACATACAACTCATGAGTCCAAAATAATACATCAATGATCCTGAAAGAATGCTAACAATAAGCTGGAGACAAATCCAGTACAAGAAATACTAAGAAGATATTAATCCCGGGTCATCTGTCTCAGTCGGGATAAGTCCCTCCTGAGCTAGGTCTCTGAATCTAAGCCCACAACATCCTGAGGTCCATAATGTGTAGGGTACCACTCCTCAGTGTCATCTACAAAAAATATATCCAGTCAGGAAAGGAGCAGAGTACATCTCTAACAACAGTTCTAATCAATGGTAAAAACTATGTAACAGTAAATAGATGTGAATATACAAGATGCGCAATAGATACGAGAGATATGTCACGACCCGCACCCGGTTAGGGCACGAGAGCGTGGGTACGTCCAGCCTACGCCGCAGCATCGGCGGTAGAACGCTGTCTAGGTCAAGTACTATCTAAACAATCTCACTCTAGTATCCATCTCCATAAGGAGACGTGGATATCAAAAATAAATCTAGAAATACTCAATCACAACTACAGCACGATAGGAAATGAAGAAATAAAAGAATACAATACAAGTCTAAGGACAACATAATCATACCTGCAATCATTAACTTCCAATCCCCAAGTGTCAGAAACCAGTCTACTAATGTCACAGTCTGGAAAAATATTTTCCAGTCAGGAAGGAGCAAAGTACATCTCTAAATAGCAGTTCTATATAAATGACATAAACTATGTAGCAGTTCTAGATGGAAACATACCAGATGCATGTATAAGTACGAGAAATGTACAATGAGAGAAGTACTGGAAATACTGTAAGTAAATGCAGGAAAAGAACAATATGTCCATGAGCAAGAAACCTATGACTAAGTGTGTGAGTACTAGCTTTAACATGTGATCGGCTTGGAAACTTGATCAGGCTGGTTACATGTGATTAGCTATGGTTCATATAAAGTCAGGCTAACCGTTGGTTAGCTATGGTTCATATAAAGTCAGGCTAACCGTTGGTTAGCTATGGTGCATGTAGAGATCAGGCTAATCACACGTAACAGCTATGGTTCATATAAGTGGTCAGGCCGCACCCGACGTGAGATGTGGGGTGAGCTATGGTGCATATAAAGTTGGGTATGATCACATATCTACACTAAAGTACTCCCCAAACCCCCGACTGGTATAGTAGATCCAATCATGGTATGCTATGGCACAGGATTCCCTAGGAAGGTAGCAAATCTCCCCGGGAATTAGTGTCTGTACATGCACAAGATATCAAGGAAACAAGTCTCGTACAAGCTACACCATGAATAAGGAATAACATCTCATGACGAGATCCGTGTATACCAATCCGTGTAACCATCGTGTCAAGATCATGGATATTTACACTAGATACAGTGAACATAGGAGATATCATAAATTAGAAACTAATCAGAGAATGTACTCGCCTTTGGTCCTTAGCTGGTAAAACCAATGTCCTGTCCCAGAGTATCGTCTGGAGGAACCAACAGTCCTAAATATATCAAACACAACATGTGCATCAGGTGCTACACTAACACACAATCAAATATATGAACTCAGGGGCTCTATCAGGCAGGTCACTAGTCAACTAGGGTCATCTAGTTAGACAGACATCTATAACACATTATACCTATTTAACTAACATTAACACCTACAACATTACATGCACCAAAATAAATACATATACAATATATATATATATATCATTTAACTCATGTATAATATATATATATAGGTTGAACAATATAGTTGCCATATATATAAATTTTATAACTATAAAAATATGCTAAGTAGGTTTACAATTACATAAATATACATATACCAATTTACATATATTTTATACAGGTAAATACACCAGATTATATTTATATATATATAAACCAAAATACGTATTAAATTAATATGTATATTACCAATATATTTTTATACCAAAAATAAGAATTATACTATATAAAATTTTAGAATTTACGTAAAAGCCAATAAATTTATATCTACAGTAGAATTGGTCACCAGCCTCAAATAAACAATTTTGAACTAAGTTTTTATTATTGAAATTATTTCTTAATAATAATATAACCCAAAATTATTATTTTTGTTAACGCAACCAAAATCCTTATATTTTACTAACTGAATAAAACGAAACTATTTAAATATAACTTAACTAATTATATGAAATACTAAACTAATAAATAATTATTAACTGATTAATAATTAATTTCTGGTTAATAATTTAATCAACTACTGATTATAATTAACTACTAACTAAACCAATATATAACTACTAGCTAATTATATATAAGCTAACTGATTAATTAATCTACTGGTTAAGAATAATTAACAAATTTATAATTTAATTAACTGATAAGGAATTAATTACCAATTAAGAACTAACACAAATTACTACTGATTATATACTAAACTAAACTAATACATGAAATTACTAACTAATTACATTAATAAATTAATTAAATAAGATAACTAATTACATATTATATATATTACTAACTAATTATATGAAATTATAAACTAATTACATACCAATAACTAATTATATATACTAAATTGATTTTATAATTTAATTAAACTAATTATAAATTAACTATATATTAATTTAAACTAATTACAATGAAATTAACTATTTCATATTCATTAACTATTTATTATTACTGGAACTAATTACAATACATTAATTAACTACTGATAAATTGATAATTAATTAGACTAAACTATATTAAATTAACTAATGATTAATTATTGATTAATGTTAATTATCTAACCTAATTATAAACTAAACAGAACCTCTGTCTCTAAATTCGAAGAAAGGAAAGGGGAAAAAGAGGGAAGAAGAGAGGCTCACCTAGGGTTTTCCGTCGACGCGGGGGCGGTCTCGCCGGGGTTGGCCGGCAAGGCGTCGGCGTTCATCTCTGGCGGGATCGTCGACAGCGGCGGCGGCGTTCGATTCCAGCGGCGGCAGCGTTCGAATCCAGCGGCGGCAGCGTTCGAATCCAGCGACGGCGGCAGAGGAGTCCCGCCGGAGCAGGGCGGTCGCACTCGGCTCGAGACGGCGGCGTTCGACGCTCGAGGAGGCTGCGCTTGGATCGAGGGGCGGGCTCGGCGGAGGAGACGGCTCGGCGCTCGAGGACGGCTGCGCTTGGATCGAGGGGGCGGTTGCAGGCGGCCACCGGCGTTCGACGACGACGAGGAGGACTCCGTCGCCGGCGGCAGCGGGATCTGGGTTAGGGTTAGGTTCTGTGTCCGGTCTGGACACGAGGGTGCTTTACTGTGGACGTGTCCGGGTTTGCCGGACACGGAGATGCTGTTGTAACTGGAGGATGTGGATGTGTCCGGATGTGTCGGACACGGAAAAGCTGGTTGTAAACTGTAAATCTGGACACAGGAAAAGAAATGGATATGGTGGGACACCCGGGGTCGGACCCGAGGCCATCACGGCTGACACGGTGATGCTGGACACACGGACACGAGCACACAAAAATGGTGGCTTTGGCTTGAGGGAATTTGTGGAGGCTAGCCAATGATTGGAGATTAGGGTTTCTAGGAAAATGTGAGAATGAGAACCTAAATAGGGAGAGATGGTGAGGGATAAAGGGTTGCGGGTTGGCCCAATAATGAGTGGCCCAGAATTAATTAAACGGGTTCCTCACGTGGGAAAAAATGAGGGTGCAAAAAGGGGAGACAGTAAACTGGTAAATTTAAATAGAAAAGAAATTTAAGAAAATGTTTTTAAGAGGCTTTCAAAGGCTGACTGATTAAATTAGCTACGAATTAACTTCACTTTGCAAAACCCTAGAAAATATGTAATTTGTTTATTTACTATTCCAAAATGGATATGAAATTTTTATTATGAAAACAACTAGTCCTATCATAATTTCATCAAGAAATAATTTTATTATTTCAAGCCAATAAACATTTGAAACTAGAAAAATATATTATTATTTATTTATTTATTTTGTAATACATCGACATTTAGAAAAAATAATTTTTTTTTTTTTTTATAAAAGATTTTTAAATTACCTTCTACAATCAAACATCGTTCAAAATAAAATATTAATTTTTTAAGGAGAATTATTTTATAAACTTGATATTTTAAAATAAATAAAAATCTAATTATTTTGAAAATTGGAAATCGGAGGTTACAAGATATGCAATAAGAAAATACTAGAATTAATACAATAATGAACAATATGACAATGAACAAGAATACTAATTATTAAGTGTGTGAGTACTAGCTTTAACATGTGATCGGCTTGGAAATATGATACAATATATATGAACTGACTAATCATACGTGCGGTGTATGATTAATTCTATTCAATGAATAATACTTGATACAATGAGGGTATGATCACATATCTATACTAAAGTACTCCCCACCCTCGACTGGTATAATAGATCCAACCACGGTATGCTATGGCACGAGATTCCCCAAGAAGATAGCTAGTCTTCCCGAGAATCAGTGCCTGTACATGAACAAGATAATCAATAAAATATTGCTTTCACAAGATACACCATATACCAAGGAATAACATCTCATGACGAGATCTGGATATACCAATCCGTGTAACCATCGTGTCAAGAGAACATGGATATCTACACTAGATACAATGAACATAGAGGATATCATAAATAAAAAACTATCAGAGAATATACTCGCCTGAAGTCCAATGAATAGTCTCACATATGTCTGATACGGTGCCTCGAAGACCTAGATATGGAATACAACATCAATACAAGGTTCCGGAAAGAAAATAAGTTAAATTAGTCAACTTCTAGATCAACAAGTCAATTCTAAGTCAAAAGTCAAACTTGGTCAACTCTAAGTAAACTATGGTCAACTATAGTCAAACTATGGTCAACTATGGTCAACTTCCTATTTCTAGGTTGCATAAGTCTAATACAAAGATATTGGGTTCAAATACTTAGTCTAGGTCATAAAAACTATATCTTAGGATACTAGGATACCGTATCTCTGGATACGTAAATCAATAGGTAAAATCATCCCATACACATATCAAACAAGCATTAATTATATAAAATTCTAAATACAAACATTAATTAGATGCCTTAATTTCGAACCAATTTGGTATCACAACACTAAACCATAAACTTGATACCCAAACCAAATACCTTGGGTATTCCTAAATACCTTGATACTTACCTTGGTATCTCAAGGTAATATCCAATACCTTACTTATGCTAACTACCCATTAAAATAATATGGGCTACAACTAATTATTATACATATAGTATACTAAAACATAATTCGCAATTAGTAACATATTTATATATATATTAATTACTATATATATACACATATATCTATTATATTTAAATATCTAATATTATTCAAAACCGCAAAAATGTCATAGAAAGCCGCTGCCAACTGTCGCTGAAACTACGGATACTGCTGATACTCTACTATTTCCGTGATAGTTCTGCTGCTGCCGCTAAACTGCTGCCGCCGCCTATCGCTATTGCTGCCTCTGATGTTGCTATTGCTGCCTCTGCTGTTGTCGCTAATGTTCTTGCTGCTGCTGCTGTTGGCTGTTGTCGCTAATGCTCTTGTTGTTGTTGTGTGCTACTACTGCGGCTGTTTTGGTGACGCTGACCATCGCGAAAGCTCCCTGCTCTCCCTCTATCTCTTATGTATATATAGTATATATATACCCAATACATATAATATATATATATATATATATATATATATATATATATATATATAACACATAATATATATACTATAATATGTATATAACTACAACTAATAAATATACACACCCACATACTCCTCTCATACATATATATGTACATAATAACTACATAGTAATATATACATATATAGTAATATATGTATAACAACACACATACGTATACGTATATATAATCATACACAATATATAACATACATCATAAAAATATCTACTTAACATATATACATCTATACATATTACAATATATATACATACACTACACTATTAAATATCTCTTACATATGTAGAATAATAGCTACATATAATA
Organism: Iris macrosiphon; assembly: GCA_036927795.1. Taxonomy (NCBI): domain Eukaryota; kingdom Viridiplantae; phylum Streptophyta; class Magnoliopsida; order Asparagales; family Iridaceae; genus Iris; species Iris macrosiphon. The sequence continues at coordinate 52,604,991 of JAYESA010000002.1, forward strand.
TACATAAATAGATACATAGATCTAAGACACAAATAATACATAAATATAAATACACCATAATATACGTATATATATATTTATAATTACACCTCACCATGAATAGGAATACAAGAGAGTAGATCTACAATTAAATTGTACATCTCATGGAACGTATCATCCCGTATCCCCCTAGATCTAGGATACGCATGCGACACGAGTCCACCACACATCAAAACGTACCCGGAAGGACACGAGCAAGTATAAAATATTATTTATGAACAATACGAAGAGTCAAACACAAATCTACGTGTCTGTGTCAAAATATGACATGCTCAAAGTCCCGTGTCGGAGAAAAAACCCCCAAATCAACACATATCACCAAATTATTGGGATACGACCTACACGTACCCAATTGTGGACACGACACTAGACCCAAACACACAAGCACATGCCAAAATAATCTATAGGAGCAATTGACACACACAACAATTGTTAATCTTGAAATTTCCCAAAAATTGACACAAAAAGTACCATAACTTTCTCAATAGGCCTCCTATGAACACAAAACCAAATCCTATGGGTAGCCTATGCATATGGGTTAATTTCTCATGGTTAAATCTCATATTTAGAACCTAAATTAAGGGGAAAAAGTAAATTGTACCTATTTGGAGATGGATTCCCAATGCAACCTCCAAATATGATGAAATTGGCCTCCAACTTGTAGATCCTTGCTCCTCTTTATAGATCCTTGCTTCTTCCTTCTAGATCCTTGCTCCACTAGTCTCTAATGGTGATTTAGGAAGGAATTGGGATGAAATTTGGTAGAAAAATGAAGTGGGAATGAAGGAATTTGGTTGAGGAAAATTCTAGATCTAGTTTTCAAATGAAAAGAGGAGAGAGAAACTAATTCTCCCCTCTTTAATAGGTCGGCCCCCTTTCCCCTTCCTCAAGTCACTATAAAATGTCTAATATACCCCTTGGGGCCTCTCATAAAGCAATAATTAAGGAGGGAAGCTTCTAGTCTAATAGTTTAATTAAATTAATCTTCCTCCTAAACAGTGGGCTTTCTAAATGGGCTAAAATCTAACAATTAATACATATTGGTCCATGAGCCTAAACTAAACTTGTTAGGTCACTAACACAAGTCCAAAATAAATAACTAATATCTAACAATAATTAAATAATATAACAAATAATTATTTATCATGCATATTATTTAATTAAATATAAAATTATTAAAATATTCTTTCCTAGAAAATATGGTAGTGATAAGTCTACCCTCCTTAAACTAATTTCGTCCTCAAAATTTCAAAGACGAAAACTACCCCCAAAAAATAACAGAATATAACAAAAGAACAGAACTAAAGAACAGAACTAACTATGAAAGAACTTAACATAATTAGGACGAACATACCTCAAGGCATAAACAAATATGGATAACGCTCTCGCATTTGATCCTCTCTCTCCCAGGTAGACTCCCCCGGAGAGTTATGCTTCCATGCGACTTGTACCAAAGGAATAGTCTGGTTGCTCAGCACATTCTCTCTCGGATCTAGAATCTCAATTGGCTGCTCTGGATAGCTAAGAGTAGGGCCCACCTCTATCTCTGAGTGATCCAATACATGACTAGGAACTACCACGTACCATCTCAACTGTGACACGTGAAATACGTTGTGCACTCCCTCCAATAGAGGTGGCAAGTCCAGTCTATAAGCAACTGCACCGACCCTCTCTAGAATAGTTAAAGGTCCGATGAATCGCGGACTAAGCTTTTCGCCTCCACCGAAGTGAATAGTGCCTCGTGTCGAAAAAATTCTCAGAAACACCAAACCACCCACCTAGAACAAAATACCACCTTAAGAACTTAATCTATAATAAGCTACCAATAATAAGCATAAAACAAAATCTAAACTATACCTTAAACTCCAAAGGTCTCCGGTGGCCATCGGCCTAATGCCGTTGTCTGTCCTGCGCCACACGAAGTCTGTCTCTGATCAACTGAACCTTCTCTGCTACATCTATAACCATCTCTGGACCAAGCAAAACTCTCTCTCCAATATCGTCCCATGACAAGGGAGTAAGACATCTTCGACCGTACAGAGCTTCAAAAGGTGACATCTCTATACTAGCCTGGTAACTGTTGTTGTAAGCAAACTCTACCAAATGGAGATGGTCCTCCCAAGAACGCCCAAATCTAGTACACAAGTGCGCAACATATCCTCGCGAGTCTGAATAGTCCTCTCTGACTGTCCATCTATCTGGGGATGATATGCAGTACTGAACTTGAGCTGAGTGACCAAACTCTCCTACAAAGTCCTCCAGAAATAAGAAGTGAAACGACTATCCCGATCCGAGACTATACTGACGGGAACTCTATGTATCCTAACGATCTGCCTCATATACATCTCTGCCAGCGTCTTTGTAGACAAACCCACCTTGAAAGGCAAAAAGTGGGATGACTTGGTCAACCTATCAACGATGACCCAAATAGCATCTTTTTCTCCTGGAGATCATGGAAGTCCGGACACAAAATCCTTAGTAATGTGCTCCCACTTCCACTCTGGAATAGGTAATGGCTGAAGTAAACCTCTTGGCCTCTGCCTCTCGGCTTTCACCTGCTGGCACACTAAGCATCTGGATACAAATTGTGCCACTTTCCTCTTCATGCCATACCACTACACACTCTCTCGTATATCCTGATACATCTTGTTGGCAACTTGTTGTATGGAATACTGAGAGCGATGTGCTTCCAGCAATACCTCCTCGCGCAGCTCCCCACTAGGCACACACAACCTAACTCCATGCCTCAAAGATTCATCCTCGGCAATGGTGAAATCATCCTCCAATCCTGCTCTCACCTGAGCTCTGATGCTCCTAAGAGATACATCCTCCTACTGTGTTGCCTTGATCCTGTCCATCAAATCTGAATGTATCTGCAATCCCCATATCTGCATAGCACAACCAGGAACTATCACCTCGATGCCAAAGCTCTCTAAGTCCTCCAGCAAATATTGATCCTGCGTCAAGAACATAGCTACCGGATACCTACTCAAAGCATCGGCAACTACATTAGCTTTCCTAGGATGATATTGTAAAGATATATCAAAATCCTTCATCAGTTCCAACCATCGACGTTGCCTCATGTTTAACTCCTTCTGTGTGAAAACGTACTTCAAGCTTTTGTGGTTTGTGAAGATCTTCACACGCTCTCCGTAGAAATAATGTTTCCACAACTTCAGGGCGAAGATGACTGCTGCCAACTCCAAATCATGGGTAGGATAGTTCTTTTCATCAGGACGCAATTACTTGGATACATAGGCAATCACTTTCCCATTCTACTGAGGAACACAACCCAAACCTTTCCCCGATGCATCACTATAAATAGTGAAACCTCCAGACCCTGATGGCAACGTCAAAATAGGAGCAGATGTCAACCTCTTCTTCAATTCCTCAAAACCAACCTGGCAATCATCCGTCTATACAAACTCTAAAACCTTCCTGGTGAGTCTGGTCATCGGCTCGGCAATCCTCAAAAAATCCTGTACAAACTTCTTGTAGTAGCTTGCCAATCCCAGAAAACTCTTGAGCTCTGCTACCGAACTCGGGGTCTTCCAAGATTTTACTGCTGCGATCTTCTTCGGATCCACTGAAATACCATCACCGGTCACAACATGCCCCAAGAACTCCATATTTTCCAAGAAAAAGTCACACTTGGACAACTTTCCATACATCTTCTCCTTTCTCAGCACATCCAACATAATACGCAAATGCTCCTCATGATCCTCCGGTGTCTTCGAGTAAATGAGTATGTCATCGATGAACACCATCATGAACTTGTCAAGGTACTGATGGAATACCCTTGTTCATCAAGTTCATAAATACCGCCGGTGCATTAGTCAACCAAAATGGTATCACCATAAACTCGTACTGACCATACTGAGTTCTAAAAGAAGTCTTCGGTATGTCCACCAGCTTCACCTTCACCTGATGGTAGCCTGATCTCAAATCTATCTTAGAAAATACCGTGGCACCACTCAACTGATCGAACAAATCATCAATCTATAGCAAAGGGTACTTATTCTTGATAGTAAGATTATTCAATGCCCTGTAATCAATGCACATGCGCACCGATCCATCCTTCTTCGGTACAAACAATACCGGGCTACCCACGATGAAGAACTCAATCTGATAAACCCTTTATCCTATAATTCGTCCACCTGTTTCTTTAGCTCGACCAGCTCACTGTTGTTTACTCTATAGACATATTACGAAATTGGTTCTGCACCTGGCACTAAGTCTATTGAGAATTCAATATCTCGATCTGGCGGTAATCCTGACAATTCTTCAGGAAACACATCCAAGAACTCTGCTATTAATGGATGTGGCAACTCCTTGTCTTCCAGTATAGCTCCACAAATAATGCCTTCTCCCTGCTCTGCAGCTCCTCTAGCAAACTTGAACTCTGGCTCTTCCGGCGGACCAAACAAATCTCTACCTCCTCTGCAATCTATGCTAGCAAGGTGCCTACTTAACCAATCCATCCCGAGTACAATGTCGTAGCTCGGAAGTGGCATTACAAGTAGACACGTACTCAACTCCTGGCCTCCCAGAGTAACTCTCCGATCCTTGTAAATATCATTAACTAGGATAATGCCTCCCCTGGTTATGATCTTGCAAGTCCTAAGCAAAGACTCATCTACCAAACCATGCTTCAGAGCAAAAGAAACATATACAAAACTATGGGAAGCACCATTATCAAACAAAGCTAAAGCTGGAATGGACAGTTTAAGAGATCAAGTATCAATATCAAGGAAGAATAGTTGAATCAAAAAAAATTTCTAGATGTGATTGAGTATTCTCAGCCTATAGCCTACATCATATATCCTATCGCAGGCTCGCAGTAGTATAACTAAATCGTTGTACTACCACGACATCGCATAACTTGCGAAGCTTGACCTGCATGGGCCACCACTAAAAATGTGTCACGACCCGCACCCGATCTAAGGATGCAAGTCGGAAATAACGCCCAGCCTACGCTGCAGAATCGACGGTAGAACGCTGTCTGGATAATCTATCTAGCAATATAATAAACCACCAACAATGATAATATACTCAATCACAGATCTAAGATAAAAAACGAGCACGAATAAGATAAAGAATAGAAATAGTCACATACAACTCATGAGTCTAAAATAATACATCAATGAGTCTGAAAGAATGTTAACAATAAGCTGGAGACAAATCCAGTACAAGAAATACTAAGAAGATACTAATCCTGGGTCATCTATCTCAGTCGGGATAAGTCCCTCCTGAGCCAGGGTCTCTTACTCTAAGCCCACAACATCCTGAGGTCCATAATGTGTAGGGTACCACTCCTCAGTATCATATAGGAAAAATATATCCAGTCTGAAAAGGAGCAGAGTACATCTCTAACAATAATTTTAATCAATGATAAAAACTATATAACAGTAAATAGATGTGAATATACAAGATGCACAATAGATACGAGAGATATACAATAAAAAAATACTGGAATGAATACAATAATGAACAATATGATAATGAACAAGAATACTAATGACTAAGTGTGTGAGTACTAGCTTTAACATGTGATCAACTTGGGAACATGATACAACATATTTGGCCTGGCTAATCATACGTGCGGTGTATGATTAACACTATTCAATGAACAATACTTGATACAATGAGGGTATGATCACATATCTACACTAAAGTACTCCCACCCTCGACTGGTATAATAGATCCAACCACGGTACGCTATGGCACGAGATTCCCTAAGAAGATAGCTAGTCTTCCCGAGAATCAGTGTCTACACATGTACAAGATAAGCAATAAAATAATGCTTGCACAAGATATACCATATACCAAGGAATAATATCTAATGACGAGATCTGGATATGCCAATCCGTGTAACCATCGTGTCAAGAGAACATAGATATCTATACTAGATACAATGAACATAGAGGATATCATAAATGAGAAGCTATTAGAGAATGTACTCTCCTAAAGTCCAAAGAATAGTCTGATAGATATCTGATACGGTGTCTCGAAGACCAAGATATGGAATACAACATCAATAGAAGGTTTCGAAAAGAAAATAAGTTAAACTAGTCAACTTCTACGTCAACAAGTCAATTCTAAGTCAAAAGTCAAACAAGGTCAACTCTAAGTCAACTATGGTCAACTATAGTCAAACTGTGGTCAACTACCTATTTCTAGGTTGTATAAGTCTAATACAAAGATATTGGGTTCAAATACTAATTCTAGGTCATAAAAACTATATCTTAGGATACTAGGATACCGTATCTCTAGATACGTAAATCAATAGGTAAAATCATCCCATACACATATCAAACAAGCATTAATTATATAAAATCCTAATTACAAACATTAAATAGATGCCTTGATTTTGAACTAACTTGAAATCACAACACTAAACAATAAACTTGATACCCAAACCCAATACCTTGGGTATTCCCAACTACCTTGATACTTACCTTGGTATCTCAAGGTAATATCCAATACCCTACTTATGCTAACTACCCATTAAAATAATATATGCTACAATTAATTATTATACATATAGTATACTAAAACACAATTAGCAATTAGGAACATATTTACATATATATTAATTACTATACATATATATATAAATATATTATATTTAAATATCTAATATTATTCAAAATCGTAAAACTGTCATAAAAAGTCGCTGCCCACTATCGCTGAAACTACCGATACTGTTGATACTCTTTTATTTCCGAGATAGTTCTGCTGCTGCCGCTAAACTGCTGTCGCTGCCTGTCGCTATTGCTACCTTTGCTGCTGTTGCTAATGCTCTTGTTGTTGCTGCTGCTGTTGTCGCTTATGCTCTTGCTGCTGTTGTGTGCTACTGCCGCTGCTGTTTTGGTGACGCTGACCATCGCCAAAGCTTCCTGCTCTCCCTCTATCTCTTATATATATATACCTAATACATATATATATATATATATATATATATATATATATAACACATAATATATATACTATAATTTGTATATAACTACAACTAATAAATATACACACCCACATACTCCTCTCATACATATATATGCACATAATAACTACATAGTAATATACACATACATAGTAACATATGTATAACAACACACAAACATATACGTATATATAATCATACACAATATATAACATACATCATATAAATATAAATATAAACACATATAAATATCTACTTAAAATATACACATATATACATATTACAATATATATGCATATACTACACTATTAAATCGCTCTTACATATATAGAATAATAGCTACATACAATATACATAAATAGATACATAGATCTAAGACACAAATAATACATAAATATAAATAAACCATAATATACATATATATATATTTATAATTATACCTCACCATGAATAAGAACATAAGAGAATAGATCTACAATTACATTGAACATCTCATGAAAAGTATCACCCCGTATCGCTCTAGATCTAGGATACGCATACGACACGAGTCCACCACACATCCAAACGTACCCCGAAGGACACGAGCAAGTCTAAAATATTATATATAAACAATACGAAGAGTTAAAAATAAATCTACGTATCCATGTCAAAATGTGACATGCTCAAAGTTCCGTGTCGGAGGAAATACCCCCAAATTAACACGTATCACCAAATTATTGGGATACGACCACATGTACACAATTGTGGACACGACACTAGCCCCAAACACACAAGCACATTCCAAAATAATCTATAGGACCAATTGACACACACAACAATTGTCAATCTCAAAATTCCCCTAAAATTGACACAAAAAACACCATAACTTTCTCAATAGGCCTCCTATGAACACAAAACTAAATCCTATGGGTAGCCTATGCATATGGGTTGATTTCTCATGGTTACATATCAGATTTAGAACCTAAATTAAGGGAAAAAATTGAATTATACCTATTGGGAGATGGATTCCCAATACAACCTCCAAATATGATAAAATTGGGACCTCTCATGAAGAAATAATTAAGGAGGGAAGCTTCTAGTCTAATGGTTTAATTAAATTAATCCTCCTCCTAAACAATAGGCTTTCTAAATGGGTTAAAATTTATCAATTAATACATGTTGGTCCATGAGCCTAAATTAAACTAGTTAGGTCCACTAATATAAGTCCAAAATAAATAACTAACATTTAGCAATAATTAAATAATACAACAAATAATTATTTATCTTGCACAATATTTAATTAAATATGAAATTACTAAAATATACTTTCCTAGAAAATATGGTAGTAACACCTACTGGTTCCTCCTCCTCGACAGTCAAGGCAAAATCTCACCCCTGTTGATGGGTACCTCTCTGTTGCTGGTGCTGTCACCACCCGCACCCGGATATTCGGGCACGAGTACGTGGGTACGTCCAGCCTACGCCGCAGCATCGACGGTAGAACGTAGTCTGGGTCATTTCTAACTATCTAACATCTCAACAATATAATATAGTACCTGTCAATTATCTCAACTCCAAACGGAGGAGCAATATGGTATCACAAGTATAACTAATCTCAATCATAAAATAAATTAAGGAAGATAAAGCACGAATGGAAAGCGAAGGAAAGAATAAAGATACAATCTGCAATCTGAAATAATAATACAAACTGTGAATCTCAATAATAGAATAGTCTAATATAATCTATCACAATAAATAGACCTCCTCGGGCTCTGCAACTAAGTTCTTCTGGTCTACAAGAGTATCCTCTAAAGGTACGCCATCATGCGGCCCATCCCTATAAGCCAATCATCTGGAAAAATATATCCAGTCAGGATTGAAGCGAAGTACACCTCTGCTAGAATTTTTAATTAATTAACAAAGACTATAAACTGTTATAGTAAGTAATACATGATAAGCAAGGAAAAGAAATGAATCAGAGAATAACATACAGTCACAGTTAATTTAAGAAGCAAGAAAGTTAAGGATGGTAAATGAAGAAATTCTGTAAATAAATCTGTAAATAGATGAGAAATAAACTAGATAAATAAGATGTGTGTCCAATAAGTATCATGTGAATCCAGCAAGAAAGCACTAAGTAGTGTGTTTTGAAATACCGCTTTCGACATGTAAACGGCTATGGGTAAGTATGGCTTACCGCACACTTGGTATGCAGCTGCTATCATTCTAGATTAGACAAGAGGAGGTGATTCCAGTTTTTGGGAATGTTTACATGTCTAGTAGAGTATTTTCCTGCCCTGACTAGTATAAATAAATCCAATCCTGACATGCAAATCAAATATGAGTTTAGCCATATACAATAGTTGATTCTAGTAGGTGAGTCTTGATGTGATGCCAGTAATGAGTCCTGAAGTACAAGCCAGACAAGTATAATGTACGTGTCACAAGAAAATAAATCCATGCAATACTAATCCGTGTATCCAAGTGTCGAGAAACCAGGTAAAATAATACTATAAAACAGAATCATAAAAATTATCTAATGGAAACTATCAGAGAATATACTCGCCTGAAGTCCTTAGCAAGGTGTGTCTCCCGATGCCCAAGCTGGTGTCACACAACCTATATATGGTATGTTGCATCAATACAAGGTTCAAGAATAAAAATAATTAAGTTGATGTAATTCTAGGTCAATAAGCCATTTCTAGGTTAAACTGATAAAATCTAGGTTGCAAGAGTCTAACACTAAGTCACTAAGTCGATACACTATGAAACTAATCTATACAAACTAAACTAAGATACTACATGACACTCAAAAAGACGTATCCTAAGATATGCAAGTTCGTTTATATGAAAATAGTGTTTTAGATATATATATACAAGTCAATAACTATAATACTATTACAAAACAAATAAAATATGATACCTTGGCCTTGCACCAATGCGTATCGCACCTATCTCGATACCCAACTCAATACCTTGGGTATCGACCCAATACCTTGATATCCCGAGGTAATCCAAAACCCAAGATATAACTAATACCAGTAGATATATAAAATCCCAAACTAATACTAGCTATAACTAACACTAATATATATATATCTCAATATAGCATAGAACTTACTATAATACTAACCTACATAGATATGTATAGCTAATATAACTAACTATCAAAATACATTACCTATTAGTATATAAGACTAACTATCAATCATAACATATATATACTAGTTTACATATCTAAGTATCTATATAATCAAACATATCTAACTTAACTAACTACTATAGTAACCAACTAGACTAAACCAACCCATTACCGAATAACTTGAGTATCCCTCAATACCATGACATTACCTTGGTATCCCAAGGTAATTCAAATCCAAATACATATAGCTAATATATATAGCTAACCCCCATATACTAAACTATAGTAACATAACTAAACTATTAAAACTATTAACTACTAACATATAATACATACCAATACATAGATACATATACCTACATAATAACTTACTACATACCTAACAAGAATATATATATATATATATATATATATATATATATATATATATATATATAGACTAATAGGTATATAACTAACTAAACATACGAACTGCACAGCTGTGCACTGCACGCTGCACCGTGCGCAGCTGCGCTGCACCACAACTGCAGCTGCGACGCAACTACTACTGCTGCTTCGCGCTGCACCGTGTTGTGCCGCAACCGCATGCTGCTGTGCCGCAACATCTGCTGCATCGCAACTGCTGCTGCTGCGTACTGCACCGCTCTGTGCCGCAACCGCACGCTGCTGCGCCACAACGCTCGCCCCTCTAACACGCACACACCCACAACATAAACTCTCAACATATAGCATGTACACACATACATACATATACCCCCTATTTATATATATATACACCTATAAATGCATATCCATCTATATATATATACACACAAACACATATAAATATATATATTTACACTCACACATAAACACAAATACTTGTACACTCATATATTCAACTATATATATATCAATCTACATATGAATATATATATACCCTTACACATATACTCACAAACACTCACATGCATATACACATATAAACACTAATACACATACCTCTATGTACGTTACTCTATACATATATATACATAAAGATATACACATATACACTAACACACACAACACTACACGTCTATGTATATATAAATTCCTCTCACAACTATATATATATAGATATATATAATCACACACATATAAATAACTAGATATATATATCTATATATCTATCCACACATATATATAAACGCATATATATAAACCAACACTTATATATATATATATATATATATATATATATATATATATACACACACACAAGGACACTTAATCATATACACTATTATATACATATATACATTACATAAATATTATATAGATATATAAATACACATGCACAAATAGGAAAGAGAACAATAAACCAAACACGTGGAGTGCACCGCACCCGTATCACACTAATTCTATGATACGCTTGCGATACGGCTCCAACACACAACCAAACGCATCCCGGAGGACAAAAGCAAGTCTAAAATACTAATTATGAAATATACAAACCATAATTAGATCCACTACATGTCCGTGTCAAGAATTAATGTTCACCACTCCCCGTGTCGGAGGAAACCCCCAAAATCAACCTGTTTCGTCAAATTGACGAGATATGGCCTACATGTATCCAATTATAAATACAACACTAGTCACAAATAAGCAGTCATATGTCAATTTTATCTATTAGACTATATGACAAATACTACATGTGCCAATCTTGGAATTCTTTCAAAATTGGCACCAAATTGCACATAACTTCCACCATAGGTCTCCTATGAACCTAAAACCAATTCCTATGGGTAGCCTATGCATGTGGATTAGTTTTTTATAGTTAAATATCAGATTCAGAACCTAATAAAAGGAGAAAAAAATAAAATGTACCTATTGGGAGATGGATTCCTAATAAGAAAATCTCTAAAATTGGAAAGTAGCTCCTCCTTTTAGATCTTGGCCTCCTCCTTCTTGATTCTTGATTCTTGATTCCTTCTTGTAGATCCTTGTTGTAGTAGCATCTATTGAGAATATGGACTGAATTTAGGTGAAAATTTGGTGAGGAATGGTGAGGGAATGAAGAAATAAGGAAAGGAGAAAAATGTAGATCTAAATGGAATGAACAAAATAAAATAAGAGACACTCTCCCTTCTCCTCTAATGGCTGGTCATAAACCCTCTCCCAAGCAATATAAAATATCCAAAATACCCTTTGGGGCCCCTCATAAAGAAATAATTAAGCGAAAAGATTATAGTCTAATGGTTTCACTAATTAATTCATCCTCTTAATGAATGGGTCTAAACTTGGGTCCATTATAAACTAACATATAAATGTTGGGTTCATTCATCTAACTAAACTAATTAGGTCCACTACACAAGTCCAAAAAAATACTACATCTAATCAAATAATAAATAATATAATAAATAATTAATCATGCATGCACACTATTTAAATACAACACAATTATCCTAAAATTTAAATACCCGTGTCAATTACCAAACTACCCTTAATTGGAAATATGATAGTGACAATTCTACCCATGTTAGAAAAAAAAATTCCTCGAAATTAAAGAAGATCGTAACTCCCTTTAGGTCAACCCCAGTCTAAACTAAACATACAACATCCAATTTAAAAGAAATCACTAAGTATGGTCTCTGTCCATCATAGTTTTTGCAGTCTCCGTCAGGGTATACTAGCTACACAATAACACACAAGAAGTCTATAAGGTACTAACAAAATATGCAAACAACAAGTGTGAAGGAAATAAACAGAATAAGATAAACAAGCTAACTTATCACCTGAAGTGCCGTCCTCTCCGACTGTCATTATAAATGCCCCGTCCTGCTGGGGTGTCTCTCTATGTCGGTGTGGGGCATGATGTTGTGCCACAGGTGGTCTAACTCCTTCTTTTTGACCCCGTGCTCTACCAAATGGGGGTATTGTAGGGCAATCCCTCATCTGGTGTGTTGTGGATCCAGAAAATAGGCACACCTTCAGCCTCCTCCTACAGATATCCCAAGTGTGTCTTGACCTCCTGTAGTAGGCACAAGTAGGCACTGGCTGAATCTGCCTCTGGGGCTGTTGCTGAAGTGGAGCACGAACCGACGCCTGAACTTGCTGCTCCTGGATATGGGGACGCTTAGCTGGTCCCGCACCGCTACTAGCACTACCCGAAATATCTCTACCTCTCTTAGACTTGAGATCCAAGTCATCCTCCACTCTTTGTGCATCTATCAGGATCTCCTTAAAAGTAGCTGTACGGTGCCCCTTAGTGAGTGATTTGATCTCCCTAATCAAACCCTTCCTAAATTTTCTAGCCTTCCCTTAGGGATTATGTCCCTCTACAAATCTGCTCAATCTGTAAAACTTTACAGCGTACTCGTCCACTGTCATACTCCCTTGGACAAGGTCGAGGAACTGGATCTATAAGACACCCAGAGCCACATCCGGAAAGAACTTCTCCTTGAAAAGCACTTTAAAAGCTTCCCAAGTTAATCCTACCGCTGTGATCCTTGGGTCTGTCCTGAACTATGTCAATGCTATATCGAACATCTAGCTGCCTGCTGCCTCCACTCGTACACCCTCCAAAATCTGTGTCATTCACAGGTTCCTCTCCACGTCCTCGATCCAATCATCGGCATATAAGATCCCTTCCATGCCTTTGAAGTCTTTCAGACCCATTCTCTTGAAGTCTATGATAGTCCCCGGCCTCAGTTGCTGAGGAATAAACTGAGGTGGTGCCATCTGTGGCTGGACCGTAGTAGCTCTCTCAACTACTGCAAGTACGATCTGGTGAGCATTCTCCATGCTCTATCGCAGGACCTCAGACTGTTGCTGCTGTGCCTCTATCATCTGCTGGAAGAGCGCGAACATCTGCGTCTGATCAACTACAGGTGGTGGAGGTAGAAGATCCTCGAAAACTGTCTGCCCTGTCCTCGGTACTGGAGGTGTAGCACCTCCGAAAGCTTCTGCCGATACGCCCACCTGGACCGGTGAAGCTGATCTCCTAAATATAGGTACTGGACCATCGTCTGACGGTGCAGCCCTCAAGGGTGATGAAGTGACTGATCGTACTATCGTGGCACCTGATCGCTGGGAACGCGTCTTCGGCGGCATCCTGAAGATAGATACGGAATCAATATTGAATATGATACGATATCATCAAATAAGGACAGAACTTTATTCAAAGTAAATTAATATTCCATAGATAAGGATTTGTAAAACAACTTTTAGAATTTTCTAGTTGTGATTGAGTAAACTCTCAGCCTAAATCATATTTCCTAAAATAGGCTCGAAGCAGTACTCTAGACGAGCATAACTACGAAAATGCACTAATTGTGAATCGAGACCTGCCTGGGCTACCACTAAAAATGTGTTACGATCCGTACCCGGATATTCGGGCACGAGTACGTGGGTACGTCCAGGCTACGTCGCAGCATCGGCGGTAAAACGTTGTCTCGGTAATTTCTAACTATCTAACATCTCAATAATATAATATGATACCTGTCAATCATCTTAACTCCAAACGAAGGAGCAATATGGTATCTCACAAGTATAACTAATATCAATCACAAAAAAAACTAAGGAAGATAAAGCACGAATAGAAAGTGAAGGAAAGAATAAAGATACAATCCACAATCTGAAATAATAATACAAACTGTGAATCTCAATAATAGAATAGTCTAACATAATCTATCATAATAAACTAGACCTCATCGGGCTCTACAACTAAGTCCTCCTAGTATACAAGAGTATCCTCTAAAGGTACGCCGTCCTACGGCCCATAGAATGTGGGATACTGCCCTATAAGCCAATCATCTGGAAAAATATATCCAGTCAGGATTGGAGCGAAGTACACCTCTACTAGCAATTCTAATTAATTGACAAAGACTATAAACAGTTATAGTAAGTAATATAAGATAAGCAAGGAAAAGAAATAAATCAGAGAATAACATACAATCACAGTTAATTTAAAAAGCAAGAAAGTTAAGCATGGTGAATCAAGAAATGTTATAAATAAAATCGTGAATAGATGAGAAAGCACTAACTAGTGTGTTTTGAAATACCATTTTCGATATGTAAATAGCAAGGGGTAAGTACGGCTGACCGCACACTTGGTGTGCGGCTGCTATCATTCCAGATTAGACCAGAGGAGGTAATTCCAGTTTTAGGGAATGTTTACATGTCTACTCGAGTATTTTCCTGCCTTGACTAGTATAAATGAATCCAATCCCGACACGAAATCAAATATGAATCCAGCCAGATACAATAGGTGATTCCAGTAGGTGTGTCCTGATGTGATGCCAGTAATGAGTCATGAAGTAGGGGCCAGACAACTATAATGTACGTGTCACAAGAAAATAAATCCATGCAATACTAATCCGTGTATCCAAATATCGAGAAACTAGGTAAAATAATACTATAAAACAGAATCATAAAAATTATCAAATAATAGAAACTATCAGAGAATATACTCGCCTGAAGTCCTGAGCAAGGTGTGTCTCTCGATGCCTATTCTGGTGTCACACAACCTATATATGATATATTGCATCAATACAAGTTTCAAGAATAAAAATAAATTAAGTTGATGCAATTCTAGGTCAATAAGTCATTTCTAGGTTAAACCAATGACATCTAGGTTGCAAGAGTCTAACACTAAGTCACTAAGTCGATACACTATAAAACTAATCTATACAAGCTAAACTAAGATACTACAAGACACTCAAAAAGTCGTATCCTAAGATACACAAGTTCGTTTATATAAAAACAATATTTTAGATATATATACAAGACAATAACTATAATACTATAACAAAACAAATAAAATAGGATACCTTGGCCTTGCACCAATGCGTATCGCACCTATCTCGATACCTAACTCAATACCTTGGGTATCGACCCAATACCTTGGTATCCCGAGGTAATCCAAAACCCAACATAAAACTAATACCAATAGATATATAAAACCCCAAACTAATACTAGCTATAACTAAAAAACCTTAACTAGATCAACTAACTATATTGAGTATACTAGCTAATAATTTACTATATAAAACTTACCTTAACTATAAACTAATAGTTATCCTACCTTTCATAATACTTAACTCCTATACACTTGGTATCATACACAAAAGTTGATACTCAACCTTACTACACTTGATCACATATTACATTAGTACTCCCACACATTCCTTATCTCTTGGATACCCCTCCTATTGAGTACTGTAACTACTACTATATACTGCTTACTACTGCTTCTCACTGCTGCTTACTACATTGGGTGCTTCTTATTGCTGCTGCTGCTTCTTATTGATGCTTACTGGTGCTGCTGCTTCTTATTGCTGCTGCCGCAGCTTATTGCAACTTACTGCTGCTGTTGCTTCTTATTGGTGTTGCTGTCGCTGCTTATTGCTGCTGCTACTGCTTATTGCTGCTACTGTTGCTTCTTGCTTAGCCGATACCTCCCCCTAGCACACATACACACACCTATACACATACACTCACTTATATATATATATATATATATATATATATATATATATATATATATATATATATATATATATATATATATATATATATATATATGCTTATACATAACAATACTAATGGTGCACATGAACTTTCCTACTCTCCAATGACCACCAACACATCACAAATAAAATAAAAACATAGCTATATATATATATAACAACTATAAATATAATACTCTAATAGTGATAACCAAGGTAAATTTAATTAGAAAGTAAAGTATCAAACACGTGGAGAGCACCGCACCCGTATCATACTCAATCTATGATATGCTTGCGATACGGCTCTACCACACCACCAAATGTATTCCAAAGGACACGAACAAGTTTAGAATCATAATTAGAAGCAACACGAAGTGTTAACTACTCATCTACGTGTCCGTGTCAAAATGTGACATGCTCAAAATCCCGTATCGGAAAAAAATCCCCAAATCAACCCGTATCGCCAAATTGTCGTGATACGGCCTACATGTATCCAAATTTGGACATGACACTAATCACACACAACCAAACACATGTCAATTTGGTCTAATTGACCTATTAACAAACACAAGATGTGACAATCTCAGAATTTTTCCAAAATTGACACAAAATACCACCTAACTTCCTCCATAGTACATGGGAGGGTTCCTAAAGATTAAATTATATATTTAGAGTCTAATTAGAGAGAAAAAAAACTAAATTATACCTATTTGGAGATGGATTCCCAATACAAGTCTCAAATTGAGTGTCAAGAGCCTTCAACTTGTGCTCCTTCCTCCACCTTATAGATCATTACCTTCTCCTTGTTCCAATAGCCTCTAATGGTGAGTAGAGAAGAAATTGGAAAGAAATATGGGTAGGGATTGGTGTAGAGATGAAGGAATTTGGAAGAGAAAAATTCTAGATCTAGAATTGTAATAAATGAACGAAGTGATAGAGTCTCTCTCCTCCCCTATGTGGCCGACCTTGCCGCCTACTCTAAGTCACTATGAAAAGTCCACAATATCTCTTGGGGCTTGTCATAAAGAATTTAATTAAGGAAGGAAGATTCTATTCCAATTGGTTAACTAATTAATTTATCCTCCTAATAAAACTAATTAATTCATCCTTTTAATGAATGGGCATGCTATTGGGCTCAAATCTAACAAGAATTAAATGGTCCATGAATCTAATATAATCGAGTTAGGTCCACTAACACAAGTCTATAATTAAATCTAACATCTAACAATAAATAAATAATACAATAAATAAATATTCAACATGCATAATATTTAATTAATTATAAAATGAAAGAAATATTCTTTCCTAGAAAATATGGTAGTGACAAGTCTACCCCCCTTAAAATAATTTCGTCCTCGAAATTCAATGACGAAACTAGCCCTAAAAAATAAAACAGAACCGAATCAGGAAAGAACATACCTCAAGGTACAAACAAATATGGGTAACGTTCTCATATTTCATCCTCCCGCTCCCAGGTAGACTCACCTAGAGAGTGATGCCTTCATGCGACGTGTACCAAGGGAATGGTCTGGTTCCTCAGCACCTTCTTTCTCCGATCTAAAATATCAACTGGCTGCTCTAGATAGCTAAGAGTAGGGCCCACATCTATCTCTGAGTGATCTAATACATGACTAGGATCCGCCACTGTCACGATCCACACCCGAAATTTGGGCATGAGTCGTGGGTTCGTCCAGCCTACGCCGCAGCATCGGCGGTATAACGCTATCTAGGTCATAATAAATACTAAACAATACTCACAACCTGTCAATGATATCAACTCCATAATGAGGACAATATATATCTCACAATAGCTCATAATGTAAACTCAATCACAACAACTATAAGAGTATAAAGGCATGATAAAAGATAAGAAGAATGACATAGTTAAACACCATATCTCAAATAAAGATAAACCGCAGTATAGTTGTCTATCATAAAGTCTCCACAAGTCCAACATAAACTAAGAATAAGTCTAAACATAAACTGAAATAAACCTCAATAAGACTCAGATGCATAAGGTAAATGTTGTCTAGATAACTGCATGTAATATCTCCTCTAAAGGAATAGCCTCCTCTAAGATCTCTAGTGTATAGTCTGCATCTATACCTGGTCCGTAGTGTGTGGGACAGAAGTCCTCAAGATCCTCTGGAAAAAATATCCAGTCAGGATTGGAGCGAAGTACAAGCACTAACATCAGTTCAACATATATTGACAAAAACTATAACACAGTGTAAAGAAATACAAGATAGATATGAATACTGGCAATAAAAAATATTAGAACAAAGAAGTACTGAAATAAAGGAATACTGGAGCATATGATTATCAATGTACATCTAGCAATGAATAGAAATACAGTGCATGCTAGAACAATGAACTAGAATATAAATGAGTACTAGAACAATAACTAGAACATGGAGAGATGCTAGATCAATATACTAGAAATACATGTTAAGAATATCTATCTAAGTGTGTGAAACATTAGCATATCATGTGATCGGCTTGGGATGGATCAGGCTTGTAACATATGATTAGCTATGATTCATGTAAGGTCAGGCTAACAATCCGGATAGCTATGATGCGAGCAATAGTCAGGCTAATCACATGTAATAGGCTATGAGGCATGTAATGGTCAGGCTGCACCGACGTGAGGTATGGGTGAGCTATGATGCATGTAAATTTGGGTATGATCACATAATCTACTAATATTTCCCTATTTTCCCCAGCTAGCACGATGGATTCCAAATCAAGACTCCTTGTGACAGGTCTCGATGATGCCAACTCGTGTAAACAACGGTGTCAGAATCATGTATGCTATACAACTAGAATTATAGAGATAATCAACATAATAAAAACTGTCAGAGAATGTACTCGCCTGTGGTCCTTAGCTGGCAATACCAATGTCCTATTTTTGGGATCTCGTCTGAATGATCCAACAGTCCTATAGACATATCATATAATACAATATTGCATCAAATATTACACTAAAATACACAATCAAAACACAATAAACTCAGAGACTATGCTAGGGGGGTGACACTTGTCATCTACAAGGTCAAATGTGCGTCTAGTTGTACGGTGTCACGCCTGTTATTGCTGTGCATAACCGACAGTCAATTAATACGGGTCTTGCCAGTACGTCGGTGTACATATGGCAGTTTGCTAACATATTACATGGTCACAGGTCAATGTAACTACGGAATATCCGTAATTATACTCGGATCACCTAGTACATATATAATTATACATATTATTAACTAGCATATAACATTAATACTTATAATATATATATATATATATATATATATATATATATATATATATATATATATATATATATATATATATGTATACCAATTAATTACATATATAATATATATATGTATATACACTAATTGAATTCATACTGCATATATATATGTATACATATATATACCAATTATATACATGTCAAGCATATACTAATAGAATACATATATAAAACATATACATATGTATATATATACTAATTGAGTTCACATACTATATATATATATATATATATATATATATATATATATATATATATATATATATATATATATATATATGTATATATATATACCACTTATATATTAAACACATACTAAATACATATACTAATACATACACTAAGTACATACACCCATATACCAACATACAATATGCGTATACCAAATCATAACTAAAATTATGCATGTATACTAGTAAAGAATACGCGTATGCGCGTACATATACATGTACGCAAGAGGGAGAACTTGAACCTGTGTACGCGGGACGAGGCGTTCAAGTCGCGGTCGTCGACAGGGTGCTCGTTCAGTCGAGCGGGTCGAACTCCGGGGATCAGCGGGTTGGCAACGGGGTGCAGCTCGGGTTCACGGCGGTCAGCGGGTCTCCGGTCGTGCAGTGGGAGAGGGGTGGCAGCAGGTTTCCGGCAGTCGGCAGGCGGGTTCGATGTCGACGTAGACTTCAGCAGGTTTTGGCAGGGTCGATGAGGGGACTTCAGCGACTTCTCCGGTCGAGTACAGGCAGTGCAGCTGCTCTGTGCAGATGCCGGGTTAGGTAGCGGCCTCTGATTGACGAGGAGAAGGAAGGAGAGGCAGGGTCGACGGTCGTGATCCGGTCGACGTGGTGGCTCGACGAGGTTCAGCGGTGCTCGGGGTCGGTTCCGGTTGAGTGGGTCGGTTGAAGGAGAGGCGGGTCTCCTCCGATCTAGGCGGAGATGGTGAGACGGAGGGTTGTCGTGTGGAGGAGTCTCCGGTCGTGGGTTGAAGGGAAGGGATGGCGAACAGGGATGGTTGGGGGAGAAACGGCTGTAGCTATAGGTTTATAGGAAAAGAAAAAGAAAAGTAAAGAAGGATATTTATATATGAGTATGGTATTATGTTGACCTAGAATTAGGGCTTGGTCAAACCCTTGGGAAAAGGGCTTGACATGGAGATATTTCAAGGGCTAGGATTCAAATAGATTAAAAATGGATGGCTATGATTGCATTTGGTTCAAAGTTTGGAGGGCCATGGTTTAAGAAGGTTGATGTTGAATTACACACTCCCAAAAATTATGGAAAAATTTACATGAAGGAGAAGTAGGTTTATTCACGAGTTGCGTCCAACGGGGTGGACGCCTCAATGCACTTTTGCATAAAAGTGCCCAACAATTAGAAAAATACACAAAGTTAGGTTTATGGTTTAATTTTATTAAAAATAAATATAATAGGTGTTCTAAAATAAATTAGAAGTACATGGAACTAAAATTAAGTGGTACACAAGTATCATGAATGAAGTAGACTCAAAATAAAATATTACCCTAATTTGGGTTGCTCAAAATGGGTCCAGATTGTATCTCCAATTTCGATTGGAACGCACAAGGATACAAAGTTGGATTTATATTGAATTAAATATAGTCGTTTACAACGAATGTTGTGTGACTAAAATGAAGCACATCATGGCATAGTTATGAGTCACACAAAGATCAAAATAGAAGTCTGGCACGTCTAGGACAAGAGTGTAAAATAAGATGGAAAGGCAGTGACTAGTGTAGCGTTCTAATTATCGAAGCAACGGTAAAGTGCAACATTTAAATAAAATTACCGTAATTCAAAATAACTAATTATCATGCAATCATTTACACATTAAATTATGAAAAGACGAAAATACCCCTATTCTGAAATGTGGTAGTGACAAGTCTACCCTCCTTAAAAGAATTTCGTCCTCGAATTTAAAAATAAACTGGCACAAGAACAAATAATCAAACAAAGAATTATACCTCAAGTCTCGAAGAGATACGGATACTGCTCGCGTATTTTGTCCTCTTTCCCAGGTTGACTCGCCTGGAGAGTGATGTCTCCATGCAACTCGAACCAAGGGAATAGTCTGGTTCCGCAATACCTTATTTCTACGATCCAAGATCTCAACGGGTTGTTCAGGATAGCTGAGCGTCGGTCCAACCTTGATCTCCGAGTGAACTAGTATGTGACTAGGATCTGCCACGTATCGTCTCAGCTGCGACACATGAAAAATGTCATGCACTCCATCTAGAGCAGGCGACAAGTCCAGTCACTAGGATACTGCACCGACCCTTGCAAGAATACTGAAAGGTTTTATGTATCGTGGACTAAGCTTTTCACGTCTACCAAAACAAATCGTGCCCCATGTTGGAGAAATCCGTAGGAACACCAAATTACCAACCTAGAACAAACAGTCTTAACACGTAATCTAAAATAAAACAATCACAAACCAAATAATAAATCCTATACCTGAAACTCTAGGGATCTACAGTGGCTATCGGCCCAATGTCGCTGTCTGTCCTACGCCACTCGCAGTCTGTCTCTGATGAGTTTTACCTTTTCTGCTGCATCCATGACCATTTTTGGTCCTAACAAAGCTCTCTCTCCAATATCATCCCAAGATAACAATGTATGATACCTTCGTCCATATAAAGCCTCGAATGGTGATATCTTAATGCTGGCCTAGTAGCTGTTATTGTAAGCAAACTCTACTAGGTGTAGATGATCCTCCCAAGAACCTCTGAGATCCAAAATACAAGTGCGTAGCATATCTTCAAGAGTCTGAATAGTCCTTTTAGGCTGCCCGTCTGTTTGGGGGTGATACGCGGTACTGAACTAGAGCTGAGTGCATAAGCTAGCCTGCAGACTCCTCCAGAAGTAGGAAGTGAAACGACTATCCTGATCTAAGACAATACTAAAAGGAACTCCATGTAATCTGATAATCTGCCGTACGTACATCTCTGCTAGCTTCTCTGTCGATGTACCCACTTTGAAAGGTAAGAAGTGGGCTGATTTGGTCAACCTATCCACGATGACCCAAATCGCGTCATTTCCTCCTAGTGAACGTGGAAGCTCTGAAACAAAGTCCATATTCACATGCTTCCACTTCCATTTTGGAATAGGTAAATATTTCTCTCTTCTCTTTTCATTTGGAAACTAGATCTAAAATTTTTCGCAACCAAATTCATTCATTACCACTTCATTTTCCTAATAAATTTTATTCCAATTCCTTTCCAAATCACCATTGGAGACTAGTGGAGCAAGGATCTAGAAGGAGGAAGCAAGGATCTACAAAGAGGAGCAAGAATCTTCAAGTTGGAGGCCAATTTCATTATTTTTGGAGGTTGTATTGGGAATCAATCACCCAATAGGTACAATTCAGTTTTTTTCCTTAATTTAGATTCTAAATATGAGATTTAACGATGAGAAATTAACCCATATGCATAGGCTACCGGTACGATTTGGTTTTGTGTTCATAGGAGGCCTATTGTGAAAGTTATGGTACTTTTTATGTCAATTTTGGGAGAATTTCGAGATTGACAATTGTTGTGTATGTCAATTGGTCTGATAGATTATTTTGGCATGTGCTTGTGTGTTTGGGGCTAGTGTCGTATACACAATTGGTTACGTGTAGGTCGTATCCCAATAATTTGGTGATACGTGTTGATTTTGGGGTTTTTTCTTCGACACGGGACTTTGAGCATGTCATATTTTGACACGGACACGTAGATTTGTATTTGACTCTTCATATTGTTCATAAATAATATATATGACTTACTCGTGTCCTTCAGGGTATGTTTGGATATGTGGTGGACTTGTGTCGCATGCGTATCCTAGATCTAGTGGGATAAGGGGTGATACGTTCCATGTGTTTGTGCAATTTTGTCACGACCCGCACCCGGTTTAGGGGCACGAGTGCGTGGGTACGTCCAGCCTACGCCGCAGCATCGGCGGTAGAACGCTGTCTAGGTCAAGTACTATCTAAATAATCTCACACTAGTATCCAACTCCATAAGGAGACACGGATAACACTAATAAATCTAGAAATACTCAATCACAACTACAGCACGATAGGAAATGAAGAAATAAAAGAATACAGCACAAGTCTAATGATAACATAACATACCTGAAATCCTTAACTTCCAATCCCCAAGTGTCAGAGACCAGTCTACTAATGTCACAGTCTGGAAAAATATTTTCCAGTCAGGAAGGAGCAAAGTACATCTCTAAATAGCAGTTCTATATAAATGACATAAACTATGTAGCAGTTCTAGATGGAAACATACCAGATGCATGTATAGGTACGAGAAATGTATAATGAGAGAAGTACTGGAAATACTGTAAGTAAATGCAGGAGAAGAAACAATATGTCCATGGGCAAGAATTCTATGACTAAGTGTGTGAGTACTAGCTTTAACATGTGATCGGCTTAAGAACTTGATCAGGCTGGTTACATGTGATTAGCTATGGTTCATATAAAGTCAGGCTAACCGTTGGTTAGCTATGGTTCATATAAAGTCAGGCTAACCGTTGGTTAGCTATGGTGCATGTAGAGATCAGGCTAATCACACGTAACAGCTATGGTTCATATAAGGGGTCAGGCCGCACCCGACGTGAGATGTGGGGTGAGCTATGGTACATATAAAGTTGGGTATGATCACATATCTACACTAAAGTACTCCCCAAACCCCCGACTGGTATAGTAGATCCAATCATGGTACGCTATGGCACGGGATTCCCTAGGAAGGTAGCAAATCTCCCCGGGAATCAGTGTCTGTACATGCACAAGATAACAAGGAAAACAAGTCTCGTACAAGCTACACCATGAATAAGGAATAACATCTCATGACGAGATCCGTGTATACCAATCCGTGTAACCAATGTGTCGGGAACATGGATATTTACACTAGATACAGTGAACATAGGAGATATCATAAATTAGAAACTAATCAGAGAATGTACTTGCCTTGGGTCCTTAGCTGGTAAAACCAATGTCCTGTTCCAGAGTATCCCCTGGGTAAACCAACAGTCCTATAAACATAACACAAGCAAACCACATTTGCATCAGATGTTACACTAACACAGTCAAAAATACTGGTCTCAGGGCCATGTCAGGCAGGGCACTAGTCAACTAGGTCATCTAGTAGGGACACGTATATAATATACACATATTATTAATACTTACTATATTTATACATGCACCAATTTAAATGTATTTACAATATATATATATATATCTTTTAAATACATATTTGATTTATACTAGTTGAACATTACATATGTATACTCATACATATGCTAAAATACCTTTTAAAATATATATATATATAAATACTAAATTGATTACATATACTAGAAATACGTATTTACGTATATAAATCATTTCGAACTTATTTTGAACAATAACTTCAAATAAAAGTTTATTTATAAGAACTAGAATTTATTTAAAAGCCATCATATATTTTTATATCCATGGAAAAATTGGTCACCAGCCCAATTAAACGAGTAGATCTTATTTTTATTATTGAAACTATAATTTTTAATAATAATATAAAACCCAAGATTTATTATATTTAACATAATCAAAAACCCTTTAATTTAATACGTAAAAATGAACTAATTACATGAAATCACTAAACTAATCATATGAAAATACTAACTAATTAATTAATAGTTACTAACTAATCAATAATTAATTACTGGTTAATAAATTATTAAAACTTAATTACTGAATAATTATAACTAATATAATTAAACTAATTGATTAATTATAACTAATTAAGAATAACCACCCTAATTACATGAAATGTTTATACTAATTACAGACTACTAATTTATTAAGAATTTACTAACTGGTTATTAATTAACAATTTAGATTAACTAAACCAAACTATGTTAATTTACTACTGATTAAGAATTAATTACTAATTAAGAAAATAATTAACTGATAAAATAATTAACCGGTTAATACTAAACTAAGCTAATACATGAAATTACTAACTAATTACATTAATTTACTAGACTAATACATTAATTAAACTAATTATTAATTAATTAAACTAATTATTAATCAATTAAACTAATTATTAATTAACTAATTAACTAAATAATTAATTAACTAATTAACTTAATTAACTAATTAACTTAATTACTAATTAACTTAACCTATTACATATATTACTTAACTACTTAAAATCAGAGAAAGGAAAGGGGAAGAAGAGGCTCACTGCGGGGGTTTTCCGGCGAGGTCGGCCGGCCAGGGTGTCGGCGTCGGCGGAGGAGAAGCTCGCCGGGGCGGTCGGCGTTCGTCTCGGCGCAGCGGCAACTTCGAACTTGGCAGCGGCGGGATCTTGAGGGCAGCGGCGTTCGAGGAGCGGCGGCGACAGCGGATCTGCTCGACGCGGCGGCTGCCGATCATCTCCAGCGGCGTGGAGCTCCGAGCTTGACGCGGCGGAAGGAGCTCGACGACGAGGTGCTCGAGGTGGTGGTTTGCAGGCGGCGGCTTCAACAGATCTGAGGCGGCGGCGGATCTTCTGCGGAGGCGACGGCGGCTCCGGGCGGCTTCGAGGCGGGGCTCGGCTTCAACGGCGGCGCTCAGCGCTCGAGGACGGCTGCGCTTGGATCGAGGGGCGGGCTCGGCGCTCGAGGAGACGGCTCGGCGCTCGAGGACGGCTGCGCTTGGATCGAGGGCGGTTGCAGGCGGCCACCGGCGATCGTCGGAGTTAGGTTAGGGTTAGGTTAGGGTCTGGGCGTGTCAGGGGGTCGTCGGACACGGGGATGGTGCTCTGTGGAGGACGTGTCCGGGGCAGGACACAGGAATCCGATGTACTGTGGGCGTGGGGGTTGTGTCCGGGTGTGTCGGACACGGAAATCTGATTGTAAACTGTAAATCTGGACACAGGAAAAGAAATGGATATGGTGGGACACCCGGGGTCGGACCCGAGGCCATCACGGCTGACACGGATGTTGGACACACGGACACGAGCACACAAAATGGTGGTGATGGCTTGTTGGCTTGGGAATTGTGGAGGCTAGCTAATAATTAGGAGATTAGGGTTTCTAGGGAGATGTGAAAATGAGAACTTAAATAGGGAGAAGGGTGTGGGATAAAGGGTTGCGGGTTGGCCCAATGATGAATGGCCCAGAATTAAATATAAAGAGGCTTTTCATGTGGGAAGAATGGGGCGTGAATGGGAGACGGAAAACGATAAATTAAATAGAAAAGAAATTTAAGAAAAAATGTTTTTAAGAAGCTTTTGATTAGCTACTAATTAAACTCATTTTTCAAAATATTAAGAAGTATGTAATTCATTTATTTACTATCCCCATAAAAATCTATTTTATTTTATCAACTAGTCTTTTAAATAACTATTTAGTCAAAACAATAATTTTATGATTCAAGCCAATGAATATTTGAAACTAGAAATATATATTATTATTTATTTATTTTTGTAATACATCGTCATTTAGGAAAAATGATTTTTATAAAGATTTTTAATTTACCTTCTAAAATCAAGCATCGCTCAAAATCAATTAAAAATTTTCAAGGAGAAATATTTTATAAAACTTGATATTTTAAAATAAATTTAAATCTAATTATTTTGGAAATTGGAAATCGGAGGTTACAAGTCTATCCACCTTAGAAAAATTTCGTCCTCGAAATTTTAGGGATGGCTAGAATAGAAAAATTTTGTTGTACATAATGATGAATATATTATTGAAGAAAATATTTCTATAAGGAAAATATTTACCAAACAGAAGGGAACATGAAGAAAAGAAAAATATGGTTTAAGATAGGAGTAACTTGAAGGAATTATGGCTCGGCCTTGAATCCTCTAGAAGGTTTAGGTTTGGGAAGTAGACACGATCACAAAACAGATAATTGGAATAATGCACGTTACCCTTTCAAAGTAACTAACCAAGGAAGACCCAGTATAATGAATGATATAGACATGAAAGTTATAGCTGAATCGAAAGATACGGTCGACAATTTGATTTAAGAAACTTAAATACATCCTTCAGAATGTAACCAAGAGACATCTAATCGCCTTTCTTAATTTCTAGGAAAAGTAGTCTTACTACCATCTGAAATTCCTTCCTTTTATCCTTGTTCATTTTACTTTTCTCAACCTTGTGATTCATCATTAACTACTTTCTATAAAAGTTTCAAATTCCACAAACTTGTTAGATTAGATCTTCGAATGTCTGAATCAAAATTTATTACATGTCCAAAATCCTTATCATCAAATTCGAGTTTATTTATCTTAACATCAACTATACCTCGATTATTTTCTTCGATTTCAAATGTTACTGTCATGGTCAAGATTTTAATTTAAATCACAACCTCAATATACCATGATCTTACTTTACGACCTTCAATTATATGATCCCATAATCAATTATATTAAAATCTTCTTTACCATGAGCTTCATTTCATTCCATATTTCTTTACCCGTATGTATAATGTCTCCGAATTTTGAACTAATATATATTTTTTCATCCTCTGAATTTATTATCCCAATGTAAAAATTTTTACTACTCCAATCCTCAATATTTTAATTGAATTCCAGTCGTATCATAATCTCCTCAAATTTTTGAGTCAATAACTAAATACAAAATTTACTATCCGATCCTTTTAATTGAAATCCAATCAATGCATATTTATAAAAATCATATCCCAAAAATTTAAATTTTAACACAATCCATCAATCACCTTACTCCTCTAACTCAATTTCAATTGATGCTTATTCCAATCTAACTCCTCATCCCAAGAATTTAATTTGACACTATTCCATTTTACGATTTTATTTCCTGCTTTTCTTTTTCCTCAATACTCAACGATGCGATGCTTCCAGTATCTTCAATGCAACATTCATACTATATAAAATTTCTATCTTGCAATCAAATAGATAAAATGATAATTTCTCGAATTTCTCAAAAAAAAATTTTAATAATCAATTCAATCATATCAAGACTTCCTTAAAATTAATAAATCCTCAAATTTTTGGCTCTGTCAATTTCTTAACTCTCCTTTCAAGTCAATATTTATCCTCGAGTTTCAATCATCCTCAATCTTCGTAAAATTTATGATCCGTCAATTCTTTTATTAACGCCTTAACTCTTTATTTAAATTAATGCTTATCCACAAATTTAATCCTCTTGTCTCTTTTTGTCAGTCATAACCTCGTCATAGATCTTTGCTATGGTCAAACCCAATGATCATGGTTTAAGAAAACTCTACCTACAGCCATGCAATTTAAGAAAATATAGGTCATGTGTCTTGTCATGGTATTTCAGTCTCTGTTAAGGGGGTACTACTAGTTATATTCTAACAAGGAAATCATGCATGTGAACCACAGTACTAGGAAAATCAATCAATCATCGAAAAGCGAAAGAAAAGGAACATTAGGAAGGAAGAAGGATCATGTTAACATATTACTTGTAGTGTCTACTATCTCTAACAAACACTTAACTCTAGCACACTAACAATTTCCTATTCATGTACGCTGGTACCCATACCAACTAATCATATTTTAATATTCATCTCTCTCATCTACAAAAAATTAATCCTCAAAATAATCGTCAAGGTTTAACTTCCCGATCAACTTAAAATAAAATGCATATACCTCCTCATAATTAGATACTTCACATCGAAATAAAATTTAATCACTTCTAAAATCTCTGTAGCCTTAACTATGTTTAGTGAATCAAATTTAAATCCTCAATATTTTAACAACATAAAATCTCAACTCCTTAAAAATTCTGAAAATTTAAAATTCATTTCCACCTTTTTAATTCATATCTCCTCAATATACATATTAGTGCTCACGGTCTCTGATACTCAAGGTGCACTCAGATACCTATATTGTCTAGAACTGTGTACTAAATTTGTACTGCCCGAATCACTTGCACTATTACCTCCAATGATCAAAGTTACCATCAACTGTGTTTTCTTTCATGATTTCAATTTATGTCAATTGGTATATCATCTAATTATCAACACACAGAGTGCTTACTGTTATTAACGTCATCCTTGACTAATCCTCGATATAGAATCATTAGCACTCTTGGTATTTTATCACTAGCTGCATTAATGGATTATCTCATCAAGCTTATTAGACTCATGATCACCTGTATCCTCTATAACACTCATGTCTCTTTACTCTCATGGGTATGTGTATGGTTCCTCATCTCGATGGTTGTATATGTATTTCCTTCAATCCTTTAAAGCCTATTAAACTAATCCGTGATACGCTTCACAACTTCCATTACTAATCCTGATATTTCTCTACTTATGACATCTCATTAAACCCTTTATACATATACATTTCTTTACCTTTAACATTTCCGATATCAATCATCAAATTGGACATCATGCTCCATAAATCCTTAACACAATTCCCGGATACTTAATCGTTTACATAGATCACTCAATTACATAATCATGATTATCCAGGACGGGTAATTGGCTCTGATACTAACTCTGAGAACTATCACTGATACTCTATACTCTCCTTAACTCTTAGTCTCTAATGACCTTATCCTAGAACCATTGTTACAAGGTATATGCTATGGGTTAATTCTAGGTTAAAGCCTACTGCTCACATGCCCAACTAAGAAACACTTACAAATTACTAGCAACACAGTCAATACTAATACAAGACACAAACAAATCACAAGCCACTAATTGCCATGCTTAACAAGAATCCTCAAGGAATAGGAGCTCAAAGACTGAATTGAGGACAGAAGGTATCTTTACTGTTAGTAAAGAAAGAAGTGGTGGAACAAAGTCCTGGAATAACAGAAATAGATAAGTCTTGAGATGATATTTTAAGAACCAATTTAGGATACAACCTGATAATCATACACGTCTGTCTGAAATCATGACACTCAGAATCCTCGCCACGCCAGTAAGCATAGATGCGATAAACGATAGGTTTCGTAACTAAGGTATGCACTCTATAATCATGTCGTCTAGAATCTTCGCCACGCCAACCGGTATGGCTGCGAAAGACTCTAAGCTTCATAACTATAGTATGTACATCCAAGTCAGGTTCCTACGTTCTCGTCACCACAGCTAATATGGCTGCGATAAATTCTAGGTTCCATAACCAAAGTAGACGTTTTACCTTCCTCACTGTCCTCATCAATATATGTCATCAGATGATACCATAAATCCTAGTCCGTAAAAAATTCATCTCAATTTTGAAATCAACTCAACAACGATACCAGGAATTAAAGTTAACAACTGGTCAACAAGAATCAAACTCAACAATGATACCAAGATTTTAATTTAAAAAAAACTGCTCAACAAGAATCAAGTTCAGTAACAACAAGCGAGAGCGGACGGAAACAAGGAAAGATTTAAATTGAAAATAAGATTCTCATGGGGTCATCCCAGGAAATCTTTCAAGAATTTGTGATTGAGTATCCTCTCTCATCCTAGTATCCTATGTCCTATATTTAATAGCAGGTACGCAGTAGTATAACAAGGATGCCACACTACTACGACATCGCACATCTCGCGAAGTCAGACCTGCATGGGCCACCACTAAAACGTGTCACGACCCGCACCCGGTTTAGGGGCACGAGTGCGTGGGTACGTCCAGCCTACGCCGCAGCATCGGCGGTAGAACGCTGTCTAGGTCAAGTACTATCTAAATAATCTCACACTAGTATCCAACTCCATAAGGAGACACGGATAACACTAATAAATCTAGAAATACTCAATCACAACTACAGCACGATAGGAAATGAAGAAATAAAAGAATACAGCACAAGTCTAATGATAACATAACATACCTGAAATCCTTAACTTCCAATCCCCAAGTGTCAGAGACCAGTCTACTAATGTCACAGTCTGGAAAAATATTTTCCAGTCAGGAAGGAGCAAAGTACATCTCTAAATAGCAGTTCTATATAAATGACATAAACTATGTAGCAGTTCTAGATGGAAACATACCAGATGCATGTATAGGTACGAGAAATGTATAATGAGAGAAGTACTGGAAATACTGTAAGTAAATGCAGGAGAAGAAACAATATGTCCATGGGCAAGAATTCTATGACTAAGTGTGTGAGTACTAGCTTTAACATGTGATCGGCTTAGGAACTTGATCAGGCTGGTTACATGTGATTAGCTATGGTTCATATAAAGTCAGGCTAACCGTTGGTTAGCTATGGTTCATATAAAGTCAGGCTAACCGTTGGTTAGCTATGGTGCATGTAGAGATCAGGCTAATCACACGTAACAGCTATGGTTCATATAAGGGGTCAGGCCGCACCCGACGTGAGATGTGGGGTGAGCTATGGTACATATAAAGTTGGGTATGATCACATATCTACACTAAAGTACTCCCCAAACCCCCGACTGGTATAGTAGATCCAATCATGGTACGCTATGGCACGGGATTCCCTAGGAAGGTAGCAAATCTCCCCGGGAATCAGTGTCTGTACATGCACAAGATAACAAGGAAAACAAGTCTCGTACAAGCTACACCATGAATAAGGAATAACATCTCATGACGAGATCCGTGTATACCAATCCGTGTAACCAATGTGTCGGGAACATGGATATTTACACTAGATACAGTGAACATAGGAGATATCATAAATTAGAAACTAATCAGAGAATGTACTTGCCTTGGGTCCTTAGCTGGTAAAACCAATGTCCTGTTCCAGAGTATCCCCTGGGTAAACCAACAGTCCTATAAACATAACACAAGCAAACCATATTTGCATCAGATGTTACACTAACACAGTCAAAAATACTGGTCTCAGGGCCATGTCAGGCAGGGCACTAGTCAACTAGGTCATCTAGTAGGGACACGTATATAATATACACATATTATTAATACTTACTATATTTATACATGCACCAATTTAAATGTATTTACAATATATATATATATATCTTTTAAATACATATTTGATTTATACTAGTTGAACATTACATATGTATACTCATACATATGCTAAAATACCTTTTAAAATATATATATATATAAATACTAAATTGATTACATATACTAGAAATACGTATTTACGTATATAAATCATTTCGAACTTATTTTGAATAATAACTTCAAATAAAAGTTTATTTATAAGAACTAGAATTTATTTAAAAGCCATCATATATTTTTATATCCATGGAAAAATTGGTCACCAGCCCAATTAAACGAGTAGATCTTATTTTTATTATTGAAACTATAATTTTTAATAATAATATAAAACCCAAGATTTATTATATTTAACATAATCAAAAACCCTTTAATTTAATACGTAAAAATGAACTAATTACATGAAATCACTAAACTAATCATATGAAAATACTAACTAATTAATTAATAGTTACTAACTAATCAATAATTAATTACTGGTTAATAAATTATTAAAACTTAATTACAGAATAATTATAACTAATATAATTAAACTAATTGATTAATTATAACTAATTAAGAATAACCACCCTAATTACATGAAATGTTTATACTAATTACAGACTACTAATTTATTAAGAATTTACTAACTGGTTATTAATTAACAATTTAGATTAACTAAACCAAACTATGTTAATTTACTACTGATTAAGAATTAATTACTAATTAAGAAAATAATTAACTGATAAAATAATTAACCGGTTAATACTAAACTAAGCTAATACATGAAATTACTAACTAATTACATTAATTTACTAGACTAATACATTAATTAAACTAATTATTAATTAATTAAACTAATTATTAATCAATTAAACTAATTATTAATTAACTAATTAACTAAATAATTAATTAACTAATTAACTTAATTAACTAATTAACTTAATTACTAATTAACTTAACCTATTACATATATTACTTAACTACTTAAAATCAGAGAAAGGAAAGGGGAAGAAGAGGCTCACTGCGGGGGTTTTCCGGCGAGGTCGGCCGGCCAGGGTGTCGGCGTCGGCGGAGGAGAAGCTCGCCGGGGCGGTCGGCGTTCGTCTCGGCGCAGCGGCAACTTCGAACTTGGCAGCGGCGGGATCTTGAGGGCAGCGGCGTTCGAGGAGCGGCGGCGACAGCGGATCTGCTCGACGCGGCGGCTGCCGATCATCTCCAGCGGCGTGGAGCTCCGAGCTTGACGCGGCGGAAGGAGCTCGACGACGAGGTGCTCGAGGTGGTGGTTTGCAGGCGGCGGCTTCAACAGATCTGAGGCGGCGGCGGATCTTCTGCGGAGGCGACGGCGGCTCCGGGCGGCTTCGAGGCGGGGCTCGGCTTCAACGGCGGCGCTCAGCGCTCGAGGACGGCTGCGCTTGGATCGAGGGGCAGGCTCGGCGCTCGAGGAGACGGCTCGGCGCTCGAGGACGGCTGCGCTTGGATCGAGGGCGGTTGCAGGCGGCCACCGGCGATCGTCGGAGTTAGGTTAGGGTTAGGTTAGGGTCTGGGCGTGTCAGGGGGTCGTCGGACACGGGGATGGTGCTCTGTGGAGGACGTGTCCGGGGCAGGACACAGGAATCCGATGTACTGTGGGCGTGGGGGTTGTGTCCGGGTGTGTCGGACACGGAAATCTGATTGTAAACTGTAAATCTGGACACAGGAAAAGAAATGGATATGGTGGGACACCCGGGGTCGGACCCGAGGCCATCACGGCTGACACGGATGTTGGACACACGGACACGAGCACACAAAATGGTGGTGATGGCTTGTTGGCTTGGGAATTGTGGAGGCTAGCTAATAATTAGGAGATTAGGGTTTCTAGGGAGATGTGAAAATGAGAACTTAAATAGGGAGAAGGGTGTGGGATAAAGGGTTGCGGGTTGGCCCAATGATGAATGGCCCAGAATTAAATATAAAGAGGCTTTTCATGTGGGAAGAATGGGGCGTGAATGGGAGACGGAAAACGATAAATTAAATAGAAAAGAAATTTAAGAAAAAATGTTTTTAAGAAGCTTTTGATTAGCTACTAATTAAACTCATTTTTCAAAATATTAAGAAGTATGTAATTCATTTATTTACTATCCCCATAAAAATCTATTTTATTTTATCAACTAGTCTTTTAAATAACTATTTAGTCAAAACAATAATTTTATGATTCAAGCCAATGAATATTTGAAACTAGAAATATATATTATTATTTATTTATTTTTGTAATACATCGTCATTTAGGAAAAATGATTTTTATAAAGATTTTTAATTTACCTTCTAAAATCAAGCATCGCTCAAAATCAATTAAAAATTTTCAAGGAGAAATATTTTATAAAACTTGATATTTTAAAATAAATTTAAATCTAATTATTTTGGAAATTGGAAATCGGAGGTTACAAATTTAATTGTAGATCTATTTCTCTTATGTTCTTATTCATGGAGAGGTATAATTATATATATATATCTATATATATATATATATATATATATATATATATATATATATATATATATATATATATATTGTTGTGTGTATATTTATGTCTTAGATCTATGTATCTATGTATATACTATATGTGTATATTTTTTATGTACCTATTCTTCTACATGTAAGATATATTTATATATGGTAGTATGTATAGATATATTTATGTTAAATAGATATTTATATACGGTTATGATTATAATTGTATGATGTATGTTATATATTATTGTATGATTATATATATGTATACATATATGTATAGTTATATATATATTACTATGTATGTGTGTATGTTACTATATATTTATTATGTACATATATTTTATAAGTTGTAAGCTATATATATATATATATATATATATATATATATATATATATATATATATATATATATATATATAATTAGATATTGTGTTATATATATACATATGTTACTATATATATGTATGCTATGTCATATGTAGTTACTATGTACGTGTACGTATGGAAGGAGTATGTACGTATGTATATTTATTTGTAAATTAGATACATATGTTTAGTAGATATATTATGTGTAATATATATTATATATATTGGATATATATATATATATAAAGAGAGGGGAAAATAAGGAACAAAGGCAACAGAGCTACAGCGATAGCAGCAGTAGCACAGCAGCAGCAGCGAGAGCATTAGCGACAGCAGTGTCGCCAAAGCAGCAGCAACAACAATAGCATACAGTAGCAACGACAGTGGTTTAGCGACAGCAGCCGGAGTTCGTTGGGATAACAGCAGAGTATCAGCAAGTATCAGCGGTTATAGCGACAGCAGGCAGGGCCTTTAGTAACAGTTCGGCAGTTTTTAATAGATATTAGATAAATTTATATATATATATATATATATATATATATATATATATATATATATATGGTAATTGATATATATGTAAATATGTTCCTAATTTTCTAATTGTGTTTTAGTATACTATATATATAATATTTAGTGTGGCATATATTATTTTAAACGGGTAGTTAGCATAAGTAAGGTATTGGGTATTACCTTGAGATACCAAGGTAAGTACCAAGGTAATTGGGGATACCCAAGGTATTGGGTTTGGGTATCAAAATTATGGTTTAGTGTTGTGATACCAAGTTGGTTCAAAACCAAGGTATCTATTTAATGTTTATAAATTATGATTTTATATAATTAATAATTGTTTGATATTTATATGTGATGATTTACCTATTGATTTACATATCCAGAGATACGGTATCCTAGTATCCTAAGATAGTTTTATGACCTAGACTGTAGTATTTGAACCCAATATCTTTTATTAGACTTATGCAACTTAGAAATAGGTAGTTGACCATAGTTGACCATAGTTTGACTATAGTTGATCATAGTTGACTTAGAGTTGACCTAGTTTGACTTTTGACTTAGAATTGACTTGTTGACCTAGAAGTTGATTAGTTTAACTTATTTTTCTTCCAGAAACTTGTATTGATGTAGTATTCCATATCTAGGTATTTGAGGTACCGTATCAGACATCTGTGAGACTATTCTTTGGACTTCAGGCGAGTACATTCTCTGATAGTTTCTTATTTATGATATCCTCTATGTTCAATGTATCTAGTTTACATATCCATGTTTCTTGAAACTATGATTACACGGATTGGTATATCCGGATCTCGTCATGAGATGTTATTCCTTGGTATTTGGTATATATGGTGCAAGTATCGTATCATTGATTATCTTGTACATGTACAAATATTGATTCTCGGAAAGAGTCGCTATCTTCTTGGGGAATCTCGTGCCATAGCGTACCGTGGTAGGATCTATTATACCAGTCGAGGGTGGGGAGTACTTTAGTGTAGATATGTGATCATACCCTTATTGTATCAAGTATTGTTATTGAATAGTGTTAATCATATACCGCACGTGTGTTTAGCCAGGCCATATATATTGTATCATGTTCCCAAGCCGATCACATGTTAAAGCTAGTACTCACACACTTAGTCATTAGTATTCTTGTTCATTGGCAGGCATATTGTTCATTACAGTATTCATTCCAGTATTTACTTATTGTATATCTCTCGTATCTATTGTGCATCTTGTATATTCACATATATTTACTATTACATAGTTTTTATCATTGATTAGAACTGCTGTTAGAGATGCACACTGCTCCTTTCCTGACTGGATATATTTTTCTCAGATGACACTGAGGAGTGGTACCCTACACATTATGGACCCCAGGATGTTGTGGGCTTAGAGTAAGAGACCCTGGCTCAGGAGAGACTTATCCCGACTGAGATAGATGACATGGGATTAGTACCTTCTTAGTATTTTTTTGTACTGGATTTATCTCCAGCTTATTTGTTAGCATTCTTTTAGACTCATTGATGTATTATTTTAGACTCATGAGTGGTATGTGACTATTTCTATTCTTTATCTGATTCGTGCTCATTTCTATCTTAGATCTGTGATTGAGTATATTATCATTGTTGGTGGTTCATTATATTGCTAGATATATTACCCAGACAACGTTCTACCGCCGATTTTGCGGCGTAGGCTGGCGTTATTTCTGACTTGTATCCTTACATCGGGTGCGGGTCATGACACGTTTTTAGTGGTGGCCCATGTAGGTCCAAGCTTTGCAAGTTATACAATATCGTGGTAGTACGACGATTTAGTTGTACTACTGCGAGCCGGTGAAAGGATATAGGATATAGGCTATAGTCTGAGAATACTCAATCACATCTAGGAAAAATCTTTTGATTCATTCAACTATTCTTCCTTGATATTGATACTTGATCTCTTAAACTGTAATTTCCTTGAGTGTCTTACATCATGTGCCATATTGATCATTTTCTTTCACTTTGTCTCAAGATGTTGCCTAAGACTAGATCGCAGCAGGGGAGAGCAGCTTCTGAGAGGTCTGCGACGTCCCGAGGGCCTGCACTAGTTACTTCTCCGGTGTTTAGAGTATCAGCTGCTTTTGAAGGTCCACCACCTACTCAGAGGACTGTGCCAGCTGTATCTGAGGGGCTTCCTCCTTCACCTCATGTGCCAGCAGAGGCGACACAGATGTTTACAATGTTTCATAAAATTCTCGAGGCACAGAGGGCTCAGTCTGAGGAACATCAGAGGCAAACCGACATTCTACGACAGGGCACCGAGAGTGCTCATCAGCTTGCTCGTACCGTAGTCGAGAGAGGAGTTCTGGTCCAGCAGTAGGTTGTTCCTCAAGTTGCTCAGCTTTGGCCAGGTAACATTCAGGACTTCAAGAACCTGGAGCCTAGGGTCTTCTACGGGACGGAGGGCATTGTCTATGCTAATGATTGGCTCGAGGACATTTAGCTTCTTATGAGGGTGTCCCATCTTTCTGAGGATCTGAAGGTTGAGGTGGTAGGACTTCAACTGTTCGACGTCGCTCGTACTTGGTTCAGGAATGAATTGATTCTTGTTGACGCAGGACAGTCTTGGGAGGTATTCAAGGACCTCTTCAAGAAAAAGTTTTTTGCTCGGGCAGACAGGCTAGACTTGGGGAAGCAGTTTGAGAGTCTCACTCAGGGGAGCATGTCTGTGGAGGAGTATACTACAGAGTTTGACAGGTTGAGATGATTTATAGAGTATCTGGTGAGAGAGCCAGAGGTTCGGGCTATTCGTTTCCGTGAGGGTCTAAACTGGGAAGTAAAGATCCTCATTCCTTCTTTTTATGAGACATACTCAGAGATACTTGCGGAGGCACGCAAAGTTGAGCGAGAGTTAGGTTAGAAGCCCAAGAGAGATCGTGATTCTTTTTTGGGGGCAAACAGCAGTGCAGTATCTACCAAACGTCCTTATTTCTAGTCCAAACCTTTCCCGCAGCCACAACAACACCAGCCTCCAGCTAGGGCACCTTTTCACCTGGCACCACAGCAACAGAGACAGTTACAGCAAGCTTCATGTCACTATTGCAAGAAGCCCGGCCATATCTAGGAAGTTTGCAGGAGGAGGCTAGGAGTTTGTTTGTATTATTGTACTGAAGGGCATCAGTCGAGAGAGTGTCCTCGTCGTGCAGTTCAGGGAGCAGCTTCAGCTCTGAGGGCACAGACGAGACCACCATAGTACAGCCGAGGGGACCGCTTCCGACAAAGCAGCAACGTTTTGTCCAGCATCAGCAGTAGGGAGGTGCACGTCAAGAAGCAGCATTTACTATGACCGTTGAGAAGGACGAACCCACCGGAGATGTCATCGCAGGTTATATTCTTCTTAATTTTATTCCAGCTTTAGCTTTATTTGATAGTGGTGCTTTCTATCATTTTGTATCTATTTCTTTTGCTCTGAAGCATGGTTTGGTAGCTGAGTCTTTGCTTAGGACATGCAAGATCATGATCGGGGGTAGCATTATCCTGGTTAATAAAATTTGCAAGGATCGAAGAGTTACTCTTGGAGGCCGGGAGTTGAGTGCGTGTCTACTTGTAATGCCTCTTTCGAGCTACGATATTATACTCGGGATGGATTGGTTGAGTAGGCACCGTGCTAGCATAGATTGTAGAAGAGGTAGAGTTTTGTTTGGTCTGCCAAGAGAGCCAGAGTTCGAGTTTTCTAGAGGAGCTGCAGAGCAAAAAAAAAGGCATTATTTGTGGAGCTATGGTGGAAGACAAGGAGTTATCGCATCACATCCGTTGATAGTAGAGTTCTTGGATGTGTTTCCTGAGAAATTGCCAGGATTACTGCTAGATCGAGATATTGAATTTTCTATAGACTTGGTGCCGGGTGCAGAACCAATTTCGTAACATGTCTATAGAGTAAACAACAGCGATAAAGGGTTTATCATATCGAGTTCTTTACAGTGGGGAGCCCTGGTATTGTTTTTACCGAAGAAGGATGGATCCGTGTGCATGTGCATTGATTACAGGGCGTTGAATAATCTCACTATCAAGAATAGGTACCCTTTGCCACGAATTAATGATCTATTCGATCAGTTAATTGGTGCCAAGGTATTTTCTAAGATAGATTTGAGATTAGGCTACCATCAGGTGAAGGTAAAGACGGTGGACATACCGAAGACTACTTTTAGAACTCGGTATAATCAGTACGAGTTTATGGTGATGTCGTTTGGGTTGACTATTGCACTGGTGGTATTTATGAACTTGATGAACAAGGTGTTCCATCAGTACCTTGACAAGTTTATGGTGGTGTTCATAGACGACATACTCATATACTCAAAGACACCGAAGGAGCATAAGGAGCATTTGACGATTGTGTTGGATATGTTGAGGAAGGAGAAGCTGTATGGAAAATTGTCCAAGTGTGAGTTTTTCCTGGACAAGGTATAATTCTTGGGGTATGTTGTGACAGGTGATGGTATTTTAGTGGATCCGAAGAAGATCGCAGCAGTGTTATCTTGGAAGACCCCGAGTTCGGTAGCAGAGATCAGGAGTTCCTTGGGATTGGCAGGCTACTACAAGAAGTTTGTGCAAGATTTTTTGAGGATTGCCGAGCCGATGACCAGACTCACCAGGAAGGATGTAGAGTTTGTTTGGACGAAGGATTGCCAGATTACTTTTGAGGAGTTGAAGAAGAGCTTGATGTTTGCTCCTATTTTGACGTTGCCATCAGTGTCTGGAGGTTTTACTATTTATAGTGAGGCATCGTGGAAAGGTTTGGGTTATGTTCTTCAGCAGAATGGGAAAGTGATTGGCTATGCATCCAGGCAATTACGTCCTCATGAAAAGAACTATCTTATCCATGATTTAGAGTTGGCTGCAGTCATCTTCGCCCTAAAGTTGTAGAAACATTTTTTATACGAAGAGCGTGTGAAGATCTTCACAGACCACAAAACCTTGAAGTACATTTTCACGCAGAAGGAGTTGAACATGAGGCAGCGTTGGTGGTTGGAACTGATGAAAGATTTTTGTCACTACCACATTCTGAAAACAGGGGTATTTTCGAAATTTTACAATAATTAATATTATGTTAATTATCATTAATTAATTGCATGATAGTGTATTTGATTTAAATAATTTGTGCGATGTGTAATTCAATATATAATTATATGCAGTGTTTATTTATTTATTTTATTTTAGCTACTAGACTAGACCTAGTAGTCAGTAGATGAGCACCTGTCGGAATTTATGGAATTTTGAGGTCAATTGTTTTATTTTAGAATTAATTTATTGGAGGTGTAATTAATTACTGTATTTTATTTAATATTTTTGCGCATTGCCTTTGCTTCGATATTTGGAGCACTATCCAGACTTTTGTCTTCCAACAAATTTCACCATCTTGCCTTAGACATGCCCGCCTTCAATTCTGTTATTTTTGCAACTTATAATTTTGCTCCCTGTACATTATTTCTGGCCGCACAAAAATCGTCGCGGACGTTATTTTAAATAAACTCCTATTTTCATCGTTGTGCGCTCCAATCGAAAATTGGAGGCCATCTTGACCTATTTTTCGTGCGACCCAAATTAGGGTAATATCCTGTTCTGAGTCTTCTTCATTATTGGTATTGATGACCTGACCTGATTTTGGCCCCATGTACTCCTAATTAATTGTTGAACACAACTTGCATTTAATTCTATTTAAATTGAGGATACCATTTTATCTGATTTTTAAAATCCCAAATTAATTCCAGTGTCCTACAAATTGAGCCCGTACCGGTCTTACAGTGCCCCCTGACCCTACAAAATACCGGACCCCGAATTGCCCGCCAAATTTTCGTCATTTCATGTGTTTGTGCAATTTCCCGAATTTAAGGGGCTAAGTTGCAATTATTCAATTATAGGTGTCATCACCCCATTGTCCAAGACCAAATGGAAAGGTTATGTATTTGTGGACCAAATTGCATTTTCCCCACCCTATTTTACATGAAAACAATTATTCTCCATGACCAATCTGGACCACACAATTAATGGGCCAATCCCCACCTTTCATTTATACACCTCCCTCCTATTTAATGTACTATCAAGCCCTAATCCCAAAAATTTAACCTAGGAAAACACACCCCAAGCCTCCCCTAACCGTAGCTCTCTCTTCCTCATTTTTCTTTCATTTTCTTCTTCCCTTCTTCTTCTCTTTTCTTCTTTTCTCCTCCTTCTTCCTTCCTCCTCCTTCTTTAATTTTTCTCTTTCAATTGAAATTTCAAAAAAAGAAAAGAGAGGGAACTTGAAGTTACTGTGCCGGCCTCCCTCTGCAGTCCGGTGGCCCAGCCCGGCCGCTGGCCTGTGTACATTCCCCGGCGGTCTCTTCCTGCTCAGGTGAGCAACCCCGGCGGCCGGTGACTGCACCCAGCCGCTGCTCGTGCTCCCCTCGGCTGCACTCCGGTCCGGC
Organism: Iris macrosiphon; assembly: GCA_036927795.1. NCBI lineage: Eukaryota > Viridiplantae > Streptophyta > Magnoliopsida > Asparagales > Iridaceae > Iris > Iris macrosiphon. Next base: position 52,647,551 of record JAYESA010000002.1, read on the forward strand.
CTCCCTCCGGCGCTCCACTGCTCCCCTCGCGCCACCGGCGGGCTGCTGCTCCCCATTCCCTCTGCCGCAGTCCGGCGACCGAGTCCCCCACTCCGGCTACTCCTCTCCCATCTCCTCCCTACCGTCGATCTCTTCCGGCGACCCCGCACCAACTGCTCCCCGACCTTCCCTCCTCTCCAGCCCGTAGCGTTTCCCGGCCAGGCCGACCCCGCTCTCCCTGAGCAACCCGGTGCTCCGGCCACCCAGCCAGGCCGACCCCGGGCTCATCCCGAGCTCATCTCTCCGACATCTGGGATCCTCCCTCCGGCGTAGCTCATTTCCCGGCGGCCCGCAGCGAGCTGACTGCTCCTCCTCCCGCCGCCCTGGATCTCGGCCAAGCCGCTCCCCCGTCAGTCCAGCCACGCAGCCCTCCTCCGCCTCATTCGAACCACCACCATCAATCCATCTACACCATCGGAACCACCATCACAGTGAGTTCTCTCCCCTCTTCCCTCTTTCACTTTAATATATTTCATGTGTATAAATTATATGTTAATCTATATAACTAAGGTAATGTACAGTGTATATAATTAATATGATAAATAGTGTATATAATTAATATAATGTATAGTGTAGATAAATTAGTATGATGTATAGTATACGTATAATTGATATATGTATATGCATGTATTTTGTATAATACTTAGTATATTTTAATACTTAAAAATTGGTATATGTATATGTATATATATATATATATCCTTTGTATATACTTAAGATATTTTCAATATATATAATAGGTATACGTGTATATATATAATTAGTATATATATATGTAATTATTAATTGGTATACGTATATATGTATTTGTATATACACTTAGTATATCTTAAAATTTGTATATATGTATAAGTATATTAATGTTAATTTGTATATGTATTTAACAGTGTATATGTATATATATAATATAATCTGTATACCTGTACATGTATATTTTAATATGTACATGTATATGTATATATATAAGTATTTAATATGATTAGTATATGTATATAAATACGTATTCTACTATATGTATTATTGGCACACTTAATATATTTTTATTATATATAAAAATTGGTATATGTATATATTTATTTGTATGTATACCTGGTATATTTTTAAATTGATATATATATGGTACACATATATTGTTTAACATATATATTATACATGAAATTAAATGGCATTGTATAGGTATTCAATGCGATGTATTAGTATTAGTATATATATTTAAATAAATACATTAACAATATATATATATTTTTAAAATGTATTTTTATACACATATAATGTTCAACTAGTATAAATCGAATATGTATTTTAAAAGGCATATATATATATATTGTAAATACATTTAAATTGGTATATGTGTAATTTCACAACCTCAAACCAGTATATATGTATGTATATATGTATACATATTATATGATAGTATATATGGTACATATATTAGCATATATTAATTGTATTTTTGGAATTTAGTACATATAGTAAATTCTATTTTTGGGTTATATTCATATGTATATATATATATATATGTAGTGTAAAGTAAGTCCTAGTGGATTCATAAAATTAAACATACAGTATTATTTTTATATACAAGCATTAGTTCTATTTAAGCATATAAATACACATCTATTTTCATACCAAATGAATAATATGTATATGTGTAAATTTATAAAGGTATCTTTTAATTATAATTAAGTAGTATCAATGTGTGTGATATATATAGATATATATATTGGTCTATCTACTAGATGACCCTAGTTGACTAGTGCCATACCTGGCAGAGTCCCTGCGTTCATGTATTGTGATGTGTCTAGTATAGCTTCTGATGCAATATTGTATTGTTTATTATATATTTTTAGGACTGTTGGTTCCTCCAGACGATACTCTGGGACAGGACATTGATTTCACCAGCTAAGGACCCAAGGCGAGTACATTCTCTGATTAGTTTCTAATTTATGATATCTCCTATGTTCACTGTATCTAGTGTAAATATCCATGATCTTGACACGATGGTTACACGGATTGGTATACACGGATCTCGTCATGAGATGTTATTCCTTATTCATGGTGTAGCTTGTACGAGACTTGTTTCCTTGATATCTTGTGCATATACAGACACTAATTCCCGGGGAGATTTGCTACCTTCCTAGGGAATCCTGTGCCATAGCGTACCATGATTGGATCTACTATACCAGTCGGGGGTTTGGGGAGTACTTTAGTGTAGATATGTGATCATACCCAACTTCATATGCACCATAGCTCACCCCACATCTTACGTCGGGTGCGGCCTGACCACTTATATGAACCATAGCTGTTACGTGTGATTAGCCTGATCTCTACATGCACCATAGCTAACCAACGGTTAGCCTGACTTTATATGAACCATAGCTAACCAACGGTTAGCCTGACTTTATATGAACCATAGCTAATCACATGTAACCAGCCTGATCAAGTTCCCAAGCCGATCACATATTAAAACTAGTACTCACACACTTAGTCATAGGTTTCTTGCTCATGGACATATTGTTTTCCTGCACTTACTTACAGTATTTCCAGTATATTCTCTCATTGTACATTTCTCGTACCTATACATGCATCTGGTATGTTTCCATCTAGAACTGCTACATAGTTTATGTCATTTATATAGAACTGCTATTTAGAGATGTACTTTGCTCCTTCCTGACTGGAAAATATTTTTCCAGACTGTGACCTTAGTAGACTGGTTCCGACACACCTGGGGATTGGAAGTTAATGATTGCAGGTATGATTATGTTGTCTTTAGACTAGCGTTGTATTCTTTTATTTCTTCAAATTCCTATCGTGCTGTAGTTGTGATTGAGTATGTTGTGAATATTTTTATAGTATTATCCGAATCTCTTTATGGAGTTGGATACTAGCGTGAGATTGTTTAGATAGTACTTGACCTAGACAGCGCTCTACCGCCGATGCTGCGGCGTAGGCTGGACGTACCCACGCTCTCGTGCCCCTATACCGGGTGCGGGTCGTGACACGTTTAAGTGGTGGCCCATGCAGGTCAGACTTCGCAAGTTGTGCGATGTTGTGGTAGTGCGACGTCATAGTTGTACTACTACGTGCCTGCTATTGAATATAGGACATAGGATACTAGGATGAGAGAGGATACTCAATCACAAATTCTTGAGAGATTCCTGGGACGACCCCTTGAGAATCTTATTCCAATTTAAATCTTTTTCCTTGATTTCGTCCGCTCTCGCTTGTTGTCACTGAACTTGATTCTTGTTGAGCAGTTATTAAATTAAATTCTTGGTATCATTGTTGAGTTGATTCTTGTTGACCAGTTGTTAACTTTAATTCCTGGTATCGTTGTTGAGTTGATTTCAAATTGATATGAATTTTTACGGACTAGGATTTATGGTATCATCTGATGACATATATTGATGAGGACAGTGAGGAAGGTAAACGTCTACTTTGGTTATGGAACCTAGAATTTATCGCAGCCATATTAGCTGTGGTGACGAGAACGTAGGGACCTGACTTGGATGTACATACTATAGTTATGAAGCTTAGAGTCTTTCGCAGCCATACCGGTTGGCGTGGCGAAGATTCTAGACGACATGATTATAGAGTGCATACCCTAGTTACGAAACCTATCGTTTATCGCATCTATGCTTACTGGCGTGGCGAGGATTCTGAGTGTCATGATTTCAGACAGACGTGTATGATTATCAGGTTGTATCCTAAATTGGTTCTTAAAATATCATCTCAAGACTTACCTATTTCTGTTATTCCAGGACTTTGTTCCACCGCTTCTTTCTTTACTAGCAGTAAAGATACCTTCTGTCCTCAATTCAGTCTTTGAGCTCCTATTCCTTGAGGATTTCTTGTTAAGCATGGTGATTAGTGGCTTGTAATTTTGTTTGTGTCTTGTATTAGTTTTGACTGTGTTGCTAGTGAGTTGTAAGTGTTTCTTAGTTGGACAGGTGAGCAGTAGGCTTTAATCTAGAGTTAGCCCTTAGCATAGTACCTTGTACCAATGATTCTAGGAGTAGTGTCATTAGAGACTGAGAGCTAAGGAGAGTATAGGGTATCAGTAATAGTTCTCAGAGTCAGTATCAGAGCCAATTACCCGTCCTGGATAATCATGATTATGTAATTGAGTGATTTATGTAAACGATTAAGTATCCGGGAATTGTGTTAAGGATTTATGGAGCATGATGTCCAATTTGATGATTGATATCGGAAATGTTAAAGGTAAAGAAATGTATATGTATAAAGGGTTTTATGAGATGTCATAAGTAGAGAAATATCAGGATTAGTAATGGAAGTTGTGAAGCGTATCACGGATTAGTTTAAAAGGCTTTAAAGGATTGAAGGAAATACATATACAACCATCGAGATGAGGAACCATACACATACCCATGAGAGTAAAGAAACATGAGTGTTACAGAGGATACAGGTGATCATGAGTCTAATAAGCTTGATGAGATAATCCATTAATGCAGCTAGTGATATAATACCAAGAGTGCTAATGGTTCTATATCGAGGATTAGTCAAGGATGACGTTAATAACCGTAAGCACTCTGTGTGTTGATAATTAGATGATATACCAATTGACACAAATTGAAATCATGAAAGAAACACAGTTGATGATAACTTTGATCATTGGAGGTAACAGTGTAAGTGATTCGGGCAGTACGAATTTAGTACACAGTTCTAGACAATAGAGGTATTGAGTGCACCTTGAGTATTAGAGACCGTGAGCACTCATATGTACATTGAGGAGTTATAAATTAAAAGGTGGAAATGAATTTTAAATTTTCAGAATTTTAAGGAGTTGAGATTTTATGTTGTTAAAATATTGAGGATTAAAAAAAAATTGATTCACTAAACATAGTTAAGGCTACAAAGATTTTAGAAGTGATTAAATTTTATTTCGATGTGAAGTATCTGATTTTGAGGAGGTATATGCATTTTATTTTAATTTGATCGAGAAGTTGAACCTTGACGATTATTTTGAGGATTAATTTTTGGTAGGTGAGAGATATGAATATTAATATATGATTAGTTGATATGGGTACCAGTGTACATGAATAGAAATTAGTTAGTGAATGTGCTAGAGTTAAGTGTTTGTTAGAGATAGTAGATACTGCAAGTAATAATGTTAGCAGGTTCTTTCCTTTCTTTCCTCATGTTCTGATTGATTGATACCTTAGTACCGTAGCTTGTATGCATGATTTTGTTATAATGTAGTTAGTAGTACCCCTGATACAGAGACTGCAATACCATGACAAAAGACACCATGATCATACATATTTCCCTTAGGTTGCATGTTGTATGGTTGTAGGTAGAATTCTCTTAGACTTTGATGGTTGAGAATTTAACTGTAGTAAAAATTAACGAAGAGGTTATGACTTTACAAAGAGAGACAAGGTGCCTAAAATTTTGAGGAAAAATATAAAATTAATAGAAGTTGGGAATTTAATATGGCGTAATTGAAGTTTGTTAAATCATTTGACTTTAAGACGATTGTGAAATGATTGAATTTATCATTGAAATTGAGGACTTTAAGAAGGCCATCGATATATTTATTGGGCTGCAAGTAATGAACTTATATCTTGAATATTGTATTGGAGGTTGCATAAGTATTACATCGTTGCATATTATGTGGAAAAAAAAAAAAAAAATCGAGGGATAAGAACACCAATGGATTAGTGTTGAATTCAAATGTTGGGATGAGATTCAATTTTAGAAATATGCATTAATTGGATTTCAATTAGAGGATGGAATATTAAATTCTTGCATTTCGTCATTAACTTAAAATTTTGGAGAATATTGTGATAAGAATGTGATTTGATTTATTTTGAAGATTTTTGGGGATATGCTAATTATAGAATTTTTGAAAGAATTTATTGTGAAATAACAATATGGAGTAGTTCATGATTATAGGAATTTAATTTTGATGGTAGTAAATACATAAATAAAACAATCGAGGATTTAAATTTTCGAGGATAAACATTGATTTAAATAAAGGGTCAAGAATTTAACATGACGGAAATTATGATGTATTAATTCCAAGAAAGATTATGACATGTTTAAGTTGGTTATTAATTTGGAATTTTTGGGAGATTTATCAACGTAATTATTTAAATTGCAAGTTATGAATTTTAGAACTTTATATTTGGATGTAACATTTGGAGAATCCTTAAATATCATAGTGTTGAGTATTTTGAGGAGTGGATATTAAATTCCGGGTATTGAATTATTAACTCAAAACTTTCATGGAAATTTTAATAAAAATGGACTTTGATTTCATTACGAGGATTTTCGGAATGCAACAATTTTAGAATTTTGAAAAGTCGTGAAGGGACATTGTGGATTATAACCTGATTTCATGGATGATGAATTTAAATTTTGAGGGAAATGATAATGTGTATGATTTAATGCTACTTTGAGGATTTTAATTTCGAGGACGAAATTCTTTTAAGGTGGGTAGACTTGTCACTACCACATTCTGAAAACAGGGGTATTTTCGAAATTTTACAATAATTAATATTATGTTAATTATCATTAATTAATTGCATGATAGTGTATTTGATTTAAATAATTTGTGCGATGTGTAATTCAATATATAATTATATGCAGTGTTTATTTATTTATTTTATTTTAGCTACTAGACTAGACCTAGTAGTCAGTAGATGAGCACCTGTCGGAATTTATGGAATTTTGAGGTCAATTGTTTTATTTTAGAATTAATTTATTGGAGGTGTAATTAATTACTGTATTTTATTTAATATTTTTGCGCATTGCCTTTGCTTCGATATTTGGAGCACTATCCAGACTTTTGTCTTCCAACAAATTTCACCATCTTGCCCTAGACATGCCCGCCTTCAATTCTGTTATTTTTGCAACTTATAATTTTGCTCCCTGTACATTATTTCTGGCCGCACAAAAATCGTCGCGGACGTTATTTTAAATAAACTCCTATTTTCATCGTTGTGCGCTCCAATCGAAAATTGGAGGCCATCTTGACCTATTTTTCGTGCGACCCAAATTAGGGTAATATCCTGTTCTGAGTCTTCTTCATTATTGGTATTGATGACCTGACCTGATTTTGGCCCCATGTACTCCTAATTAATTGTTGAACACAACTTGCATTTAATTCTATTTAAATTGAGGATACCATTTTATCTGATTTTTAAAATCCCAAATTAATTCCAGTGTCCTACAAATTGAGCCCGTACCGGTCTTACAGTGCCCCCTGACCCTACAAAATACCGGACCCCGAATTGCCCGCCAAATTTTCGTCATTTCATGTGTTTGTGCAATTTCCCGAATTTAAGGGGCTAAGTTGCAATTATTCAATTATAGGTGTCATCACCCCATTGTCCAAGACCAAATGGAAAGGTTATGTATTTGTGGACCAAATTGCATTTTCCCCACCCTATTTTACATGAAAACAATTATTCTCCATGACCAATCTGGACCACACAATTAATGGGCCAATCCCCACCTTTCATTTATACACCTCCCTCCTATTTAATGTACTATCAAGCCCTAATCCCAAAAATTTAACCTAGGAAAACACACCCCAAGCCTCCCCTAACCGTAGCTCTCTCTTCCTCATTTTTCTTTCATTTTCTTCTTCCCTTCTTCTTCTCTTTTCTTCTTTTCTCCTCCTTCTTCCTTCCTCCTCCTTCTTTAATTTTTCTCTTTCAATTGAAATTTCAAAAAAAGAAAAGAGAGGGAACTTGAAGTTACTGTGCCGGCCTCCCTCTGCAGTCCGGTGGCCCAGCCCGGCCGCTGGCCTGTGTACATTCCCCGGCGGTCTCTTCCTGCTCAGGTGAGCAACCCCGGCGGCCGGTGACTGCACCCAGCCGCTGCTCGTGCTCCCCTCGGCTGCACTCCGGTCCGGCCTCCCTCCGGCGCTCCACTGCTCCCCTCGCGCCACCGGCGGGCTGCTGCTCCCCATTCCCTCTGCCGCAGTCCGGCGACCGAGTCCCCCACTCCGGCTACTCCTCTCCCATCTCCTCCCTACCGTCGATCTCTTCCGGCGACCCCGCACCAACTGCTCCCCGACCTTCCCTCCTCTCCAGCCCGTAGCGTTTCCCGGCCAGGCCGACCCCGCTCTCCCTGAGCAACCCCGTGCTCCGGCCACCCAGCCAGGCCGACCCCGGGCTCATCCCGAGCTCATCTCTCCGACATCTGGGATCCTCCCTCCGGCGTAGCTCGTTTCCCGGCGGCCCGCAGCGAGCTGACTGCTCCTCCTCCCGCCGCCCTGGATCTCGGCCAAGCCGCTCCCCCGTTAGTCCAGCCACGCAGCCCTCCTCCGCCTCATTCGAACCACCACCATCAATCCATCTACACCATCGGAACCACCATCACAGTGAGTTCTCTCCCCTCTTCCCTCTTTCACTTTAATATATTTCATGTGTATAAATTATATGTTAATCTATATAACTAAGGTAATGTACAGTGTATATAATTAATATGATAAATAGTGTATATAATTAATATAATGTATAGTGTAGATAAATTAGTATGATGTATAGTATACGTATAATTGATATATGTATATGCATGTATTTTGTATAATACTTAGTATATTTTAATACTTAAAAATTGGTATATGTATATGTATATATATATATATATCCTTTGTATATACTTAAGATATTTTCAATATATATAATAGGTATACGTGTATATATATAATTAGTATATATATATGTAATTATTAATTGGTATACGTATATATGTATTTGTATATACACTTAGTATATCTTAAAATTTGTATATATGTATAAGTATATTAATGTTAATTTGTATATGTATTTAACAGTGTATATGTATATATATAATATAATCTGTATACCTGTACATGTATATTTTAATATGTACATGTATATGTATATATATAAGTATTTAATATGATTAGTATATGTATATAAATACGTATTCTACTATATGTATTATTGGCACACTTAATATATTTTTATTATATATAAAAATTGGTATATGTATATATTTATTTGTATGTATACCTGGTATATTTTTAAATTGATATATATATGGTACACATATATTGTTTAACATATATATTATACATGAAATTAAATGGCATTGTATAGGTATTCAATGCGATGTATTAGTATTAGTATATATATTTAAATAAATACATTAACAATATATATATATTTTTAAAATGTATTTTTATACACATATAATGTTCAACTAGTATAAATCGAATATGTATTTTAAAAGGCATATATATATATATTGTAAATACATTTAAATTGGTATATGTGTAATTTCACAACCTCAAACCAGTATATATGTATGTATATATGTATACATATTATATGATAGTATATATGGTACATATATTAGCATATATTAATTGTATTTTTGGAATTTAGTACATATAGTAAATTCTATTTTTGGGTTATATTCATATGTATATATATATATGTAGTGTAAAGTAAGTCCTAGTGGATTCATAAAATTAAACATACAGTATTATTTTTATATACAAGCATTAGTTCTATTTAAGCATATAAATACACATCTATTTTCATACCAAATGAATAATATGTATATGTGTAAATTTATAAAGGTATCTTTTAATTATAATTAAGTAGTATCAATGTGTGTGATATATATAGATATATATATTGGTCTATCTACTAGATGACCCTAGTTGACTAGTGCCATACCTGGCAGAGTCCCTGCGTTCATGTATTGTGATGTGTCTAGTATAGCTTCTGATGCAATATTGTATTGTTTATTATATATTTTTAGGACTGTTGGTTCCTCCAGACGATACTCTGGGACAGGACATTGATTTCACCAGCTAAGGACCCAAGGCGAGTACATTCTCTGATTAGTTTCTAATTTATGATATCTCCTATGTTCACTGTATCTAGTGTAAATATCCATGATCTTGACACGATGGTTACACGGATTGGTATACACGGATCTCGTCATGAGATGTTATTCCTTATTCATGGTGTAGCTTGTACGAGACTTGTTTCCTTGATATCTTGTGCATATACAGACACTAATTCCCGGGGAGATTTGCTACCTTCCTAGGGAATCCTGTGCCATAGCGTACCATGATTGGATCTACTATACCAGTCGGGGGTTTGGGGAGTACTTTAGTGTAGATATGTGATCATACCCAACTTCATATGCACCATAGCTCACCCCACATCTTACGTCGGGTGCGGCCTGACCACTTATATGAACCATAGCTGTTACGTGTGATTAGCCTGATCTCTACATGCACCATAGCTAACCAACGGTTAGCCTGACTTTATATGAACCATAGCTAACCAACGGTTAGCCTGACTTTATATGAACCATAGCTAATCACATGTAACCAGCCTGATCAAGTTCCCAAGCCGATCACATATTAAAACTAGTACTCACACACTTAGTCATAGGTTTCTTGCTCATGGACATATTGTTTTCCTGCACTTACTTACAGTATTTCCAGTATATTCTCTCATTGTACATTTCTCGTACCTATACATGCATCTGGTATGTTTCCATCTAGAACTGCTACATAGTTTATGTCATTTATATAGAACTGCTATTTAGAGATGTACTTTGCTCCTTCCTGACTGGAAAATATTTTTCCAGACTGTGACCTTAGTAGACTGGTTCCGACACACCTGGGGATTGGAAGTTAATGATTGCAGGTATGATTATGTTGTCTTTAGACTAGCGTTGTATTCTTTTATTTCTTCAAATTCCTATCGTGCTGTAGTTGTGATTGAGTATGTTATGAATATTTTTATAGTATTATCCGAATCTCCTTATGGAGTTGGATACTAGCGTGATATTGTTTAGATAGTACTTGACCTAGACAGCGCTCTACCGCCGATGCTGCGGCGTAGGCTGGACGTACCCACGCTCTCGTGCCCCTATACCGGGTGCGGGTCGTGACAATTTTGATATATCTTTGCAGTATCATCCTGGGAAAGCTAATGTAGTTGCCGATGCTTTCAGTAGGTATCTGGTAGCTATGTTCTTGACACAGGATCGATATTTGCTAGAAGACTTGGAGAGCTTGGGCATCGAGGTGATAGTTCCTGGTTGTGCTATACAAATGTGGGGATTGTAGATACATTCAGATTTGATGGACAGAATTAAGGCAGCACAGTATGAGGATATATCTCTAAGGAGCATCAGAGCTCAAGTGAGAGCAGGATTGGAGGATAATTTCACCATTGCTGGGGATGGATCTTTGAGGCATGGAGTTAGATTGTGTGTGCCTAGTGGAGAGATACGTGAGGAGATATTGCAGATAGCGCATCGCTCTCAATATTCCATGCATCCAGGTGCCAACAAGATGTATCGGGATATGCGAGAGAGTGTGTGGTGGTATGGCATGAAGAGGGAAGTGGCACAGGTTGTATCCAGATGCTTAGTGTGTCAGCAGGTGAAAGCCAAGAGGCAGAGGCCAGGAGGTTTACTTCAGCCATTACCCATTCCAGAGTGGAAGTGGGAGCACATTACTATAGATTTTGTGTCCGGACTTCCATGATCTCTAGGAGGGAAAGACGCAATTTGGGTCATCGTTGATAGGTTGACCAAGTCGGCCCACTTTTTGCCTTTTAAGGTGAATTTGTCTACGAAGAAGCTGGCAGAGATGTATGTGAGGTAGATCGTTAGGATACATGGAGTTTCCGTCAGCACAGTCTCGGATCAGGATAGTTGTTTTACTTCTCTTTTTTGGAGGAGTTTGCAGGAGAGTTTGGGCACTCAGCTCAAGTTCAGTACTACATATCATCCCCAGACAGATGGACAGTCAGAGAGGACTATTCAGACTCTCGAGGATATATTGCGCACTTGTGTACTAGATTTCAGGGGTTCTTGGGAGGACCATCTCCATTTGGTAGAGTTTGCTTACAACAACAGCTACCAGGCTAGTATAAAGATGTCACCTTTTGAAGCTCCGTACGGTCGGAGGTGTCGTACTCCCTTGTCATGGGATGATATTGGAGAGAGAGTTTTGCTTGGGCCAGAGATGGTTGTGGATGCGGCAGAGAAGGTTCAGTTAATCCGAGACAGACTTCGTGTGGCGCAGGACAGACAGCGGCATTGGGCCGATAGCCACCGGAGACCATTGGAGTTCGAGGTATAGTTTAAATTTTTGTTTTGTACTTGTTATTGGTTGTTTGTTATAGATTAAGTTCTTAAGGTTGTGTTTTGTTCTAGGTGGGTGGTTTGGTATTTCTGAGGATTTCTCTGACACGAGGCACGATTCGCTTCGGTGGAGGCGGGAAGCTTAGTCCGCGATTCATCGGACCTTTCACTATTCTAGAGAGGGTCGGTGCAGTTGCTTATAGACTAGACTTGCCACCTGTATTAGAGCGAGTGAACAACATATTTTATGTATCGTAGTTGAGATGGTACATGGCAGATCCTAGTCATGTATTAGATCAATCGAAGATAGAGGTGGGCCCTACTCTTAGATATCTAGAGCAGCCTGTTCAGATTCTGGATCAGAGAGAGAAGGTGCTGAGGAACCAGACTATTCCTTTGGTATGCGTTGCATGGATGCATCACTCTCCGGGGGATTCTACCTAGGAGAGAGGATAAAATGCGAGAGCGTTATCCATATTTGTTTGTGCCTTGAGGTATGTTCTTTCCTAATTATGTTATGTTCGATCATAGTTAGTTCTGTTATTTAGTTTTGTCCTTTTGTTATGTTCTATTATTTTTTGTAGGTAGTTTTCGTCTTTGAAATTCGAGGACGAAATTATTTTATGTAGGGTAGACTTATCACTATCACATTTTCTAGGAAAAGATATTTTAGTAATTTCATATTTAATAAATATTGTGCATGATAAATAATTATTTGTTATATTATTTAATTATTGTTAGATGTTAGTTTATTTATTTTGGACTTGTGTTAGAGGACCTAACTGGTTTAGTTTAGACTCATGGACCAACATGTATTAATTATTAGATTTTAGCCCATTTAGAAAGCCCATTGATTAGGAGGATGATTAATTTAATTAAACCATTAGACTAGAAGCTTCTCTCCTCAATTATCTCTTCATGAGAGGCCCCAAGGGATATATTGGACAATTCATAGTGACTTCAGGAAGGGGAAAGGGGGTCGGTCTATATTAGAGGGAGAGAAATATTTTTCTCTCCTCTTTTCATTTGAAAACTAGATCTAGAATTTCCCTCAACCAAATTCCTCCATTCTCACTTTATTTTTTCTACCAAATTTTATTCTATTTCCTTCCCAAATCACCATTGGAGGCTAGTAGAGCAAGGATCTAGATGAAGGAAGCAAGGATCTACAAAGAGGAGCAAGGATCTTCAAGTTAGAGGCCAATTTTATCATATTTGGAGGTTGCATTGGGAATCCATCTCCCAATAGATACAATTCAGTTTTTTTTCTTAATTTAGATTGTAAATCTGAGATTTAACCATGAGAAATCAACACATATGCATAGGCTACCCATAGGATTTAGTTTTGTGTTCATAGGAGGCCTATTATGAAAGTTATGATACTTTTTGTGTCAATTTTGGGTGAATTCCGAGATTGACAATTGTTGTGTGTGTTAATTGGTCCTATAGATTATTTTAGAATGTGTTTGTGTGTTTGGGGCTAGTGTTGTGTCGACAATAGGGTACGTGTAGGTCGTATCCCAATAATTTGGTGATACGTGTTGATTTGGGGGGTTTTCCTCCGACACGGGACTTTGAGCATGTCATAATTTGACACGGACACGTAGATTAGTGTTTGACTCTTCGTATTATTCATAATAATATATATGACTTGCTTGTGTCCTTTGGGGTACGTTTGGATGTGTGGTGGACTTGTGTCGCATGCGTATCCTAGAACTAGTGGGATACGGGGTGATACGTTCCATGTGTTTGTGCAATTTAATTGTAGATCTATTTCTCTTGTGTTCTTATTCATGGTGAGGTATAATTATATATATATATATATATATATATATATATATATATATATATATATATATATTGTTGTGTGTATATATTTATGTCTTAGATCAATGTATTTATGTATATACTATATGTGTATATTTGTTATGTAGCTATTCTTCTACATATAAGATATATTTATATATGGTAGTATGTATAGATATCTATATGTTAAATAGATATTTATATGTGGTTATAATTATAATTGTATGATGTATGTTATATATTATTGTATGATTATATATACGTATACATATATGTATAGTTATATATATATATATATTACTATGTATGTGTGTGTATGTTACTATGTATTTAATTATGTACATATACTTTATAAGTTGTAAGCTATATATATGTAATTAGAAATTGTGTTATATATATACATATGTTAGTATATATATGTATGCTATGTCATATGTAGTTACTATGTACGTGTACGTATGGGAGGAGTATGTACGTATGTATGTTTATTTGTAAATTAGAAATATATGTTTAGTAGATATATTATGTGTAATATATATTATATATATATATATATATATATATATATATAGAGAGAGAGAGAGAGGGAAAATAGGGAGCAAAAGCAACAAAGCTACAGCGACAGCAGCAGTAGCACAGCAGCAACAGCGAGAGCATTAGCGACAGCAGCGTCGCCAAAGCAGCATCAACAGCAATAGCATACAACATCAGCGACAGTAGTTTAGAGACAGCAGCAGGAGTTCATCGGGATAACAACAGAGTATTAGCAAGTATCAGTGGTTATAGCGACAGCAAGCAGGGACCTTTAGTGACAGTTTGGCAATTTTTAATAGATATTAGATATTTATATATATAGAGATATATATAAGTATATTTATATATATATATATATGGTAATTGATATATATATGTAAGTATGTTCCTAATTTCCTAATTGTGTTTTAGTATACTATATGTATAATATTTAGTGTAGCATATATTATTTTAAAAGGGTAGTTAGCATAAGTAAGGTATTGTGTATTACCTTGAGATACCAAGGTAAGTACCAATGTAATTGGGGATACCCAAGGTATTGGGTTTGGGTATCAATACTATGGTTTAGTGTTGTGATACCAAGTTGGTTCAAAACCAAGGTATCTATTTAATGTTTGTAAATAATTATTTGATATTTATATGTGATAATTTACCTATTGATTTACGTATCCAGAGATACGGTATCATAGTATCCTAAGATATAGTTTTATGCCCTAGATTGTAGTATTTGAACCCAATATCTTGTACTATACTTGTGCAACCTAGAAATAGGTAGTTGACCATAGTTGACCATTGTTTGACTATAGTTGACCATAGTTGACTTAGAGTTGACCAAGTTTGACTTTTGACTTAGAATTGACTTGTTGACCTAGAAGTTGACTAGTTTAACTTATTTTTCTTCCGGAACCTTGTATTGATGTTGTATTCCATATCTAGGTCTTCGAGGCACCGTATTAGATATCTGTGAGACTATTCTTTGGACTTCAGGTGAGTACATTCTCTGATAGTTTCTCATTTATGAAATTCTCTATGTTTATTGTATCTAGTGTAGATATCCATGTTTCTTGACACTATGGTTACACGGATTAGTATATTCGGATCTCTTCATGAGATATTATTCCTTGGTATATGGTGTATATGGTGCAAGTATTGTATCATTGATTATCTTGTACATGTATAGATACTGATTCTCGGGAAGAGTCGCTATCTTCTTGAGGAATCTCTTGCCATAGCGTACCGTAGTTGGATCTATTTTACCAATCGAGGGTGGGGAGTACTTTAGTGTAGATATGTGATCATACACTAATTGTATCAAGTATTGTCATTGAATAGTATTATTCATAAACCGTACGTATAATTAGCCAGGCCATATATATTATATCATGTTCCCAAGCCGATCACATGTTAAAGCTAGTACTCACACACTTAGTCATTAGTATTCTTGTTCATTGACATATTGTTCATTATTATATTTATTCCAGTATTTTCTTATTGTATATCTCTCGTATCTATTATGCATCTTGGATATTCACATAAATTTACTGTTACCTAGTTTTTATCATTGATTAGAACTGCTGTTAGAGATGTACTATGCTCCTATCTTGACTGGATATATTTTCTCAGATGACACTGAGGAGTGGTACCCCACACATTATGGACCCCAGAATGTTGTGGGCTTAGAGTCAGAGACCCTGGCTCAGGAAAGACTTATCCCGACTGAGACAGATAACCATGGATTAGTACCTTCTTAGTATTTTATTTTACTAGATTTGTCTCCAGCTTATTTGTTAGCATTCTTTCAGACTCATTGATTTATAATTTTAGACTCATGAGTTGTATGTGACTATTTTTATTCTTTATCTGATTCATGCTCATTTTCATTTTAGATTTGTGATTGAGTATATTATCATGTTGGTGGTTCATTATATTGCTAGATAGATTATCCAGACAGCTTTCTACCGCTGATTCTGCGGCGTAGGCTGGGCGTTATTTTTGACTTGCATCCTTACATCGGGAGCGGATTGTGACACTCATACATAGCCAAAACAGTCCTCTGAGCTGGAGGTGGACCCCCAAACGTAGTTGATATGCCAATTACCATAGAAGTGAGTGGTACAGGCCCTCGGGAAGTCGCAGATCTCTCAGAAACTGCCCCTCTCTACTGTGATTGAGTCTTAGGCGGCATCCTGAGGCAAATCATAATGAAATAATCAATATAGCTCATGATACAATGCATTCAAAGAAGGACAGTTAAAGATCAAATATCAATATTAAGGAAGAATAGTTGAAATAAATTAATAGAGTTTTTTTTAGATGTAATTGAGTATTCTCAGCCTATAACCTATAGCATATATCCTATATCCCGAAACAGGCTCGTAATAGTTCAAATTAGAGTGCCACTACGAATCACAATATTTGTGACCTCGAAGGACATGCATGGGTCACCACTAAAAATGTGTTACAAGGCGCACCCGGTGTAGGGGCACGATAGTGATTAACGCCCAGCCTATGCCGCAGTATCTGCGATAGAAATCTGTTTGGATAAACTATCTATCTAGCAATCAAGATATAATAATACCGCCAATAAAATATGAATACTCAATCACAGATCTATAAAATGGAATAATCGCACGATTAAGATATAAATAACTGAAGAGTCAAATACAACTCACAAGACAAAATAATATCCAATGAGTCATATAAAGAAATATTAATAACAAAATGCTGGAGACAAATCCAATATAAATAAATCTATCTACTGAGCTACGGGTACTGGATTGTCTGTCTCAACCGGGATGAGTTTCTCTCAATCCAAAGTATCTGGCTCTAATCCAACTACATCCTGAGCCCCGTAGTGAGTGGGATACCACTCATCAGTGTCATCTGGAAAAAATATATCCAGTCAGGAAAGGATCAAAGTACATCTCTAACAGCAGTTCCAATAAATAATATAAACTATATAATAAATAGAGAGAATATACAAGATACAAGATTCAATATACAAGTATAAGAGATATGCTCAATAGGGATACTGGAAATAAATACAAGAATGGGCATCATTGAAATGAGCAAAAAATACTACTACTAAGTGAGTGAGTACCAGCTTCAACATGTTATCGGCTTAGGAACTTGCACAAGGATTATGGCCTGGTTAATCATACGTACTATGTATGATTAATACTATTCAAGAAATGAGACATGCACAAGGAGGGTATGATCAATATCTACACTAACACTCCCCGCCCTGACTGGTATAGTGGATCCAACCATGGTACGTTATGATACGGGATTCACTAGGTAGGTATCTAGTCTCCCCTAGAATCAATGTCTGTACATGTACAAGAAGAACAAGGAACAAGGCTTGCATAACATACACCATAAATAACAAGGAATAACATCTCATGACGAGATCTAGATATACCAATCGGTGTAACCATCGTGTCAAGAAATCAAGGATATATACACTAAATACAAGAAACATAGGGGATATCATAAATGAGAAACTATCAGAGAATGTTCTTGCCTGAAATCCGGTAAACAGTATCAAAGATGTTTAGAACGGTGCCTTGGAGACCTAAATATGAAATATTACTTCAATACAAGGTTTTGGAATTAAAAAAAGTCAAACTAGTCAAATTTTAGGTCATAAAGCCATTTCTAGGTCAAAACAGTGAAACTAGCTCAACTCTAGGTCAAACTTGGTCAAACAAGCTATTTCTAGATTGTATGAATCCATCTCTAAGATATTGGGTCCATACACTATGTAACTAGGCTATACTAGCTATGTTAGGATACTAGAGTATTGACACTATACCGTATCATAAGATACGTAAATTATTAGTTATAAAAATTACAATAATATATATATATATATATATATATATATATATATATATATATATATATATATATATATATATACAAAATGAAAAAAATATAGTATCCCTAGCTAAAATAATGCTAAGTGAATATCTTGGCTTTGAACCAATACGGTATCACACCACCTAGACACCCCTCTCGATACACAAACCCAAAACCTATACTAATTAATATAGTATCAATATAGATACATATATAAATAATATAATATTATATACCATAACTTAACACCAATATATAACTAATACCTTACTACTAACAATTACTTTAGTATTTTAATAGCTTAATACCCTCAACGATAATATCATATATCTTAATGATTACCTAGCAACTTAGACCAAAACCTTAACTAGATCAACTAGCTATATTGAGTATGCTAGCAAATACCTTACTATATAAAACTTACCATAACTATAAACTAACAGTTATCCTACCTTTGCTAATACTTAACTCCTATACTCTTGGTATCATACACAAACGTTGACACTCAACCATACTACACTTGATCACATATTACATTAGTACTCCCACACATTCCTTATCTCTTGGACACCCCTCCTATTGAGTACTGTAACTGCTACTATATACTGCTTACTGCTGCTTCTTATTGCTGCTGCTGCTGCTTCTTATTGTTGCTTACTGCTGTTGCTGCTTTTTATTGCTGTTGCTGCCACTTATTGCTGCTGTTGCAGCTTATTGCTACTTACTACTACTGCTGCTGCTTATTGCTGTTGCTGGTTATTATTGCTGCTACTGCTTATTATTGTTGCTACTGCTTATTGCTACTGGCTTGGCCTACACCTCCCCCTAACACACATATACACACCTATATACTTACACTCACTTATACACATACACACATACATACACACACACACACACACACACACACACACACACATATATATATATATATATATATATATATAGCTATGTTTCTATTTTATTTGTGATGTGTTGGTGGTCATTGGAGAGTAGGAAAGTTCATGTGCACCATCAGTATTAATATGTGTAAGCAAATATATATATATATATATATATATATATATATATATATATATATATATATATATATATGTATGTATATATATATATATGTATATAAGAAATATAAATATAATACTCTAATAGTGATAACCAAGGTAAATTTAATTAGAAAGCAAAGTATCAAACACATAGAGTGCACCACACCCGTATCACACTCAATCTATAATACGCTTGCGATATGACTCCACCACACCACCAAACGTATTCTAAAGGACAAGAGAAAGTCTAGAATCATAATTAGAAGCAACATGAAGTGTTAGCTACTCATCTATGTGTTCATGTTAAAATATGACATGCTCAAACTCCCGTGTCGGAAGAAAACTCCCAAATCAACCCGTATCATCAAATTGTCCTGATACGACCGACACACATCAAATTATGGACATGTCACTAGTCACACACAATTAAATATATATCAATTTGGTATAATTAACCTATTGACAAACACAAGATATGTCAATCTCGAAATTCTCCCAAAATTTGCACAAAATATCACATAACTTCCTCAATAGGCCTCCTATGAACCTAATTACACTTCCTATGGGTAGTCTTATTATATGGGAGGGTTTCTAATAATTAAATTACATATTTAAAGTCTAATTAGAGATAGAAAACAGAATTATACCTATTGGGAGATGAATTTCTAATGTAAATCTCAAATTTAGTATCTAGAGCCTTCAACTTGTGCTCATTCCTCCTTCTTATAGATCCTTGCCTCCTCCTTGTTCCAATATCCTCCAATAGTGAGTAGAGAAAGAAATGTAAAGGAATTTTGGTAGGGATTGGTGTAAAGATGAAGGAATTTGAAGAAAAAAATTCTAGCTCTAGAATTATAATGAATGAATGAATGAAGAGAGAAAGAGTCTCTCTCCTCCCCTATGTGGCTGGCCTTTCCCCCTACTCCAAGTTACTATGAAAAGTCCACAATACCCCTTAGTTCTTGTCATGAAGGAATTAATTAAGGAAAAAAGGTTCTAATCCAATTGGTTTAACTAATTAATTCATCCTCCTAATGAATGGGCTTGCTATTGAGCTTAAATCTAACTAGAATTAAATATTGGTCCATGAATCTAATCTAATCTAGTTAGTCCCACTAACACAAGTCCAAAATCAAATCTAACATCTAACAATAAATAAATAATACAATAAATAAATATTCAACATGCACAATATTTAATTAATTATGAAACGATAAAAATACTATTTCCTAAAAAATCTGGTAGTAATATACTCTCAAGCTTTTGTGGTCAGTAAATATTTTCACACACTCTCCGTACAGGTAATGTCTTCACAGTTTCAGAGCCAAGATCACCGCCAATAATTCTAAGTCATGAGTGGGATAGTTTTTCTTATGTGGCTGCAACTCTCTAGAAGCATAATCTACCACCTTCTTGTTCTGCTCTAGAACACATCCCAAACCTTTTTTTGAAGTGTCCTATAGATAACAAATCCATATGTTCTTGATGGCAATGTCAAGACAGGTGTTGTGGTGAACCTCTTCTTTAGCTCATCAAATACAGCTTGACATTTCTCAGTCCACATGAACTCCACATCCTTTCGAGTAAGTCTAGTAAACGGCTCTACGATCCGAGAAAAGTCCTTCACAAATTTCCTGTAATATTCGGCCAATCCTAAGAAGCTTCATATCTCTGTAACAAAACTCAGAGTGGTCCAAGACTCTACAGTAGCAATCTTTTTCAGATCCATCGATATCCCATCTCCAGTTACCACATGCCTAAGGAACTCAACCTTATCTAGGAAAAACTTATATTTTGAGAGCTTCCCATAGAGCTTCTCATTTCTAAGGGTCTCCAGCACAATCATCAGATGCTCCTCGTGTTCCACTGACATCTTCAAATAGACGAAAATGTCATCTATGAACACCACCACGAATTTGTTAAGTTATTGATCGAATACCTTGTTCATCAAGTTTATAAAGGCTGTCGGGGCATTAGTTAACCCAAACATCATCACCATAAACTCATGCTGGCCGTATCTTGTTTAAAATATAATTTTTGAATAACGTCCTTCTCCACCTTCAACTAATGATAGCCAAACCTCAAGTCATTCTTCGAAAATACTCCCGCGCCGCTCAACTGGTCGAAAAGATTGTCTATCGTTGGTAGCGGATATTTATTCTTGATAGTGAGCTTATTCAGGGCCCCGTAGTCGATGCACATTCACACTGACCCATCATTCTTTGTTACAAATAAGTCTGGGGCTCCCCAAGGCGAGAAACTCGATCTAATGAAACCCTTGTCTAAAATTCATCAACCTGCTTCTTCATCTATACTAGCTATTGTTGATCCGGTAGACCTGCAGCGACACTGGCTCTGCTCCCGGTACTAAATCAATAGAGAATTCTTGATCGCTATCCGGTGGAAATCCTGACAACTCCTCAGAAAACGCATCTAGGAAATTTGTAATAATTGGATATGGCTCCACAAATAATTCCATCACCCTATTCTACTTCTCCTCTAACAAACTCAAATTCTGGCTCTCTTGGAGGACAGAACAGCACACATCCTCCACGACAGTCTATGCTATCATAGTGCCTACTCAACCAATACTTTTGGAGAACAACGTCAAAACTCGAAAGTGGCATTACGAGCAAACTAGCATCCAAATTATGGCCTCCCAAGTTAACACGACACCTCTTGCAAGTATCACTATAAAACCCTTATTCCTAGAAACCGTATTTATTATTTTTTTATTTATTATTAATTTAATTATAGTAATTAGTGGATAATTAGGAGAAATAGATTTTTAATAATTTTTATTTTAGGTGTTGGTGAACTTAGGGAATTTATGGGACCATTAGGAATTTTTCCGAATTTATTTCATGTAGGAGACCCCTTGAGCAGTTGCTAGCTTAACGGTGTGCATTAATATAAATCTAGAATTTTTCTATGAGTATATATATATAAATATATATATATGCATATATATTTAAATGGAAAAGAGTTATAAAAGAAAAGAAAAGAAAAGAAAAGGAAAAAAAAACTACTAATAACATTCTAACTACCCATTCCCATGCAAACTATCTTAGCTCACCCACCCCATGCATTGCACCCAGCCACCCACTGGCAAATAGTTAAGCCCACACCCCTTAATATATGTAGCAGCAACAACTAAGACTCCCAACCCACGCGTGATAGACCCCGCGTCTCTCTCTTCCTTTGTTATATATATATATTAACTTATTTCATCTAAAACCCAAAACCTAAATCATCCAAACCCTTCCTCTTCCCATCTAGACCTAGAGAGCACCGCCATCGCAGCCGGAGAACCCCGCCAGGCCATCCAAACCAATCCCGATGATCGTGACCCCTCGCACTGAAGATTTCCGCAGCGAGGTACATGTGTTCCGGAGTTGTTTCCCGTCGCCTCGCTCAACCAAATGCCACCCCGTCTTCTCCGGTATGCTCACCCCTTAACAATCTTCCATATCTGTGTGATATTAGACCTCGAGCAACGCGTAACCATAGGCGAAAACAGCGCCAAAGTTGGCAAAAATAGACTGAATTCTAGGATCGCAGAAAACTGCGGTGATCACCCATGTTTCCGAGTTCGTATCTTCCACCACAGAGATCCGAATTTGATGATTCTTTTTGGTATGCGTAGACCACTTGACCTAGTTTAATTTATGTTAAATAACCCTAGATTATTAAGTGCTGTAGACAGAATTAAATTCGTTGAAAAACCCCACGAACACACTTTTCCAGATTTCCAAAAGTTGTGAAACGGAGTGCGCCCCACCAAACGGGACCGCCCCGCCGTGTACCAAGTATACCGAACGGTGCGTGTAGCATAAACGAACACGTAAAAGTTCATAGAAACTGATTCGAACGAGTGTACGCGCCAGAATCAGCCCGTATCCGCGGACAAATCCTGTGTCGTAATTTTTGCGAAAGTCATGCGCATTTTGTGCACGTTCATCATATTGCGACGAAACTTGCGCCACTGGGCTCGTGGTAACACGCTAGTCTTGTGACCCAATTTTCACGCTATTCTGAGACAGTTGACCAAGTCGCCAATTGGCGGGTCCCACGGTTGACTTTTTGGATGAATTTGTGTTCGGCCCATCGAAATCCATATTTGGACCTACCGCTGGGTTCGTATTGACATCTAGAGTTGTTTGACCTATAATTTGTCCCATTTAGAGACTGTTATCCTTGGTACGCTTTTTGGT
This sequence comes from Iris macrosiphon, assembly GCA_036927795.1. Lineage (NCBI taxonomy): Eukaryota > Viridiplantae > Streptophyta > Magnoliopsida > Asparagales > Iridaceae > Iris > Iris macrosiphon. The sequence continues at coordinate 52,671,168 of JAYESA010000002.1, forward strand.
GCAAAGTGGGCCACACGTAGACCCCACTTTTACCCGAAATTATCATTTTACCCCTGTGTCCAAATTGGACGAAAGGGAAGTACTTTCTAGCTATTTTGCTTATTCTAGGAACGTTGGTGATGTTTATTTCAGCATCCGGAGATGTTTATTCTGAGGCCGTAGCTTCTGACTCTTGGTGTTGACATTGGGACACTATATTTTGCAGCTTTCTTGCCAGGCAAGATACCTTGCAAAATTGCTTACAGTACTTTTGCATGCTATTTATATTTTTGAATATTTATTACATTTCTGTATATTTATTGCATGTATAGTTTCTTTCAGTCATACTATATATTAGATATGTTGACACACACATGGCACCTAGTATCATGAGAGGACAATCATTAGGCGTATGGGCTTTTAACCACTCTGGTAAACCGTAGTATATAGTTTGCACTACAGGAGTGTGTCCGATGGTCGCTACCCCCGAGGTATGTCGGTTGATGGAGTCACGAGGGTCGCTACCCCCGAGGTACGACGGCTGATGATGTTCCCTGACGTGTGTGTGAGTTGTGAGGCTCTGATCGAGTAGCCTACCCTTGCCCATACGTCAAAAAGTTGTCCTCATTGCATTCATATAGATTGTCTTGTACAACGTACTTATTTATTTTCAAACTTTATGCATGTTCACTGTATTCAAATTGGCTTGCTTCTATGTATCTTGTTATGTCCCTCAGAGGACCTGGTCCCTTGCCAGGTATAGACGACTAGGAGTATCCGCAGGAGTACGGGCCTGTACCTGACGCATTAGTTTCTGCAGAGGAGGTCTTACCTTCTGAGCATCTTTGATTACATCTAGCGATGGATTCTTTTTAGCTGATATATTTCTGTCTTCACATTATTTTATATTGAAGATTTTATACTCCTCTCTCATTTTAGCTTTGGATATAGTCTTTGGTAGTGGATTTGTCTCCACCCGACTATTATTTTGGATATTTTAGACTCCTTATTCTAGTTTAGTATTTGTTTTCTATGACTTGTTGTGTGGATGAGATTAGCATATCTTTGACTTGTGACATTATATATACCACATGTGAGTTTATATTCATTCTACAGCGTACGTTTGTATTATGGCATCCATATATTGGAGTTGCCATATACATATGGCTGGCATGCTTACGTGTTCCTAGTCCTACGTATTTTGGGACTGGGGTGTGACATATTTTTGTGGTGGCCCATGCAGGTCGAGTTAGCCATTTCGGTTATGTAATTGTACCGAGCGGGCCTGCACCTAGGATTAGAATTTTAGATCTCATCCACACTTGACTATAACTTACCTTCCTTCCAACATGTCCTACTTAAGTGCTTGCATCCTGCTTGATTCATGTACTCTTCTTAATCCTTCGTCCATCTATTACAGAGAGATGAATTTGCATAACGGGCATACCGCCACCGGGGATAACACGTCTCCAGGGGACGACGACCAACCACCCGGAGTGACCTCAACGACACCTCTTCTTCTCGGACCGGATGGAATGACTAACAATCAAATTCCATCAACTCCTTCCACGATACCCGATGGGACCCTTCCAGCTTTATCAGTACCGCAGGATGGCCAGACACAGCTGTTCTAATTCTTTCAGATGATAATACAGTAACAGAGGCAGCAAGCAGCAGAGCAGAGGCTAGAATTACTGGCAGCACTTAAGAGAATGGCTGCACTAGCCCCTGCACCAACCTAGGCACTAGTTTCATTACCACAAGCTCGGGTTGGTTCAGTCAAGGACTTTGTGCAGATGTCCCCTAAGCCGTATAAGGGTGATGAGAGTCCAGAGGAGACCACCAACTGGATTACCAATACCAAGAAGTTGTTAGAGGCATCACAATTACCTTCTGACCTATGGATGATAGGATTAAGGACTCAGTTAGAAGGCAACGCGCATCACTGGTGGGAATCAATGGAGTGCCAGTTGGGTACGTGTCAGACTTGGGAACAATTCTTGGAGTGCTTGGAGAGAAAGTACTTCCCGGATATTGTAAGGGACGCGTTGTACGATCAGTTCCTCCATCTGGAGCAGGGGAACAAGAAAGTTGATGAGTATGACACAGAGTTTAGTCGCCTCAGTAAGTATGGCACAGTCCTCATACCTAATGACTTAGAGAAGGCTAAGAGGTTTCACCGCGGCCTGACTCAGGACCTCCAGTACTACACTAGCTTCCAGTCCCGGATCTCTTATGCCGAGCTATTGACAGAGACCAAGATCCAGGAGGCCATCAGTAGGGGAAACTGAATTCAGCAGAGAAGTCACCAAGGACCAGTAAGGACACAGCCAGTAGGACCCATTAGACACCCTTTGATACGCCAGCAATCAGATAGTGCTACACCATATCCAACCAAGGAGCTCCGTACTTTTCATTATTAGGGTAGGACAGGTCATATTCTAAGAGACTGTCATCGTCGATTGGGGCTGTGCATGATATGTGGATCAAGTCACTATCAAGCCTGAGAATGTCCTAGACAGAACCAGAGACCTATGGCATTAGAATCAGGAACACCGCATACACCCTCAATTATAGGAGACCAAAGGGATCCACCACTGCTTCTACAGTCTGCACAAATGGAGGAGACTAGACCCCAGTTGAATAACAAAGGACAAGGCCAAGCACTCATTATGACAAGTATGGGAGAGCAGACACAGGAAGCCGTAGATACAGGTACGACCTTTTAGTTATAATTGTCTTTGCATACTCATAACCCCAATGTGACACAAGATCTTAGATGTACAAATAGATGTAGAATTTATATATATAGTAGTTTAGCAGTTATGAGGACGTATGTATATTCTACCCATATAGCATACACGCGATGCTAATGGATGACGTGAGTAGCAGTAGTAGTATTCTTCCTCTATCCTTATCTCGCCCTCTTGGGTGAATCATCTCCTCCTTTTATATTCATTCCTTATCTCGTGCTTAAATCTTCCTATGATAGTCGTATCTTTCGTGACATTATTAATTGTTTGATTTATATCAACCTCATCCTTATTTTGTTAGTTAAACATAAATGTGTTAGTAATGCTTGATAACTAAGGATGAGTTCTTAATATGTATATGCACTATAGCAATATTTGTGTTCTTTATTAGTTTAACCCTTAAGTAGCACCATGTAGCCTAATAAAAATTTGTTAGATCATTGGAAATAGATCATACCCCTAATAAGTTAGTCAAGACCTTAAGTGTTTCCCTAAAAACTTAGACTATGCCTAGGAAAGAGTTGAAGGCACTTGTTACGAACTAATGACTATGATAAATCGCTGACGAGGTAGTGACAGTTGCAGCCAGACAATTTTTGTAGAGTAGTCGAATTACTTGCAGCCATACTGGCCAGGTGGCGTGGCAGTATTAGACTATGATACTTGACGGTTACGAAAAAAAGTCATAGTTATGAGATTCTAGACAGGTATCCCAAGATTCTCGACCCAATAAATATATTTGTCTTACAAACCTAGACAATAGCTTCAAGGAATGTGACTACTAGTAGAATTCTTGTAAGTTGGGTAGTGTAGACGAGTTAGAGGATGATAAAATAGTGGATGGACAATAGATGAGGAAGTATTAGAATGACAGACCATGAGTTTTAGGAGTCCTGCTAGATACCAATATAGTGTAATAGCTATAGCTATCATTATGAATATGGGTTAGTGTCAATTTTGAGGACGAAATTTTTGTAAGTTGGGTAGAATGTAAAACCCCTATTCCTAGAAACCGTATTTATTTATTTTTTTATTTATTATTAATTTAATTGTAGTAATTAGTGGCTAATTAGGAGAAATAGATTTTTAATAATTTTTATTTTAGGTGTTGGTGAACTTAGGGGATTTATGGGACCATTAGGAATTTTTCCGAATTTATTTCATGTAGGAGACCCCTTGAGCAGTTGCTAGCTTAACGGTGTGCATTAATATAAATCTAGAATTTTTCTATGAGTATATATATATATATATATATATATATATATATATATATGCATATGCATATATATTTAAATGGAAAAGAGTTATAAAAGAAAACAAAAGAAAAGGAAAAAAAAACTACTAATAACATTCTAACTACCCATTCCCATGAAAACTATCTTAGCTCACCTACCCCATGCATTGTACCCATCCACCCGCTGGCAAATAGTTAAGCCCACACCCCTTAATATATGTAGCAGCAGCAACTAAGACTCCCAACCCACGCGTGATAGACCCCGCGTCTCTCTCTCCCTTTGTTATATATATATATATATATATATATATATATATATATTAACTTATTTCATCTAAAATCCTAAACCTAAATAATCCAAACCCTTTCTCTTCCCATCTAGACCTAGAGAGCGCCGCCACCGCCGTCGGAGAACCCCGCCAGGCCGTCCAAACCAATCCCGACGACCGCGACCCCGCGCATTGCAGATTTTCGTAGCGAGGTACCTGTGTTCCAGAGTTGTTTTCCGTCGCCTCGCTCAACCAAATGCCACCCCGACTACACCGGTATGCTCACCCCTTAACCCTCTTCCATATATGTATGATAGTAGACCTCGAACAACGCATAACCATAGGCAAAAATAGCGCCTAAGTTGGCAGAAATAGACCGAATTCTGGGATCGCAGAAAACTGTGGTGATCACCCATGTTTCCGAGTTCGTATCTCCTACCACAGAGATCCAAATTTGATGATTCTTTTTGGTATGCATAGACCACTTGACCTAGTTTAATTTTTGTTAAATAACCCTATATTATTAACTGCTATAGACAGAATTAAATTCGTTGGAAAACCCCGTGAACACACTTTTCCAGATTTTCGAAAGTTGTGAAACGGAGCGCGCCCCGCCAAACGGGACCATCCCGCCATGTACCAAGTATACCGAACGGTGCGCGTAGCGTAACCGGACACATGAAAGTTCGTGAAAACTAATTCGGACGCGTGTGCGCACCGGAATCAGCCCGTATCCGCGGACAAATCCCGTGTTGTAACTTTTGCAAAAGTCGCACGCATTTTGTACACGTTCGTCAGATTGCGATGAAACTTGTGCCACTGGACTCATGGTAACGCGCTGGTCTTGTGACCCAATTTTCAAGCAATTCTGAGACAGTTGACCAAGTCGCCAATTGGCGGGCCCCACGGTTGACTTTTTGGGTGAATTTGTGTTCCGCCTATCGAAATCCATATTTGGACATACCGTTGGCTTTGTATTGACATCTAGAGTTATTTGACCTATAATTTGTCCCATTTAGAGACTGTTACCCTTGGCACACTTTTCGGTGCAAAGTGGACCACACGTGGACCCCACTTTTATTCGAAATTACCGTTTTGCCCCTGTGTCCAAATTGGACGAAAGAAAAGTACTTTCTAGCTATTTTGCTTATTCTGGGAATGTTGGTGATATTTATTTCAGCATCCTGAGACCTTCATTCTGAGGCCGTAGCTTCTGACTCTTGGCGTTGACATCGGGACACTACATTTTGCAGCTTTCTTGCCATGCAAGATATCTTGCCAAATTACTTATAGTACTTTTGCATGCTATTTATATTTTTGTATATTTATTGTATTTTTGTATATTTATTTCATGTGTAGTTTCTTTCAGTCATACTATACATTAGATATGTTGACACACACATTGCACCTAGTATCATGAGAGGACAATCATTAGGCATATAGGCTTTTAACCACTCTGGTAAACCGTAGTATATAGTTCGCACTACGGGAGTGTGTCCGATGGTCGCTACCCCCGAGGTATGTCGGTTGATGGAGTCACAAAGGTCACTACCCCCGAGGTACGTCGGCTGATGATATTTCCTGACGTGTGTGTGAGTTGTGAGGCTCAGATCGAGTAGCCTACCCTTGCCCATACGTCAAAAAGTTATCCTCATTGCATTCATATAGATTGTCTTATACAGCGTACTTACTTATTTTCAAACATTATACATGTTCTCTGTATTCAAATTGGCTTGCTTCTATGTATCTTGTTATGTCCCTCATAGGACCTGGTCCCTTGCCAGGTATAGACGACTAGGAGTATCCGCAGGAGTACGGGCCTGGACCTGACGCATTACTTTCTGCAGATGAGGTCTTACCTTCTGAGCATCTTTGATTACATCTAGCGATGGATTCTTTTTAGCTGATACATTTCTGTCTTCACATTATTTTATATTGGAGATTTTATACTCCTCTCTCATTTTAGCTTTGGATATAGTCTTTGGTAGTGGATTTGTCTCCACCCGACTATTATTTTGGATATTTCAGACTCCTTATTCTAGTTTAGTATTTCTTTTCTATGACTTGTTGTGTGGATGAGATTAGCATATCTGTGACTTGTGATATTATATATACCACATGTGAGTTTATATTCATTCTACAGCGTACGTGTGTATTATAGTATCCATATATTGGAGTTGCCATATACATACGGCTGACATGCTTACGTATTCCTAGTCCTGCATATTTTGGGACTGGGGCGTGATAATCACTGACTAGGATAATGCCTCTACCAGTCATGATCTTATAAATTCTACCCAAGGGTCCTTCTACTAAACTATGCTTAAGCACAATGGATACAAATATGAAGATACGCGATGCACTATAATCGAATAAAGTAGTAGCTGGAAATGAGTCAAGAATAATAGAACCCGCTATCATATCACCCATGGGTTCTGTCTCCTCGACCATCATTGCAAAAGCTCGGCCCTGCTGGTGAGCTCCTCTCTATTGGTGCTGGGCAAACTATTGCTGCTGCATAAAAAGTGGTGGTACACTCGACTGTGGGGCCACTGGCGGTCCAACTGGTCCTCTCTTGGATAAGGCTCTACCTATAGTTGGTATGGTAGGACACTCTCTCATCGGATGCACCGATAATCCACAGAATATACACACACCAATTCTCTACCTGTAGACCTCCCATGAGTGCCCTGGATTCTTACAATAGTTGCATAGGAAAGCTTTTTGTACTTGTCTTTGTGCCTGCTGCTACACATGCTGAGTTGAGGCTCTGACTAGGGCACGATACTGCTGGTGTTGTGGTAAGGTCCTTGGTTGCAATTATAGATGCTTTGCCGGCATCTGACAACCATTACCGTCGTAAGTATCTGTAAAACCCCCTTCCTAGAAAATCGTATATACCCCTTTATTTATTAATTATTAATTAAATTGTAGTAATTAGGTCTAAATAGGAGAAATAGATTTTTAATAATTTTTATTTTAGGTGTTCGGGCACTTAGATGACTTATGGGACCTTCAGGAATTTTTCGGAATTTATTCCATGTAGGAGATCCCTTGAGCTGTTACTAGCCTAACAATGTGCAATACCCTAATCTATAAATTTTCCTATGTGTGAATATATATATATATATATATATATATATATATATATATATATATATATATATATATGTATATATATATTTAAAGAAAGAAAGGAAAAAGAAAGTGTTTAATAATAAGTATAATAATAATAATAATAATAATATAATAACAATAGTAATAATACTACCTAGTATACTTAAACCAACGTAGGAAGTTTGCTTTTCACTTCCAGCAACTTGCGTTCAGCCCTTATTTCCTTAGCAAACTTGGTTTTAGACTCCTTAGCAATAACGTGCTGTGACCTTAGTATTTCACCAACCAGTGGACTCCGCCCCCCCTTCAGCCGAATTAAAACCGCAAACCCGCTCCACTCATCCCCCTCTCTCTTCCTATAATATATATATATATATATATTAGCTCTCAAAAACCCTAATCTAAAACTTCAAACTTCCTCTTCCCATCTAGAGCCGTCACCGCAGCTAGAGAAGCCCCGCCAAGCCATCCAACCATCCCGTCGACGCCGACCTCGCGAACTGCAGTCTTCCACTCGAGGCACCTTCGCTCCGGCGTGATTTTTCGTCGACTCGCTCGACCAAACGTTGTTCCGTTTTCATAGGTATGATCATCCCTTAACCCTCTCCAATATTTGTTTTATAGCCAACCTCGGAAAACGTGTGCCCCTAGGTGAAAACAGCGCCCAAGTTGGCCCGGACTTACCCAATTCTGAAATCGCAGAAACTTGCGATGAGCACCCATATTGTCGAGTTCGTATCTCCCATCACAGAGATCCGAATTCGATGATTCTTTTTGAGACCTGTAGATTACTTAACCTAGTTTATTTTCTGTAAAATAACCCTGTGCTATTAGTTGCTGTGGACAAAATTATATTCGTCACAAAACTGCGCGCACCCACTTTTCCGGTTTTCCAAAAGTTGGAGATCGGAGCGGGCCCCGCCAAACGGGACCGCCCCGCCGTGTGCCAAGTATACCGAATGGTGCACGCAGCATAATCGGACACGTAAAAATTCGTGGGGACTGATTCGGACGCGTGTGCGCGCCGGAATCAGACCGTATCCGCGGACACATTTCGTGTCGCCACTTTTGTGGAACTCGTGCGTATTTTGTGCACGCTTGTCTGATTGCGACGAAACTTGCGCCACTGGACTCGTGGTAACACGCTGGTCCTGTGACCCAATTTTCACGCATTTCTGAGATGGTTGACCAGATCGCCAATTGGCGGGCCCCACAGTTGACTTTTGGACCAAATTTTGTTCGGCTCATCGGAATCCAAATTTGGACATACCGTTGGGTTCGTATTGAAATCTAGAGTTGTTTGACCCATAGTTTGTCCCATTTAGAAACTGTTACCCTCGGCACGCTTTTCGGTGCAAAGTGGGCCACACGTGGACCCCACTTTTGTCCGAAATTACCGTTTTGCCCCTGTGTCCAAATTGGACGAAAGGGATGTGCTTTTTAGCTATTTTGCTCATTCCGGAAATGTTGGTGATATTTATTTCAGCATCCGGAGACATTTGTTCTGTGGCCATAGCTTCTGGTCCTGTGTATTGGACATTTGGGCGCGTACACTTTACAGATTCTTGCCAGGCAAGTATACCTTGCCATTGTACTGTTATTTATATTCCATATGCATGCATCTTTATTTTCTGTCCTTAGTTCATATATTTTAATTGTTATATAAAATGCTCGCGACGGTGACGTCGCGATAGGTTTTTATTTATGTATTGCATTGACCTTGTTCATGAGACTACCCCATTATCATGTAGCACCATTAGGTTTCATTTGACTGTGACACATATTTTTACATGAGTTGTGAGTCTCATATAGATCACGGACGCACGTATTGACTGATCATCGGTACGTGTGGGACGTGCGTTAGGAATAACTGCTGTTAGAAACTTTGCATGCTAGTAGACTTGGCAGTTATTAGAGGTCCATGGACATAGCCTATTGTAGTACGATGGTCCCATCCTTGTCCTTGTTGGGTTGCAGGATTGGGCTAGGGTACTAAGAATAGGCTATGGACCAAATCGTGTCATGGATGTGACATGCTTAGAGCATGGGGTGGGGAGGACAACAAGTACCGCATTTGAGCTCCTTTACACTTTTTTTCCTGTACGCCCGGATTCTCCGCTGGAGATACGGGTCATGATGACCACTATATATTATGTACTATCAGGCGGGCCACCGGCGTTAAAAAGACGACATGCCTTTTAGGCCTCTGGATCTTCAAAAGAGAACCATGCCAAATCCCAGTTTTCAGCCAGATAGCTCACTTGTGGAGAAAGTTGTTCTTAAACTGCATTCACTTTAGACGGTTAGGCGACCCATTGGATATTTATTTCAGTACTTTATTGGCATGTGTTTAGGTATACTTGTTATGTCCCTCTGAGGACCTGGTCCGCTGCCAGGTGTACCTGTTCTTGAGTATTGCAGGAGCACAGATTTGGAAGGATATAGATGCTTCGTGGATGTCTTCTCTTCGAGCCGTGATTGGCAGCTGGTACTTATATTGTTTGAGTGAGTTGTACTTATATTGTATTTACTTTTCCCATTTGAGTTGGTAGTGGATTTGTTTCCACCCAACTATCATCTTTAGATACTTCTTATTGAGATCTAATTTCATAGATACTGGTTATTTATTTCTATATGGTTTTGGTGGATGAGATTTAGATTATAACCTGTGACTTGTATTACATTTTATACCACTTGTGGATTTTATATTCATATTACAGCGTACGTATGGATTTGGTTTCCATATATTGGAGTTGCCATATCCATGCGGCTGGCATGCTTACGTGTCCTAGTCCTACGTATTTTTGGGACTGGGGCGTGACATGTTTTTGTGGTGGCCCACGCAGGTCGAGAGCATATTGTCCCGGTTACGTTACTGTACCGAACAAGCCTGCACCTAGGACTAGAGTATAGGATCTCATCCATAATTGACTATGATTCATCTTTCTCCTCTCTGTTCTATTTTGAACAAATGCATCCTGCTTGATTCCTGTGCTTCCCTAATAGTTCTTTAAGTATAGCCTTCTCCTAGAATATAGAAGTTCCTGTTGTTAGATGATAATTAGAGTAGCACACCTATTTAGAATATAACGAGATTATAGATACACCACTAAGTTTAGAATATCTAGTGAATCCTAGAATTTCTTACCTCTAGAATTGGTTTACCATTACCCCCTGATGTATTATGAAGACTTGAGAGTAGTATAGACACTACTAGAGTTAGTTAGAAGTTTACCATAATGTTTGACCCTAGCATTGAGGAACCAATAGAAAACCAAAACTTAATATTTGGACTGAACCTAACCTTCATAATTGGATAGTATTAGAGAACTATAAAACTTATGTCATTGTCTTGTTATTAGTAGACAAGTACCCTAGAAGGCCAAGAGCAATGCATAGAATATTTCCCTAATCATACCTCAAATATAGTAGCTAGCGTACCACTTCCCTTTAGAAACCATGATGCTATCTATAGCCCCTATTTTAAATTTCATATCTTGTTCCTCTGAAACCCTAGCGCTCACCACTCGCGCGACGACTAAATTATGATCTTCTTTTCTCCATCTTTCAATTCATGCCAATCTGACGCTTCTGATTTTAGACCAAGCAATTGTATTCTATGATAGGATATATGGTTTGCTAAAGTGATAGTCGTGATCTTGAATTTTGAATTGTGTACCTTGTCGTTAGAACCTGGTAGTGGAGTTGTTCAATTAGATTGCGATGATTAACCCTTAGTTTTTTTAAATTGTGTAATTTGTACCCTCACCTCGATACAAGTTGGACCCTTCCTCCTTAACGGCCAGTAACTCTTCTATCTTTACCATTGACACTTGCTTATAAGTGCTATGACTAAGACTTAGGATGACCATTACCTACATAAAAAGGATACCCTAATCAATACCAAGATTTTTTCCTCATATACCCTAATAAAGAGTTTCTGTTTTATTTACATGTGCAAGATTATTGTAGGACCCTCTTAAAGACTGTACAGTATTAGCTTAATTGTTTTAAGTTGGGTAATATGCCTCACAACCTAGTATCACATAGTCTTTTGACCCATTATTGAAGTATAACGGAATGATATTAATTGTATGCTAGCATAAGACGACAGTGTTTATTCAGATAATAGAATTTAGAGGCCCTTGCCCTATGTGGTCGACTAGCGACTTAGACAAGGAGGTTGTATGATAACCGTAGAGATTGTAGAGTCTTTTGTTATTGTTGCTTATGTTATTTTTGTTTTTGCAAACTTGAATTATTTGTAACTTCTCTCATCATAATCCAGCGTTATATTTTCTGTGCTACCTCGAATCATGCTGCTATTATAGCCTAGTCTTTGCAAGCTTATCTTTTTCGAGCTTGATCATGAGATATGTATTATTGGGGACGCCTACTGATACAATTGTCTAATCAGAATCAGTATATTATGGTCTGGACAACCTTAGTACATTTTGGTTCGCCCTTCGCATAACTACTTTACGTGGATTGAGATATATAGTGGTTAGTAGACGAATGTACTTGCCCTCTAGACATGACTGAGCGTATCGTATCGGCTACATAATTGTACTAATACGAGCATACGAAGACGGATTTACCAAATAGGATTTCAGTCCACAACTGCCTTGACAATTCCTAATTGGATTCCTTGAAACGCCTTGATCCCCATACTTGTATTCTATCCCCTCCACTTTGAACTCTTTATTATTGTTTTTCCGTCTTCCCTTATTTCGGAAGGACGAAACTTCGTGCTTGGTATAGTTTGATACACGGAGAGTACTAGATATACCCCATAGGCCGATCACATACTTGAGGATTATTCTTTCGTAATTAAGGACATATCATATGTGATATGATTGGCGTTGAAGTTTCGAGGATTGAACGACATGAGTAAATAAATTAAGGGATATTTTCTTAAGGTATATAGCCTTAGGTGATAGGTGGAAATTCTAAGTTGGGTAGTAGTGCATTGTCAACTTGAGAGGAATTTCTTTTAGATCGTGATCAAGTAAGATTAGATTGGGAGATTCAAGTCATTATAATTTTGAGAAATTTAGAAGGATGACTAAGATGATGAGGATTAATGAATTGATATTGAGGACCCAATATTTATACCTTAAGTGCATGAGTTAATTTTTTGAACAATGAAGGTAGAATCACCAATTTGAATTTAGAGGATAAATATAGAATTTCAGACTTGAATATTGGTGGGCTGCATTTAAATTATTTTTCAATTTGGTGATTTGAATTAAGAATTAAAATTTTGGTTGGACGACCTATTTGAAATAATGAGGATGTGAATGGAATTTAAAGAGTTCAGGCATACAAAATTTTATAAGTGAAAATGGGAATATATTGGACTCAAACCACTTCTAAAGGAGATTATGATAGTTAGAGATCGTGAGGTAAAAGTTATATGCGTATGTAAATCTTGGAGATGGTATGTGGATATGGATAATTTGAAACAAGGGGAGAAGAGATAACCATAGGTTAAATTTTGATTGGAGCAGTGGACATCTTAACCTAGAAGTGATTGCAATGGATATGATTAGGATTTTAGTTATCGCAAGAAGATTGCGACTGAATTGCCTTATTGTACCTAAAGGATTAACCGATTCCGCCTTATTTCAATTTTGAGGACGACATTGTCTTAAGTTGGCTGAATTGTAAAACCCCCTCACCTAAGAATTTGACCTACTCGGCTTAGATAGTGAGACTGAGGCTAGCATGAATCCACTTAGAAATAGAACACGGTATTTTTATTTAGTTTACAATATGATATCACTTGACACGCCTTACCGTGCTCCGATAATTGGAGCACTACACTAGCCACTGCCTTCCTACAAATTCTACACCCTTATCCTAGACATGCCCATCATCCAATTCTCATCTTTGTGCAATTTTCCAATTGTTGGACGCTTTTATGCAAAAGAGCATTTATGTGTCCACACCATTGGACATGACACATGAAGAAACCTATTTTCGCTCATATGAATTTTTTCATTATTTTTTTTTGGGATGTGCAACGTGCAACATCGCCCACCCCTTTAAACCTAGCCTTGCATTTTAAACAATGCAAATCTTAGACCATCCTTGCATTCTATCGTGGCTTAATTTTAATTTCGAGGACGAAATTTTTACAAGTTGGGTAGAATATAAAACCCCCTTCCTAGAAAATCGTATATATCCCTTTATTTATTAATTATTAATTAAATTATAGTAATTAGGTCTAAATAGGAGAAATAGATTTTTAATAATTTTTATTTTAGGTGTTCGGGAACTTAGATGACTTATGGGACCTTCAGGAATTTTCCGGAATTTATTCCATGTAGGAGATCCCTTGAGCTGTTACTAGCCTAACAATGTGCAATACCCTAATCTATAAATTTTCCTATGTGTGAATATATATATATATATATATATATATACAAATATATATATGTATATATATATTTAAAGAAAGAAAGGAAAAAGAAAGTGTTTAATAATAAGTATAATAATAATAATAATATAATAATAATAATAGTAATAATACTACCTAGTATACTTAAACCAACGTAGGAAGTTTGCTTTTCACTTCCAGCAACTTGCGTTCAGCCCTTATTTCCTTAGCAAACTTGGTTTTAGACTCCTTAGCAATAACGTGCTGTGACCTTAGTATTTCACCAACCAGAGGACTCCGCCCCCCCTTCAGCCGAATTAAAACCGCAAACCCGCTCCACTCATCCCCCTCTCTCTTCCTATAATATATATATATATATTAGCTCTCAAAAACCCTAACCTAAAACTCCAGACTTCCTCTTCCCATCTAGAGCCGTCACCGCAGCCAGAGAAGCCCCGCCAAGCCATCCAACCATCCCGTCGACGCCGACCTCGCGAACTGCAGTCTCCCACTCGAGGCACCTTCGCTCCGGCGTGATTTTCCGTCGACTCGCTCGACCAAACACTGTTCCATTTTCATAGGTATGATCATCCCTTAACCTTCTCCAATATTTGTTTTATAGCCAACCTCGGAAAACGTGTGCCCCTAGGTGAAAACAGCGCCCAAGTTGGCCCGGACTTACCCAATTCTGAAATCGCAGAAACTTGCGAAGACCACCCATATTGTCGAGTTCGTATCTCCCATCACAGAGATCCGAATTCGATGATTCTTTTTGATACCTGTAGATTACTTAACCTAGTTTATTTTCTGTATAATAATCCTGTGCTATTAGTTGCTGTGGACAAAATTATATTTGTCACAAAACTGCACGCATCCACTTTTTCCGGTTTTCCAAAAGTTGGAGATCGGAGCGCGCCCCGCCAAACGGGACCGCCCCGCCGTGTGCCAAGTGTACCGAATGGTGCACGCAGCATAATCGGACACGTGAAAATTCGTGTGGACTGATTCGGACGCGTGTGCGCGCCGGAATCAGACCGTATCCGCGGACACATTTTGTGTCGCCACTTTTGTGGAACTCGCGCATATTTTGTGCACGCTTGTCAGATTACGACGAAACTTGCGCCACTGGACTCGTGGTAACGCGCTGGTCCTGTGACCCAATTTTCACGCATTTCTGAGACGGTTGACCAGATCGCCAATTGGCGGGGCCCATAGTTGACTTTTGGACCAAATTTTGTTCGGCTCATCGGAATCCAAATTTGGACATACCGTTGGGTTCGTATTGACATCTAGAGTTGTTTGACCCATAGTTTGTCCCATTTAGAGACTGTTACACTCGGCATGCTTTTCGGTACAAAGTGGGCCACACGTGGACCCCACTTTTGTCCGAAATTACCGTTTTGCCCCTGTGTCCAAATTGGACGAAAGGGATGTGCTTTTTAGCTATTTTGCTCATTTCGGAAACGTTGGTGATATTTATTTCAGCATCCGGAGACATTTGTTCTGTGGCCATAGCTTCTGGTCCTGTGTATTGGACATTTGGGCGCGTACACTTTACAGATTCTTGCCAGGCAAGTATACCTTGCCATTGTACTGTTATTTATATTCCATATGTTGCATGCATCTTTATTTTCTGTCCTTAGTTCATATATTTTAATTTTTATATAAAATGCTCGCGACGGTGACGTCGCGATAGGTTTTTATTTATGTATTGCATTGACCTTGTTCATGAGACTACCCCATTATCATGTAGCACCATTAGGTTTCATTTGACTGTGACACATATTTTTACACGAGTTGTGAGTCTCATATAGATCACGGACGCACGTATTGACTGATCATCGGTACGTGTGGGACGTGCGTTAGGAATAACTGTTGTTAGAAACTTTGCATGCTAGTAGACTTGGCAGTTATTAGAGGTCCATGGACATAGCCTATTATAGTACGATGGTCCCATCCTTGTCCTTGTTGGGTTGCAGGATTGGGCTAGGGTACTAAGAATAGGCTATGGACCAAATCGTGTCATGGATGTGACATGCTTAGAGCATGGGGTGGGGAGGACAACAAGTACCGCATTTGAGCTTCTTTACACTTTTTCTCCTGTACGCCCGGATTTTCCGCTGGAGATACGGGTCATGATGACCACTATATATTATGTACTATCAGGCGGGCCACCGGCGTTAAAAAGACGACGTGCCTTTTAGGCCCCTGGATCTTCAAAAGAGAACCATGCCAAATCCCAGTTTTCAGCCAGATAGCTCACTTGTGGGGAAAGTTGTTCTTAAACTGCATTCACTTTAGACGGTTAGGCGACCCATTGGATATTTATTTCAGTACTTTATTGGCATGTGTTTAAGTATACTTGTTATGTCCCTCTGAGGACCTGGTCCACTGCCAGGTGTACCTGTTCTTGAGTATTGCAGGAGCACAGATTTGGAAGGATATAGATGCTTCGTGGATGTCTTCTCTTCGAGCCGTGATTGGCAGCTGGTACTTATATTGTTTGAGTGAGTTGTACTTATATTGTATTTACTTTTCCCATTTGAGTTGGTAGTGGATTTGTTTCCACCCAACTATCATCTTTAGATACTTCTTATTGAGATCTAATTTCATAGATACTGGTTATTTATTTCTATATGGTTTTGGTGGATGAGATTTAGATTATAACCTGTGACTTGTATTACATTTTATACCACTTGTGGATTTTATATTCATATTACAGCGTACGTATGGATTTGGTTTCCATATATTGGAGTTGCCATATCCATGCGGCTGGCATGCTTACGTGTCCTAGTCCTACGTATTTTTGGGACTGGGGCATGACAGTATCTCGGTTCCTCTTGGTCTGAAGGCCCATATATACCTCGACTCTCTGAGCCTCTGCCAATATGTCAGAAAAAGTCGTATGGGCCGAAGAAATATGGACCTTGACATCCTGGATCAAGCCCTCTCAGAACTATAGAGCCCTATCCTCTGGGTCCCTCACCATGTACTCGGCAAATCAGCTGAGCCTACCAAACTTTGTACCATACACATCCATAGTCATCCAGTTCTGTTCCATGTTCTGGAATTGCTTCTCCAGAATGTCACGCCAAGTCCCAAAATACCGAGGGACTAGCCACGTGGCAATGGCTTGCAGCACAACTCTAATGGGCAAACCTAATTTCATAGCCCCATTAGAGTGCACTTAAGCTGTAATACATATAAAATAGTCTACAAATACTTGTCACAGTTTATATATCTAATCTTATCCACAATAAGTAACGAAATCACAAATAGACAAGTCCAGTCATAATAATATAAAATGATTTGTTCAACCAAAGCAATATAAATAATGTCACGGGGAATAACCCGTTATCAAAATAGAAAGGAAAATAACTCCAAGTATAGTATCCAGAAGTCACTACAAGATCAAATATCTAACAACACTAAGAATAATAAATAAATTGTTAGAATACTGTGTGCTCAAGAGAAGTCCTCCGGAATAACCTTGTCCTCTGCAACCTGTACGTCTCCAATAGCAGCACCTGCCCCGTAAACCTCAGGATAGCTCTCATCGTCTACACTTGGGGACATAATCCGGATCCAGGTCCTCAGGGGAGATAGCAAGGTACAATAAATACTCAAGCCAAATGAAATACAGTACGTAAAAACAGATCCTCAGGGCGAGCTATGTGACCAGCTAATTAAAATACAAATGAGAGTATCACTAGTACTCAGGCTGAGACCACTACAGGCTCTATTTCGGGGAGCCCATAGCATCAAGTAGTATCTCGTAGGGCCAGTAAATGTGCCAAGCTCTGGTACAGAAACTAAAGCACCTCTAGTAACATAATATATATATAAACATAATCAGCATGTAGCATGTGTGTCTCTCCCCACCTAATGTAATCTCATATCTCATGTCCACAACGTCTCATATCCATTACACGCAAGATCATAACCTCTAGCTAGTATAATGAGTCATATTGATATCTATATAATATGCATGTCTCATATCACGAATCCTATAAACTTATACATAATCACCATGAATAACTCAAGAAAGATTATGTCACATGAAATAGTGTCAAGTGTCCTACTGTATGGCATACTTGATAAAGCAAGCACATAAAAATAGGATCATAGAATTAACTCTTTAAGTGATATTATACGACTCCGTGTATGGCGTCAACACCCGAATCTTGTTTGGACGCTATGCAACGCCATACGGTCCTAGGTTGAACAGGTACATCACAAGAGTATATATATAAGAAAAGAAACACAAGCAGATAATATAATAGGATTTAATACAAATTTGGTAAGGTACACTTGCCTGGGTCTGTAGTATGTAGTTGCAAAATTGGTCCCGCGTCCACCCCTCCGGAATCCAATTGACCTAAACAATAATTTTTTTTACTTTAAGTATCGAATCAATAATCTTGTAACTGTAACTAAATTGTATAATTTATTATAAATCATTAATACCCAAGTCCAACCTCTTCCTAACATGTAAATTTTTGATACAACTTACACGTTTTACGAGGTATCGGAACCAAGTTTCATGGTTTACAACTTCCAAAATTTACGGTTAAGTTCTCAATCGAAGGACATGAACATAAATTATAATAAATTATTTAATCTTGATTTAAAACTGATTTATATTAATTTTTAACCCTTAAATTCTAAAATTGACAAAATAATCATATTTCAAGATTAGGGCTACTTTAAGTTGACTAGTTTTGTCCGAAACTTGTTCGGAGCATTGCCAGTCCAAGGGTATGGTTTATATTCATAAAAATAATTTTATATCATATTTTTTTCTGTTTTAATCTTAGAAAATAATTACCTTTTATTTATTCCAAAATAACCCCTATTTATGGGCAAAACTATGCCACAAAAATACCCTAAACCTAGGCTATTGACCCTTATTTTTAGGGTTCTGAATTTTTATAAAAATACCATAAAAATAATTCTAAAATACTTATTTTACAGTAATAAACCACCAATAAATTTAGTTTTAAGAATTAACAACAAGGCCTCCAAGAACCGTGTCACAAAGTCTAAAACTAACCCTACTGTTGTCCAATCTATCATCAATCTAACATAAAAATTCTCATAGATTTTTATGGTAGAAAAATATAGCAAATGAGGGTTCTAGAACATTAAACTTATATAAATCTAAGTGATTCATGCCATGAGAATTTGAGAAGGGAAGTTTGAATCCTTACCCGGAAGCTTTGAAGGTTTGGATGACGGTGCCTCTACTTGTTCAAGAACGCACATTCTTGCTTGTGTTTGTCTTGTTTCTCCTTTCTTGATGGGTTGATAATGATGGCAATTGGTTCTTGATGGGTTTGATGGCAATGGTGGAGCCTTTATGGTTGTTTGGTGGAGATTGGGTGGAAGGATGATGAAAGGTAGAGTTTTGGAAGATATGAGAGAGTTTTTGGTAAAGAAGATGTTGTGAAGGGCAGATGACAAGGGGGGCTGCTCTTACATGTGAAGAAGAGGGGAGGGGTCGACCAAAAATGGGAGAGGGTTGTTAGGGTTAGGATTTTGTGATAAGGGGGTATATATATATATAGGCTTTTTGGATAGATTTAAACCTAGGAGGGGGTGTTCCTAGGGCTTGTAGTGGTCAGCCACCAAGGGGTGTGCTCTTGCACGAATTTATGAAGAGGGGGTAGATTGTTATGGTTGAAATTTGGTTGGTTAGGATCTTGGGTGGTTATGTGGTTAGTTAGTTAGTTAGGTAGTTTGCCAACTAGGATGCCACCTATGGCCCTTTCTATAATTA